>JAVJGJ010000036.1:3704192-3749474 GCA_035590215.1 Microhierax caerulescens | reverse complement strand
CGGACCCTCTTCCCAGATGTGAAATCACTTCCCTGTGTAACAGCAAACGCCACAGCCATCAGTCAAAACTTGCCACAGCCTGAAATCTTTCCCCCCAGAATAAGGAGAGGCCAGCGGGCGATTCCCTGGTGCCACAGAGGCCAACGGGAGAGTCCCCATCGATTTAGCAAGACTGGGACTTGGTGGGGCAGCACCGGCGGCCTGCTGCTGCCACCCTCATCAGCGGGAGGCTCCGGAGCCACAAGAGGAGCGTCAGCACGGGGTTGGGGTAGGGAAAAGGCTTGCGATTTCGCCAGTACTTCAAGAGTCCCAGAGGAGAAGAGTCCGCAAGCAGGGCCAGGAGACCCGTTCCTCTTGGCAGCTGGCGTTCGTGCTTGCAATTCCGTCACCACTACGCCCCGGCAGCTCATAGTACATCCAAGAGCATGGGTCCTGCCAAGGCAAACTTTATTTAACCTGCGCTCTGCCAGACTGTCTGCATTCTTCTCAGGCGAGGCATTTAGGCCAAGGGTGTCTTTCCCCATGTAAGTGGGACAATGTGAGCAGAGAGTCAGGAATAGCAACACCTAAAGGTAACCAGGGGCAAAGGAATGGCAGGTAGCCATCATCGGGGCCAGGGCTGCCACACGATGCTCCCTTCTTCAGCATGAAACAAGGTGCTTAGTTGCAGGTCTTGGAAGGGTGCACACCTAGGAAATGCCAGCTGCAAAGGCAAAGACCATTAAAAAGTCTGAAAACGAGCCCTGGCGCAGCAGTAAGGCCTGTTATGCCTCTGAGTGAGGTATTACAGGAGCACAGGCAATGCTCCTGGTGATCCCAGTAACAGCACTGGAAATGGGGAGAGACAGCCTATACACTTAGCCTCACCAAGGATCCCGAGTACTGAAGTTGCTACAGGAGTGCCAGAGATCCAAAGCATAGCTTTTACCTGTCTTAAAATGCAAAATGTCAGCACAGACTTGCTTGGGAAAAGGCTGTGTTTGAAATACAATTGCTTGAAAAGAGTTTTTATCTCCAGCCATCAGTAGAGTTTAGCACCCTGGATCACCTTAAAGCCCCCAGCCATCCTCAACTAAATTAAAGTGTTAAACTGTGGCTCCTCTAGAGGCAAGAGCTTTTATTAACAAGGTTTTTCATTAACATGTTTTCTTATACAACCTGCTTTACTAATTGAGAAAACATTTGACAAGCAACAGAAGTTCAGAGACTTGGGGACAGAGCTGCAAACAGTACAACCCTGCATCTAGGGAGATCAGACCTAACAATGACTTGAAATGCATCTCAGCCACAGTCACTTACCATCCTTTAAAAGGCTGTAGAAAGCAAAGAGCAAGCTTTCTTTTTCTTAGGAATGTTCCTAAAATAGCTAAAAAAATCAAACAAATACTGAGCAAAGTGAAAGCTGAACTTAGAGAAGACAGCATGCATTTCCAGACAGCTCAGGAGCGGACTGAGAACTGACAAATGCTGGAAGGCCTCATACAAACAACTTAGCATTTCTAGCTCTTTTATCTCCCTAAAGCCACCAGAACTAGGCAACGAGGCCTAGAAGTAACATCTATAAATCTGACCACATGTGCATGCATTGCGATTACTTAAGCGCTTACAGGTCTTAGTTCCCACAGTTGCAAAACACCATTGATGGATTTTTTTTTTTTTTTCTTGGTCTGACAGCTCACTGCCTTCCACTGTGGGAAGCAGAGGGCAGGATCTGAGGACAGCTCCATCGATTTTGTCCCACCTGTGCTGATGCGTGCCACAGCTCCATGCAAGTTCCTGAGAAGAGGCCAACTGGCCCCATCACGCAGCGCTCAGGCAGCAGGATACACACTGCTAGGAAAGGGGGAAGAGGTATCCAAACCTACAAAGTAAACACACATGCAAAAAAGCGGAAACTAGACAGGAAAGGGGACAAGAAAGAAGGAGAAACCCAAGCTGGGGGCAAATGGAAGGAAGACTAACTGTGCTCTGGGTTCTATCGGTGTGTGGGCCCATTCCAAAAGCACTGGAAAGAGAAGAACTGTCAAGACTGGTCCATCTGGCTCAGCATCTTCCCTGGGAGAGCAGCTAACGCTCTCAGACACTTTGAAAGAAATTAGCAAAACAGAATAAGCTGCCACAAAGAGTTTTCCTCCCTACTCTCAACCTGCACCTGTTAAAGTCATCACCAGCACCCACTCTGGGGAATGCACACTACATTTGCACAACACACACAGGGGCAGGCACCAGCAACGTTCATTAACTGGCGAGAAGCAAAGTAACTCCTCAGCTCTCACAATTGTAGTTGCAACCCAGGGTCACACCAAGCTTTACTGAAAAATCCAACCCAAGTAAAACCCTCGATTTCTATGGCAAATTGACCTTTCCATCAGGCAGACTCGCTGTACCAGGATCAGGATTAAGAGCTCAGGCTTCTCACAAAGGATCTCCAAATACGTGCTGGTCCAAAGCTCACCTTTGCCAGCAGATCACAGATGATTTTTTTTGTACTGTTAAAGGACTAAGCATCTGAGATCCATGTGCCACATTGAATGTACACACATGCCTGTTCCCAGGTAGAAATAAATCCAGCAAGGAACAGACTTTTTTTTTTTTTTTTTGATGTCTGATGACTTACTATTCCCATTCTGCTATTTCATGAAGAAATAACCTTAATAAGAAAGAAAGAAAACCAAACCCATCACCGAACCATCTCCTTACACTTTGGCTGAGACCAGAAATAGATAGAAAGTGACCTCCTGTGCTCAGATGTTCGAATGCTTTGCTAGTGCCCAATGCAAAGAGACAGACTGCAAAGGCTGTGAGCTCCTGGACATCAGTCTGGAGGTGCATAGCTTGCCCATGCTGTAAGGGTCCTCCGTTTGAAACAGCTGCTGATGGAGGAATGAAATGGCTGCTAAAAAAGAGCTGATTTAATGCCATGGCTTAAGCTGGAACTTCAAGGTCAGCTGAAGGGGCCCATTAAGATAGGAACGGCTGAAATGCCCTGGGAATGAGAAACAAGGCCTGGGGGGTACATACCTTGGCCCTCCTCCAGCACCTAGAAGCAACAAGGGCTGCTAAGACAGAACAGCCTTACGGTAAAGACAGACTAAGAGTCAGGAACAGGCAAAACACAGTATATAGACTCAGTTTTACCTGCCTCCTGTGAGCTGGATGCACTCACTTAGGTGGACTACCCAGGGACTTCGCCCGCAGACAGAGAGAGCTCAACTCAGCAAATAAAGGTTCGACAGGTTGGATTTGCTTAGTCTGGAAAGTAGAGATGGACCAGGAATGGACAAAAAGAGATGGTACTCCTCAGATTTACCAAGAGCTGCTAGAAGCTAGCAGACCTCTGTTTTTCTCATCCATCAAGGTTAGGATAGGAACTGCTAAGTTCACTTGAGCCGAGTAATGGTTGAGTTAAATATGCTGATCGTAATTAAAATCAGAAGCAATAGCGACTCCCCCCCAAATTGGGCATTTTAAAGATTTAGGGAAATACAAACTGGAGGCCACCTTAGGAAGAAAACAAGAACAGACAAGAACGTCTCTACTAGTCTGCATTAGCTGTATAAATACAAATAGCTCTATAAATATCCATGAGCTGCGCATAACAGTAGCAAGCCCAGCTCAACATCTACTACTTTCCACCCCAGAGGGTGGCCTCCATTTCCCCGAGGTCAGTTAACACAGCATGGCTAACCAGAAGCTCAAAAAAGACCCGTGAGGCCAAGGTAGTGAAAAGGATTTAAGAAAAAAGCAACATCTGGAAACGCACAAGGCATTCAAGCATCTGACTCTTATGAAATCAAGAGAGGCTGGTACTTAAATCACTAGACCATCCCTCCCTTCACAGTACTTGTCACCCAAATTCCTCCCCAAATTGTGCCTCAAACCACAAGAATATCTTCAACTCAAGAGCTCAGAAAGAGCTTCATTTCAGTGCTTTGACTGTAAAACATTTCTGAGCAAAGCTTGTAAAACTGAAGAAGCAGCTGCAGCGGGCACAGTCAGAAGAATGGAAAAACACAAATGGAGAGCTTTCGCCCCCAGGCTCGGCTTTTAGCACCTGCTACTTCAGCCCACATCCACCTTCTCCACACAGCCGCCAGCAGAAATGCAGCCTCCAGCAGAAACACGTGCAGCCCGCTGCTGGCACACTCAGCTCAAACACCTTCAAAGCAAACCCACGCTTGTCCAGGCCATCAGTAACCCCTTTGCAGAGGAAGGAAACAGAAAAGAAAAAAAGCCCTCCATAAATCAAAGAATACGAAGCATCCCGAGTCCTTTTAAACTTCTGGCCAAAGACACACACGCAAAAAGTAAACTATCCTTCTCGCCTTACTGGAAATGTTCCTCTCCTGCTGCCTTATAAAAAGTTTACAATTGTATATGCTATGAACAATACGTCCTGTACGCCTGCCTAAGCACACGGTAATGAAGTGTTTGACCAGTGAGGCAGCATTCCCATGGCCGAGTGCCTTCCCCTTGAACAGAGTGTCTTGCCAGCCTCTCATCTCCCAAGCATAAGCTCCACTAAGGGCAGCTGCACCAAAGGGAGCAAGGAACAAATCAAACTGCAAGCAGTTTACACCGGTAGCATTTGCATCCAGTGTTACCTTGATTAGATTTGCCCGTGCTGGTGCCTTGCCAGCGTAGGGCAGCAGGATTTTTCTACCTCCTCAAGCCAGGCAGCGGGAGGTGGAGCTGGAGGAAGCCCTGGGAGAAGTGGGTATGCAGGACATGTTACTGTGGGGCAGAGAGGAGCAAAACCAGATCATCTCCTACTGCCTGTAGGCATGAAACCACACTTCAGTGTGGGGACTTGGCGCACCACTCTGTGCTGCTCCCTCCAAAACACACCTGCTGCAAAAAAAATCGTCTAAACACACAGGGCTTCAAATCCAGCGTCTTCTCCCCCTAGTGAGTTAACTGAGCTGCTCTGTTTTTTGCTTTTCTCAAGTCAGATCTCCCTGCGCCGCCGTGGGGCTCAGGAAAGGGGGAGAAAGCTACGTGATCAAAAAAAAATCGTCCCCAAACCCCCTTGATTTTTAACAAAGCATCCCAGCTTTCGATAACATCTTCATCAAGTATTTATTGAGCCAATTAAGCTCTCAGCGGTGCCCCAGGGAGAGGCCAGGCTGTCTCAGCCAGGTCCTGCTCAGAGCAGATTGCTTCATTAGCCCACTTCAGAATCAAAATATATAAAAACACCATTAACCCTTCACAAGCCAGGGAAAACTAAAACTAACAGGGAGACATTACTTCCTCTCAATCCTTTTCTTCTTTGTCTATTTGAAATAGGAAGTTGTGGAGTTTTTTTAAAAAATACGGGATAAAAGTTGGCACGTATCTAATTGCTGAAACAGAATCAAAAGAAAAGAAAAGAGAGATGCAGTTAAAATAATGTTGCAATTGTTATCAAAAGCACAGAGTGCTTGCTTCATTCTAGTGGCTGGTTTTGGAAGAATGCTGCTTCTAGAAGAGGAAAAAAAAAAAATTATGTTTGGGACAGAAATTCAAAGCTGGATCCAAAATTTCCAGGTGCTTGGAGACAACTGAATTGAGGCCCGTTTCCAAGCTGGTTTTTATTTACACACGAAGACACACAGAGCCCTGAAGATCGCTTTTGCTGACATACCACAGGCCTGCAATTTCTACTGCTCCTTGCAGCTACAATACAAACAGCCAAAGACAGAGCTGAGGAAGAAGATGCCACAAGGTTGGTTCCTCTACATACAAATTCTGTTGCTGGCTTTTTGGCTGGGGTGCACACTTGCGGGTTAGAGCCTTTGCTGCCACGTACCTGGGCCTGCCAGCACAGCCCATGTCGTGTGGTTGCAAAGGTCCTTACTAAATGCGCCCAAATCAACACCCCCAGGTGACAAGCCAGAAGAGCGAATGGATTCAGTTGCTCCAGCCACACGGATGTTGCACATTTGGCAGCTTGTTTCTGCCAGCAAAACTCCGAGGTGCTGCCCAAGCCCAGAGTGGTAAGCTACCTGCCAGCTACAAACCCAAAAGAAGGTGGGAGCAGCCATGCTGGGAACAGCTTTAGCATAAACCTTTCTGGTTTCTCCTGGCACGTGAAGAGCTGGAGTCAACTCTCAGCTTTAATATCTTTTTCAGAGACAACACAGGGAGGGAATGGGGAGTCTCCGCAGTGAACGCCTGCCCACGGCACAGCCACATCTCCCCCCAGGATACCCCCTACACTGGGTGACACGTGGACAGCCCAGCGTTGTGCTGACCCCCAGTGCAACCAAGCACCGAGATGATGTCTGGCTCACCATCTCAGCTGTTGGACATGGCTCCTGCAGGGCTCCAGATGGCCAGGGCTGGGCAGAAATGCTTGCCCATGAGCAGCACGTTCCCAGCACGCCCACGGCTGCAGGTGCTTGGCCGCCCAAGCAGGCAGGTTTACTCAGGGACACTTAAGAGGGTCAAGCAACACTACATGCTGGTGGCACTTTCAAGTCAAGAGGGTCAAGGAGGCTGCCAAGGGTCTTTGGTTTTTGGCAGTTCTGTTGGCACAGAGATCAAGGAAGAAAGAAGAGAAAAACCACCCAGCGAGCAACTCCCTGATTCTATGAGCTCCTTGACTCACACCACAGTTGCACAAGTGCCTGCAACACCTGGCGTGACAGACAGGCTCCGGCAGAGCCTCAAAGCCAAGAGGACAGCAAAAAGGCAAGGGCAGCCTGGGGTTGCACATGGGGGAAACCTCCAGCAACAGCCCACCTGAACCCATCTTGTGCAACGGTTGGGCACTGTGCAGCATCTCTGCCGAAGGAGGGACGGGAGATGTGCCACAAGACCAAGCTGCAGCACCCTTTGGACCAGTGCAGATGTCTGGAGGGCCAAAGGGACATCGGACTCAGCTGCAAGGGCCCTTTGCCACCCTGTTTAATCAACAATCCAGGACCTTTGTCAATCACAGGCGATGGGTATCAGTCCAAGGTGTTCTCACTTGGTGGAGCTGAAAGCCGAGCAAGCCCCCGGCGTGAGGGCTAATGAAACCAGCCACACTGCTGAACCGTTACCCCTCAACACACACAATAAAGCAGGGATGGGGGGGATACAAAACCTGACAGCATGGAAAGACGGGAAAAGACAGAGGGAAGGCCATGGCAATGCAACAATCACCCTGGAGACGGGAGGCCCCGCTGCTGATGGTGGTTTTTACCTCTGCAGGGAGTGACCTCCATAGCAGCCAGCTCTGAGACCACTTCAACGGCCATGGAGACACATCCTGCTCCCCCCAGCTTTGTATCTCCCGTCAAAAGTACACTGAATGTGCAGGGCAGCATTGGAAAGGACAAACCCTGGAATAATCCACAGCCCGGCAGGCTCCAGCCGTATCTGCACAGGCTGCAGCACCATTCATGTCAACCACATCCTCCCTGTACCTGCCCCAGCATGTGGCATCGGCTTCCTCCGCACACCGTAGCCATACCTTGCCCAGATGGTTTCCACAGGCAAGCAGGTTGCCTGTGTCGAGGTGTTTGCTCTTTAGACCAGGACCTAGTTAAACTGTTTATCCAAATCCCAAGAGACTGAAGCCCCTGTCAAAATCCAGGCTGCAACAAGAATTCAGATGCTCCAGACCTACTGCTGATAGGATGAAGACTACCATGCCTCTGTGGCCTTGCCCAGCTCTTGACCCCCAGCAGTGCTGGGTAAGATCTAGCACCTCAAATCAGAGACAACCCCTTGCTACTTACAGCCTTCCTAGGACTATTCAGCCCCATTTTAGTGTACATACTCAAAACTTGCCCTGCGCACTGGCCAAGCGCCCCTTCTCTCCTCTGTTCCCATTCCAGAGCCCAGTGTCCCTCACTGGAGCACCCGAGAGTCAGGCTCCCCACAAGACCATGGTCCAAGACTCAGCTCAGGGGTAGACCTGAGCTCAGATGGACCTTCCTTTCCCCTGCTAGTTCAGCAGTGGCTGAAACCTCGGGAGAGCCAGCTCAAGAGAGGAAACCCTACAAAGAAAACAAGCCAAAGCTAGCCAGACTCACAAAGGGAACCAGAGCTAGAAGAACTTGCAAGAAACCACCCTCATAAAATCCTGATAGTCATCTGTAAGCAGTCTCACAGAATCCCTGGCTCTCTCACAGACTGGAACATCACCTCCCCAAATCCACCCGCTTTGCTGAGAAATGGCAGGACAGGGTGCGAAGCCTGGAGAAGCACCAGAGTGACCCAAAGGGAACAGTAAGCCAAGCGGTGCTGAGCTCCCGGGTTAAGGCAGGGATGGTTTGCATTTATTTTAACTCGTGCTCAGTGGAACATGACACCATCAAAGCCGCTGTGTAGTTCCACACGCTCCCTTATATACACGCAGGGGCTTCCGAGCCCCGGCTGGGACTCTGTGCCCCAGCCCCACTCCGGTTACAGGGTGCAGACAGTCAGGGTGTGCCCAGACACCTTCCCTCTGCTCAGTGCTTGGCGTTGCCACAGCTGTCTGTGGTGATGCATGGGAAAGAGCTCGGAAAAGCACACAGACCTGCACCTGAAATTCTCCCAGCTCCATCCCCGGGATCCTGGCACTGTGCTGGGGCTCTCCTCCAGAAGGGGAAGCAGACGTGGGCCTGGGAGAACCCCAGCAGCAGCTGAAGGTACGTGGGAGCTGTCACCCCAGCTGCCTCCAGACCGTGGTGGCACTGGCAGACCCCTGACCTAGTGACCATTGTGCTGTCGGGGACAGACTGAGGGCAGGGCGCAGGGTCACAGCCACCGTACGACACGCATGCTTGATGTGTATTTTTAACACCACTTTGACTCACAAGGCTCTAAAAAGCACACAGATTCTCCAAATGACTCTTCCACCAAACACCCCCGGAGCTCAGAATAGCCCCATCTACCCCCCTCTGCAAACAGGTCCCTGTCACAGCCCCCCCCCCCGAATGAGAGATCTACGTTTCCAGCCCGTGGGAGGGAAGCGGACAGAGGAGGGGTGCAGAGCCAGACCAGGGCAGCGGGTTTGTTTACAGGCACGGACCCAGCGTGTGGAGAGGCTGCTGGAAACAATCCTCAGCCCTGGGGTCATTCCCGCTCCCAGCAAACCTCCTGGCCCCTGCACCTCCCCTCCAGCCTCCTCTTGGCTCCAAAAAAGGATCGCTCCCTGTTACATAATGGGATGAGCACCGCACGGATGCGGGCTTGCACACTCAGCCTCCCTTTTACTTAACAATACCTTTTTCGGTCATACAGCCTTCCTCTCCCCGTTAATCCGACTGCCATTAAACTGACAGTCAGGGGAGATGGATAGCCCCTGGCTCAAGCTATTTCAGCTACGGAGAAGAGGGGAAAGAGTGTGGTGGGATGCTCTATGCAGAGAACAGCGAATGAAGCAGGGTAGGGAGGTCCCATAATCAGCAAGTGTGGTCACAGCAATCACTTGATGTTAATGCAGGGGATGTCGTGGGCACTGCAAGCCTAAGGGAGAAAAGTCCCCAAAGGAGAGAGGGTTTGGCTCTCTGGTGAAGCTGAATCTTGTTCTTGGTGGTTTTCTGTTGAATTCTGCTCTGGCAAAAGGTGCGCTCAGTGCAGGGCAGTAGCAATGCCCACGAAGGCAGCTGTGAGAAGGCTCCAGGAGCAGTATGCTACTCACCAAATACAAGCTGGCAGAGAAATATCCAGCAGCAATTCCCCTCCTAACACCCAAAACACAGCTAGGACATCTCCTTTCCACCACTCACCAACCTAACCCAGCCACTGACAGGAACAGAGAAGGACCTGATCTCTTGGAGGGATGATGCCTAGTCGTACTTTGTGACCAGCAACTGCTAAAGAGACACGATGCGCACCCATCTGCTGCCCCATGTTTGTCTGCCTGCTCTCTGGAGCTGGAACAACGATGCCTTGAATAGCACACACTCCCAGAACAGCTTCTGGCATTTTCTCCACCTGTAAAGGGTACCCAGACACAGTGCCAGTCAGAATGCCAGTGCCAGAGCTGTGCCAGGTCTGGCCGAGCAGCGATCAAGTTGCAAATACATAAATGGAAAAGAAATGCCACCAAATCCACGCTGTCTCTGGACAGGCAGCTGGCAGCAGGTCTGAGCTACAGATTTCCTGATCTGCTCAGGACAGCAGCGGTCACCTGGGCCAGCCATGAGTACAAGTCTCAGCTACCCTTCCGTGTGGCTCAGGGACAGGGTGCAATGGCAAGCCAGCACAGAGGCCCCCCCATTCCCACTTCTCCTGCACTGTCAAGGTAACTACACGCCTCATCTAGAATCTTTGTCTCAGGCATTGCCTGAACTCTGCTCTCATACCAGATTTCACGACAGGCAGACACCGACTGCTGTCAGGGCAGTTCCTACACTCATCCTGCTGAGCCCCAGCCCTTAACATGGGCTTCCACAATCACTACAAACCTGCCACCCTGGCTTCCAGAAAGGAGAACCTCCACCCTAACACTTTTCCCTTTCAGGAAACCAAAGTGCTGTCCCAAGCATGGCTTTCTGGGTTGGGGTGGTGACTACAACAGAAGAAAAAAGGGAGGAAAATGTTCCCTGCAGCAATCCACCAGCCACACCATCCTCCTAGCAACGGGTCAGTTCACACCACGCAACTCCTTCCCTTGTCCCATTCACACCAGACCTGCAGAGCCAGCAGAAACAACATGGACAGTCCCAGAGACACAGGGTTAGTTCAAAAAGTTGTATTTGCACCCTGTTCTGATCACCACACCAAGAAGTCACGGGACTTCCCAACACCCCCTTCCAGCCAAAAGTTTGCCTGCAGCACACATGGGTTCACTCAGACCTGTTGAAGTGGAGCAGCTACAAACACATTTACCCTCATGCTGCTCTGCTAGCACAATTTGTGAAGCTCCTTCACCTTCCAGCACCAGGCATGTGCTGTGTGTATAACAGCTTCTCTAGTGTAAAATACCAATGCCACGTGTCGGTGCTGCACGCTCCCTGGGTGACCAGGACACAGCTTATTAGGAGGTGATGATGTGCCCATTCAAGCTCTCATACCTCCGTGCTTACACACAAGGATTGGGTTCCAGCTCATTCCCCAAGAGACCAGAGCCCATTTTGGAGAAATGGGAGCAACATCCACCTCGTCCTACACGAGGAAACAGACTCGGGAGTGACAGCCAGCAGCTCTTGACCTCAAAGCACTTTAGCAACCTCGGCAAGGGCAGCTTAAATTACCAGCTCAGTTATAATGTGCTGCCCTGCACATTCTGACACCAGCTTTGAATGCCTGCAAGAGAAGAAAAGGTGCAGGAGCGGGAAAAGCACTGCTCCGAGACTCCCCCCAGCCAAAGTCCTTCCGGGAAGGCTTTCCCGTTACTCTGAAGGACCATATCCTTAGCTAGTGATAGTCACCGACCTACACAAGACGACAGAAATGCTCTCTGTTTGTGTGTCTTGGCCTAGTGCCTTACCACACAGAGGCATTGGCCCCAGAAAAGCTTGGCAAGTACATACCAGCTGGAAAGGAAGTCTCTTTCCCTAACGCATCGGTGGGTCACTGCCCAAGGCACAGGCACTAGTGGCCCACCACAGATCAGAGAGGGGTGCATCAGTGAGAGCAAAGGCCCTGGGAGGCCACGCTCTGAGACGTTCTTTTCAAGTCACTGTTCCCTGTGCCTGGTTTATTCTCCTTTTGTAGAAAGGACAAGTTGAGCCTCTGGGCAGCCAGAGAGGTCAGGGGGCCAGCCTTTCCCTGGAGAGCCAAGGAGTTGGGCACTCTTGTCCCTTCAATGAGGCAAGAAGCCTCCCATTCCCAGAGTTGGATCCTTCCTTTCTCCTGTTGTTAAAAGGGCAGAAAGCTGCCCGTTAGAGTTACGCTGCTGCTCACAGGGCAAAGAGCTCCTCATGCAAATCTCTTGAGATACTTACTCTACATACACATGATATCATCTTTACAGAACCTTGTTATGTGATGCCACGGAAAGCATTTATCTGCCTTCAGGCGAGAGCTCCATTTTAGACTAACTCCAAAGGCAACGCCACCTCACAGAGGTGTGAGGTTGGTTGCTGAGACCTTACCTTTGAATGAGGGTCCCAAAGAGCAGGTGGAAGATCTTCTGGACGTTCTCCGTGCACAGCCAGCTCCAGTGATCCATCAGCAGCAGACGAAGCACATCCAGGGCCAAGTCAGCCAAAGCTGTTTCAGAGTCTGCCAGGAGGAAGAGGAGGGTTGGATGAATAAGCCAGCTCAGTGCCTAAGCAAAACTGGTATAATATATCATCTGAAATTCTCTCTTTTCCCTAACAACCTGCTAGACACTTTTCTCCCCAGTCGAACACCTCGTGCCATACGCAGATGACCTGCTGCAGCACAGCCAGCCTGGGGAGCCTGCCTTCCCAGGCTCCTGCCCAAATCACCCTCTTTCATTCCCACTTTCATCCAAGCAGCCCCAATCTCCCTACCAAGGGGTGCGCCAGACGAGAACGTGGCTGCTCCGAGTGCTCAGTTCCTTCTCAGTTAAACCATGGGATTATCAAACCCCAGTCCACGCACAGGGACGGTTATGTGCCCAAAACAGGTGAGAAAGAAGGCAGCGACTGCAGCCAGAAGAAAGCTACATTGCCGAGGACTATTTTCCTAATTTTCACCAACAGTTTTCCTCTCTTCCAAGGTGCAGTTTTCCAGGCACAAGACTCAGATCGGTGTCTGCAGGCTGCCATCGTGTGGCAGGTCCAAGTCTCAGCAGAAAGATGGACGAACCACATCTGGATACACCAGATGTGTCAGTTAAAATAAAAAAAAAAACACATATCCCTGGTGACACAGACCTGGGACAACAAAACTTCCCTCTGATCCTCAGGAGAATGTCAAAGCCTACAATGTAAACACAATCTACTTGCTAGAGAATTACTTTTATGCTGTATAAACACTTTTAGTATTTTTATGCCAAAGCATCATAGGTGTTACACTGAACAAGCTTATTAATGTACTACAAACCTGAGACAATCACTTCTAGGCCAGCACCCCAACAAGAGGCTACTGCACCAGCTCTCCTGGCAGTGAGATCCTGCACAGTAGCTTCTCCTACTCTGACCTTCCCTGATGCCTGATCTTTCAACCACTCCGCCTACCAAGAGCCAACGAGGCTGTTCACGCACAATTTACTGCTGGAGACAAAGGGGAGAGGGATTCTGGACCCCAGCACCTCTCCTTCCCTCCTCTTCCTCTCTCCTGCTGCATACGAGCGGCATTAATTAACACCAGGCCATTTGACTTGGAAAAGACAGGGCTAAGCGCATTCGGCCCTCTTGTTCTGGACTATGTGTAAGTTACTCCTCACTTGCTTTGCCCTTTGAGACTTGACTTTGCTGGGCAAAACTGGAGCAGGCTGTTTAGCTTCACCACAACCCCCCACACAGAGCATCATCAGCAAGTTCTGTTTATTCCTGTAGCATCCAAGTCCCCTTCCTCAGAGAGCTGCTGGCCAACCTCTTCTCAGAAATCACTTAGTGAGCAGATAAGGACACTGGTTGCCTTTTAGCCAGCCACTCCTCAGACGTTTATACTCCTTACCCTGCCAGACCAGCCTGCCCTGTCTCGGCTCTGAAGCATCACAGACCTGCAGGCATTTGACATCATTCACGTTAAATGTCCCTACGAGCTCAGCCAACTTGGCCTGCCTGTATCTCTCATGCTCCGCACAGAGCACTGGCCTCCCCTACCAGTCCTGCTCCCCAGCAGCCCCAAAACAACTACAGGCATGTGTCTGAAGATTACAGGCAAAGCTGGTAGCACAGGCTAGGTTTCAGAATAGCAGGCCCATCCTGTCACAAGCACATGCTTTCAGTCAGAGATTGCCAAACTTCAACCACTGGAGTGAAATTTTTGGAAAGTTCCAGCTGATACAGCTCAGCTATTCCAAGAAAAAGATTAGAGAACATATTTCAGCTCGTGTTCAGGATAAACTTGTAAGCGCTGGGAGAGGCCGTAGGCACCCCTGTGCTTCAGAGAAAGGGTCTATAATCAGAAAGGGAATGTCATTCCTTTAACTGGGATTACATGTTTGCTATTCTCACTAAATCTAGCAAAACATAAGAGACTCTCAAAAGGTCCATTTATAGTGCATGGATTTCTATCAAGGCTAACTCAAGACTACCAAGAAATCGTAATTTGGCAATTTTTCACTTTCTATGAGCTTGCTTTTATAACATTGGCAGTTTAAGCAGCGTGTCCTTAAGAAACTTGTTTCTGCACAGAGCACACTAGGAGAAGATCTACACTGACACAACTGAGCCAAGACCCAATTTGCTTCCACTAGCAATACAGACCACAGCAATCACCCAACAGGACTGGAAAAACTCAAGTTTACTTTGCCTTTGATCAAGGTGCAACAGGCAGGAGACCAGGTCCTCATACTGAAGCCTGGCAAGCTGAGCCTGCAGGTGTTGGAGCTGTTGCAGTACTGATGGAGGTGACACAGTAAAGCACTAACAGAGGGGCTGAGCTCACCAGAGTCCGTGTCCGGAGGCACCCCCTGCTCCGACATGCCCAGCCTCTCCATATCCTCCTGCATGGAGCTTTTCTTAGCTTCTCTGCCTCCCTCGCCTTCGGGAGCTTTGCTGGGGACTGCCTCCAGCAGCTTCTCCTGCTTCTGGATGAAGGACTCCATAGCAGCCAGTGAGAGGGTGCCAGAGACCTACAGAAGCACCAGTACATTAGTACCACAGCGGTGAGCTGCACACAGCCAGAGCTGAACAGATATACGAGATCTCCACCGCCCAGTCAGCCTCCCACCACCTGGTTTGCACCTTGCTGCAGCCAACAGCACAACCAGCACTGCTTGCTGCCTTTCTGCAAAGGCCTGGCACGTGGGAAGAATGCTGCAGCAGCCACGACCCTCGTGCACACAGATTATTCCAAGCCAGCACCCAAACAAAGCAATGATTAAAATCATCAAAAGATTGCAAAAGGGATCTGAACTTACAGTGCTGCCCTCCCTGATAGAGTACACGATCCTGTCATGCGCTTCACTCACACTCAGCACTGGAGCAATTTTACTGGATGAGAACCTCAGCCTGGACCTGGAGAGGAGAGACAGGGCGCAGTCAGGGTTTTCTCCACATGCTGAGAGTGATGAATTTCCCAGCCTCAGCCAAGAACCTGGGCCAGCTATCTTAGTCCAGTATCATGTCACTTTTGACCTAAAGTGGTTCAAAAAAGCATCTGCCCCCCGGATAACTAACAGTGGCAGTAAAACCATGCGACAAAAGCATTAAATCGCTTTTCCTCAACTACACATGGGCCTAGCCAAGGCTTTCCAACATCCACCACATGCACCTTCTTCGGGAGCTATGTCACATACAAGCTTACATACAGATGCAGGATTTCTGTTCAGCAAGGTGTAGGCATTGCAGCATACATAGGAAAGCGTTCAGAAAAGCCTCGGAGATGAAACATACTCAGCAGGATTGTGAAATCCAATTATAAACATGCACACACAGAGAGGAGGACATGAAGGGGTGTTTGGGATTGTGGGACAAATTGTAAAATAGCCTGTTTATCATTAAGGAATTCCCTTTTCAGCCAAGATGATTCAAAGCTTGTGCTTTTTTTTTGTTTGTCTTTTTGTCTGAAGCAGCTTTTTCTAGCAAACGTCCCTTTTGCAGGTAAAAAAAAAGCCATAGTCATGCAGAAACCTTTCCTTCTTCCATAAAGGAAAAATCACTGATGGGCACAATGGGGCTTACCAGTGCCAGCAACACCAAATAAACACTTGGTGAGCAACAAATATGCAATGACCTTAAACACTACTCCTAAATAAATATTCAAATGTTTGCTGGGCAAGGCAGCATACCACTGTTCGAAACACATGGGAGAGGCAGGAGCGAGCCTTCAAGCAGACAACTTAAAGCTGTATTTTGCAGTGACTCACCATGTAAGTCAGTCATGCACAAGATTAAAAAGCAATTGTCCAGAAGCACCAACGTCTTTGCCAGCAAATGGCTCCCTCAAAAAGAAACCCACCTTCTGTGAAAACCTGAGCATTCCTAGAAAATCCTTTATCCCAACAGGAACTCAAATACCCTTGCTCAGTGTATGAAAGAAAGTAATTCAGCTAGAGTATAATAGCAATGTGCTAGCCACAACACAAAGTCCCAAGTCAGTACTTCCCTGTGATGGAGTCAGTTTATGCATGAAGTCTTTATTTGCATAAAGCAGAGGGGAAGCTGAAGGAGCCCTTACTTGTTAGCCTTCTTCCCGTCTGTCTGCGATTTCCCATCCACTTCAGACTCACTAAGATCCTCCGTGGGGCTCTGGGGCTCTGACCTGGGGAATGCTGTCTTCAAGGTGTCCACAATGGCATTGACAACGATCTGCAAAAGCCAGCAGTGCCGTCAATTACTGAATATATTCTTATTCCTTTAATATATTATGAGGAGTTTTCAGGCCTGTGCTCTATTTTCTGTTAAAAACCCCTGGTTCTTTGAGATGGGCTCTGGCTTTTCCTGGCTTTATGGTTTTCTGGGCAAGCTGAGCCCAGCTACACAGAAAGCATTTGAGTTTTTTGGCTACTGCTGTGGCAACCATCAATGCAGACATTGAAGGCTGAGAGGCACGTTTAGGTGCAGTTAAGTGGTTCAGATAAACCAGTTTCCCACTTGTCTACCTTGTCTATCCTGGAGACAACAAAGGGCTTCTTGACAAACGCGATCCTGGCGTCAGTGTTCAGGGCAAGGAACTCCTGCACCTCCTCACTGTTTGCAATCTCAGGCACCGCACACAATTGCTGCAAGGAAAGATGTAGCGTTAGATCTTTTTTTGAGTCAACTGATCATGTAAAGTGCAGGGGGAAGAGATCTGATGTGTGATGTGCTCCACTGTCTGTCAGTACAGGGATGTCCCGAGCACTGCTTTCTAGCTCGTAGGGGCACACAAAAAAGTATCTCACCTTCAAGAAAGATTCTAGCAGACTTTTTCTGGCTTCAACTTTATCGCTGTCCATGTTTCCAAATGGGAGATCAGGGAACAGTTTCTTTGGCCCTTTGATATCTACAAAGGAAACAAACGCAGCAGCAAGCTCGAGAAAACTTCAACAGTTGTATTAAAATTGTAATGCTCTCATGCTTGAGACTACCACTACACACTGCTGGGCGTTAATCCAAGATGATATGCCACTCAAACCAGGGTAGCTGAACCAGACCTTAAATCCATACAGAACTCATGTTCTGCTGGACTTCATATCATTTTGTACCTTTAGAGTTGAAAGAAGCAAGAACACCAGTTGAGCACAAGGACTCTAGATCATTTTAAGAGCCCCAAAATCCTCAACAAAGCAGTTTTCAGCCAAACCCCCAGATCTGTCAGAACCAAAGGATTATGTAGGAACACGCTACATTCAATGACACTTTATACATAAGTAGTATTAGAAGAAACAGTTTTCTTTTTAAAAAAAGCTGATGTTCAACGGGTACTACTCCCTTGTATGCAAACAAGATGCTTGTAAATGTCAGTGTTTCTATTCACTGTTACAGTGCAAAACTACAAAAGCAAGTGTTGCAATCTGAAGGGGAACAAGCACGTTTTGAAAAACACTGGAGCATGCTGCCAAAAGTAATCAATCTCTCCTCTAGCAAGCTCTGCACAGAACAAAGGAGGACGTGGACATTACAAGCAACCCAGCATCCAGAGCTGCACTACAGAGCAGAGGAGCACAGACTGGGGTAAGAGGGAGAAGGATTTTCTCAGAAAGCAGATGCAGGGACTGACTTTTCAGGAACTTGCGGAGCTCTGGTTTCTCCTCCAGTCTGGTCTGGAGGTTGAGGAACTCCCGGTAACGGCGGTTCACTGTGTGATAAGCCATTTGCTGAAGGCTGCCCGCACTCTCACTCTCCAGGGCTGTCTCGTACTGAGGAGGAAGGCAACAGTCAATAATTCTTACAGACCCCAAAACAATCCTGATGCACTGCGGTCCCTGCTGGCCCCACAATCCCCAGACCCCATAGAGGTCCCATTCAGCAATTCCTCAGATTGACCCTTCCCTAAAGAGCGGCAGCCGCACAGCATGCAAACCTCTCATGATGAAAGAACTAGTGAAAACAGGATACAAAAGACTCAAACAGCCCCATGCCACCCTTAGCCAAGAGCAGGAACCCCTATCCCGCACCCAAACGGCGACTGGGCCCAATATTCCCCCACTGTCAGACAAAATTTGTTGTCGAGCCACACACAGAACAAGTCTTCATCTCCAAACACCAGCCTGTTCTCCCCGGCCAGGGCAAGGGTCTTAGAAAAGGGGTGACCACCAGGGGAGCCTTTACCTTGACAGTGTACAGGGTGTAGGGGTGGAAGCCAGTCCCACTGTGCTCTCGAGCAGTGATGGTCCCGGTTATCCGCAGGTTCTGGATGATTACCGGCCCATCGGGGCTGCTGAGTGGCTCAAAGCTGAAGGTGCTGATGGAAGCCGTTGGGGAGGACGAGAGCAGGGGCAGTGTCTGCCCGGGGTCTGGTGGGCTTCGTGGTGGACCCTCTGCTGCCCCCAGATCTTTCCCCAAGCTGGAGGGCCTCTGTGAGAAGGACTTCTTGGGGGTAGCTGAGCTTTCCTCTTCCTTCTCAACTGCCAGGTCGATTTGGATGTCAGGGCAGGAGCTCAGCGCAAAAGCAGAGGTGGGAAGCAGGTCAGCATCTGAGTTGGTGGCAAGGCCCTCCTCCAAGTCCCCCATGCCATCTTCCAAAGCAGCCGGTCCCTCCAGCATAGTGGAGGTGTCCTGGAGTGGTGCATCAAGGAACTCTCGTGCAGGTGACGGAGCCAGCAGGTCCGTGTCCTGGCCCACATCAGGTGCAGGGGACTCCAGCTCCAAACCCTCGCAGGAGAAGAGGGAGCCCAGGGCTCGTGGGCGGAGGAAGGGTTCCTCTGTGTGGCACACACTGCTCACCAGATCCTCTCCCCCCTCACCACTAGCCCCTGCCTCTCGCCTGGGGGCCTCTGTGGCCCTTGGTGAGGGCGTCAGCCTAGCAGGGGCAGCATCCGTCTGCACTGTGAAGGGCAAATAATCGGGCACTGGGGGTGCAGGGGGTGGCTCCTCACCCCTGGGCTTCTTGGAGAAAGCCCCGATGAGCAGCAGGTTTACCGAGTCAGGATCAGCCATCTTCCTGATGGCTGGCAGCAGCACATTGCAGGCGACCAGCTCCACCACCACAAAGCGTCCTGTCCGCGTCTCCAGGTGGGGCTGGGGCACCAGCGCCTTCAGCAGCATCTCCACAGCAGCCCGGGCATAGCTCACCTCAGCCGCTGGGCTGTGGAGTGCAGGATGTGGCCCCGCCAGCCGGCTGTACTCCTGCCACAGGGTCCGGCTGCCCTCTGGATTGCCCCTCAGGGCCTCAAGGGCCTGCAAGTAGCTCTGCAAGTGATGGCCACAGAGCAGGAGGAGGCGGTGGGCCAGGGCTTGGCGGTCCACTCGCCCCATCCGCTGCCTCAGCTCGGCAGCCAGGCCCATCATGGCCTTCTCCACCTCAGCTTCAAAGGCCGGCTCGCTGCTGACTGTGCGGTACCAGGAGGCGACAAAGTCCCGCACCACTTTGTGGACGGTGCTGGCGATCTCCCTCTCCAGCCGCCCCTTGGCTGCCAGGCACTGGGGTTGGGGCCGCAGGGAGCTCACAAAACGCTCCAGCCGCAGCCGTCGGCCATGGGGGCTGAGGGCCCGGGGGCCCAGCCAGCCACCCAGCGCTGCCAGCGCCCCACAGAGCAGCCCCAGTACCCGCAGGTCGAGCAGGAGCCGCAGAGCCAGCAGCCAGCCCAGTGTGGCCACCAACACCAGCAGCACCTGATGGACCCCTGAAGGCCTCTGGCCTGGCATGGTGGGGCTGGGCCGGGGGGGCACACTGCGGTTCTGCTGGGGCCTGAATGGCCACGCAGCAAGGCTTGCCAAGCTGGGCTTCTCACCACTCCACCAGCTTCCTTACTGGGCACCAGGGCCCAACCAACCGGGCTCCTGTACTGGGTACCAGCCTCCAGCTGTCTGGGCTTCTTCACCGGCCACCGGGGCTCACCAGAACCCCCCAGACTGGGCTCCGTTACAGAGTACCGGGGCCCAACCGAACAGGCTCCTTCACCAGGCACGTGGCCCCAGCGGACCAGGCACCTTACCACACACTGGGGCTCACCAGAGCCCAGGATACCCGGCTCCGTTACTGGGCACCGGGGCTCAACTGAGCGGGGCCCAGCAGACCGGTCTCCTTCACGGCGCCTGGGGCCCAACCGACTCAGCAGGGCCCAACCGACCGGGCTCCTTCACGGCCCCCAGTGCCCAACCGACCGACCGGACTCCTCAGCAGGGTCGCCCTACAGGCACCGGAGCTCCCACTGCTGCCAGGCATCGGGCCTCACCCCACCAGTACCGACACACCGCGGCGCACCCCGCCATGCTCACCGCCCCAGGGCCGGTACCCAGCACCGCCGCGGAGCCTGCCCGGCACCCGCCGCTACTTCCGCCTCCACTTCCGGTTCTTCCCCCTCCCCGCCGGGAATCGCGGCCCAGCGGCGACGCCTCCCCACGGCGCCCCCTGGTAGTCGGGAGGCCTCACAGAAGCACTTACCCTTCCGCTAAAAAAAAAAAAAAAATAAAAAAAAAAAATCCCCAAAGTTTGCACAGCCCCCTCTTCGAGGCGGGAAAAAACGTTCCCACCCTCTGTGATTTACTTGGATTCTGTGGAGAAAGCGTGCAGGCCTGCGCTGCGTTTCTTCTGTAAGTGTTAAGAGCAGCAAAAGTTGTATTTCCTTTTATTATGGGGTTGGGTTTTTTCGCATGCATTAAGAAGCATTGAATTTACCATGCATGCATTAAAAAAAACCAAATAAATTTGCTTGTCTGTGCTGTTTAAAATAGAAAAGGTGTGAGTGGGCAGCTGCACTGGATGGGAGGCGCTGAGCACCCCGGGAAGCACCTGGGCCTCATTAGCCGCGTCAGGCCTTGCCCAAAACGAAAAAAAAACAAAGAAAAAAACGGTCATTGGGGTCCAATAGGGTGGGGGATGATTAGCCACAGCCTACAGCCGTTAGTTAATTAATTGGGAGCCAGGTGCGGTGCTGGTGTGCTGGGCTGGAAGGTGCTGAGGCACGGCATGGCCTGTGCTGGCGGTACCAGAGCGATGCCAACGCTCCGATCATGATACCAACGCTCTAAAATCGCGATATGAACGCTCCGATCGTGATGCCGGTAGTGACAAACATCCCTGTTCCCCTGCTGGGGTTTTGGTGGCGGGTGCTGGGGTGCTGGGGTGGGTGCTGTGCAGCGGTGTGGTGTGAGGGGCCGGTGGGGAGCTCTTGTTGCCCTGTTGGGCTGGGAAGGGTGGCTAATTGAAAGAGATTAATTAATAACAGGCATCAAGCAAGAATCGGAGAGCTTATTATTCACGGTAAGTGCGGGGTGGGGTGCGTGGGGCGAAGGGCCTTGCTGGTCTTGGGGGGTGAGGTGCTGCGTACAATTGACTCGTATTTGGATTAAATCAATCCTTTGCCGTTCTCTAACACCTACCATCCTATGGATCCCAGATTTTCCTGCTTACAAGCGTGGGAGTGGGACAGGGAAGGATTTCTGGGGTCCTTAAATATTTGTATCTGTCTGGGGGAAATGGTGCTTGGCTGCAGGGGCCACCCTTGGGCGATTTGCCGAGGTGCTTTATGGAAGTTCGGCTGGCTGGAAGTTTTAGAGGAGGTGGATGTAAATAATGCAGGAAAAAAAATGAACTGGCTGAAGTGTGCCATCTCCTAGAACTCCTCCCGGGTGGAAAAATACCTGCAGTTCCCTGTTTTGGCAATGGTTTCTGATGTGGAAAATAACTTCAGGTGTGATTCCTCTCCTTCAGATTGGATGGAAGGGAGGTGGTGGTGGGGCAAGGCACTGCCAGGGCAGGCAGCTGCATCCCAGGGCTGCCACCCCGCCTCTTTTCCCCCCAAAAAAGCAGGCACGGCTTGATTAGATGGATGGGAAGGCAGGTCACATCGATCCCATCCTTGATCCTTCCCCATAGCGAAACAGGGTTGTTGCCCACGTTGCTGTTTGGAGGACGGTATCTCCTGAGTGCCACATTGCAGAGCCCACATCTCCCTTAATATCTCCACAGAAACGGATTTCTTCTCCGAGTAGCAACTTGGAGGTCGAGCATGGAGGACTTACATGCCTGACTCTCCTTCTGTGGACTCGAAAGAGGGGAGCGGGAAGCTGTTGGGGTGATTTTCATGACTTGAACTCCGGCAAAGCATCTGCAGCGCAGTCATGGAAGGCTTCTTGTAAGGTTTTTTAGGTGCTGACGCTGAGTGCAGATGTTCTGCAAGCCACTGCAGAGCCTTCCCCTAGCTGTGTCCCTCCTTGCCTGGTTTTAGAGCGGGCAGGCTCCTTTTATTTGATCTCCTAGGTGTTTTTCTTGTTTCCTGTCTCCTTGGGAAGCAGCGTTATTAATATGGAGACAGTCTGTACAGTGTCTGGAACAAAAAGACCATGGTGGGACCCTAGTTGCTATAGAAATGTTGTAATTTGGAAGGTCTTTTGCCTCCTACGTGAGCCTCTAAGTGAACAAACAAGCGTGTTGTTGCTTTTCTGCGATGCTCCACTGGCTTTGAGCTTGGCTATGCTCTTGCTGTCCTGTGATGTTAATTTTGAAGGAGCTCTTGGGCACTGGGAACTATTTTGCACATAAATATCCTGAAGCTGGAAGTCTTTCTGCTGGGGATGATGGCTATGATCCACCTGGTTGATTTAGCAGTGCAGTTCTCCTCCTGCCAGGGAGCACAAGGTGATAAAAGAGCTTTTGTCATGCCGAGATGTACAAGAGTTGGCCAGCCCTTCCCAGTGCCACTTCTGGACTGTTACAGGCTGAAGATGTCCCTGGGCATCGCTTGTACCTCCTGGCAGGGTCTGTGCTGCTAGAGGAACCCTGGGTTCAGGTTTGGGCCCCTCGCTGCAAGACAGATATTGAGGTACTGGAGCATGTCCAGAGATGGGAATGGAACTGGGAAGGGGGCTGGAGCACAGGTCTGATAGGGAGTGGCTGGGGGTGTTTAGCCTGGAGAAAAGGAGGCTCGGGGAACTTTTTGCTCTCTACAGGTACCTGAAAGGAGGCTGTAGCGAGGGGTGTGTGTTGGTCCTTTCTCCCAGGTAACAAGCAACAGGATAGGAGGTAACATCCTCAAGTTGCACCGGGGAGGTTTAGATTGGACATTAGGAAAAATTTCTTCCCTGAAAAGTTGCCAATCACTGGAACAGGCTGCCCAGGGAGGTGGTGGAGTCACCATCCCTGGAGTGATTTAACAACATTTAGCTGTGGTGCTTAGGGATGTGGTTTGTGATTAAGACTTGATGGTCTTAAAAGGTCTTTTCCAATCTAAATGACTCTGAGTTTGCTGTGAAAGTCCATCAGGGCAAGAGGAGAAGAGTCTCTTTGTAGCCAGTCCTGACCTTGGGGGCTCTTGAGATGTAATCAAGTTGTCTGGGTTGGAGATGAATCTTCTGTTGGAGAGCTGGGAAGGGGCAGGAGGAGCAGTGCACACTTCCCAGGTGTATGAGCCCCCTTGGAGGGTTTGTGGTGCCCTGTGGTTTGATGAGCATATCGCCATTGCATCCGAGCTTGTCAGCTGGAGCGTGGCTTGGAATGCTCACAGACATGAACCACCTGGGTACCACACTTTGTTATGGCATATATCCCTTAAACCCACCGCCCAGGCTGTGCCCTGCCGGGAGGTGACATCCCAGCTGAATCCAGCACTGGGTTGATTAACATCCTCCTAGCTCGTAAATCTAAGAAAGTGGATTTGGGGAAGAACTTTCCTGCCTCCAGTAAAACTTGCCTTTAAATTATTTAACAAGCTTCTTAAGCAACTCAGCCATTTTGCATGGAATTTGTCAAGGCTCCATCAGCTATACACAGAGCAATGTGACAGCCATACTTTTATTATGAGCAGTGTATTAATCTTGGAATAGTGCTATTTGTTTTCCTCTCTTGCTTTTATGGTGCTTAAAAGCATGTATCTTCTCCTGAAAATCAATAACTAAAGCTATGAATAATAAAAAACACTGCAGTGAATGGCTCATAGAAATCCTATGGATGTAAGTTGCAGCAGTAATGACTCTGTTTGCTATCCATTAAGTATGTGAACTCAGAAGAATTATGCAGATTATAATAGCTGTATCAACATAAGTATGTTTTGCTGATAGACTTTCCTGATTGGATCCACGGGATATAAGCCTACTAATCCCCTGTGCAGAGGACCTGATTATATTAGAGTGCTCTGCAGATCTGCAGATAGAAAGTTAAGAAACAATTAAAAAAAAATTAAATAAAATTGTTGGCCGGTGTGTGAGGTTTCTCAAGAGCGCTGGGGTTGTTGCTGTGTTTGGGCTTCTTTTGAAGCAGACGTGTATTTTATCCGAGTCTTTGGTGGAAACCAAGAGCCCAACTCCAAGCCCTGGTGAAAACGCAGACGTGGATGGTTTATGTACAAAAAGGGAAATTTGTGCCGTGCTGAGCCTTAAACGTCACAACAGCTTCGCACCGTGACCGCTCAGCCTGGGGCTTAAGCAGTGCTTTGGTGCTGAGAGGGGACCTCGATCAGTGCACACTGATCGCTCATCCAAGTGGCCAACTACCCTCGTGCATGCTGCTGGCGTGTGCAACTGTTAATTGCACGTGGATGTTAGATGCATGCCTATGGACCCTATTTTCACGCCCCTCCTTGCCTGCAGCTTTCTAGTGATTTGTTGGCTGATGCTAATTATGGAGCTGCAACAGGGAAAAAACCCGCAATCCAACCTGCCATGCTGTAATTAAAATAATCAGCTTGCTACGCACTTGATGCAAGGTTAAACGTCATGCGATTTTGTATGGAAAATTTTGCATGTAAGAGTTGCTTATTAATATCACCTTGCTAATATAACCTATCACCTCAGTAGATGACAGTATGCTCTGCAAAGTCTGTGTCATTTTTAATTTATTTTTTTTGTATGATGCTTCAGCTTTCTTAAAGTTGGAGAAACTGAGGCTGTGCCACAGGGAAGCGATGCTCTCTGCTCGCAGGGCTTCTCTTTCTAAGCTGTGCTGCTTCCCTACATAATGACCGAAGCCAGCTGGGCCGTTTCCATAGTGTCTGGGATGCACAGCCATGTGTAATGTGCCTAAATCCCCCACCCGCTAGGTCTCCTAGGTCCTGTCATTGCTTGTGCTGCCGTGGGCTATGTGGTCCCAAGTTCTCAGCAAACACCTTGGCTCCTCTCTGCCTTTCGCATCGTTGTTTGGGGACGTGCTGGCAGTTGCTGAAATGAGTGGAAAGGAGGTTGCTGCGTATTAGGACTCAGCAGAAAAAGATCCCCCCAGTCGGCAGAGATGCACACAAAATTTGAAATCGCTTTTTCTTTTTTTTTTTTTTTTTTTATTTGAGAGATGAAAGCATCTTTCCACCAGAATATCTTCCAGCATCTCTGCTCCATGCTGAGTGATGGCCTGTGAGGTGGAGGAGAGCAGCATCACAGCTCTGCAGAGCGCCGGGTATCGCAGTGGGGACTGGTTCGCTCTGTGAACTGAACGAGTCCGGGGCAGCATTTGCAGCAAAAATCCTTTGGTTGCTGGGAGAAATCAGAACTGGGATGGATGGCTTCAACCATCCCTCGGTATGTGTGAGGCTTGTGCTGGCAGAAGTAGTAACTGGAGTGAGATTTGTGTCTTGCATCAGTCTCCTGGCCAGCACTTGGCTTGAATTTTTTTCCTAAAGTATTCCCCAAAAAGGAACTTCAGGGCTTGATGGTGCCTCAGAATCCATAGGACAAACAGTTATAGCTCAAATCCCATCTGGGATGTAGATGAACTTAATTTTGGCTTCCAGGTTGTTAGGAGAACCCTAATGAAGGGTGCTGCATCGATGTTATAGCATCAGCCATAGGCTTGGCCTCAACTTTCCCATGCAGAGAAACTGGAGGAGCGATGGCATGGTTTAGGCTAGCATGAGGAATTTATTATTCATGCTGGTTATTCTGTGGTTGGGGAACCCATTTTGCTTTATGCCATCCAGACTGGGAAGCTGTAGCCTCGTGCAGCAGCCTACCCTCCACCAGCGAGCATCTCATTAGCAAATAAAATTGTTATTTTCGGGATAATGCTGTGAGTTAATGTGATGTGCGCATCATGAAACCCCAAATGTGCCGCATGCAGAATTGGGCGAGTTGCAGTGATGAATGTCATGCAAAACTCGGAGGCACTAATTGAAGGTGGTTTCAACAGAATATTCAATTAATGCTCTCTGCGTCGCAGACAGTCTGGAAAAGGCGCTGTTTTCTCCCGAGGATCTGTGTTACTGTGCAACAAACAGATGAAAATGAACCGTTTTACGGCCTTCTAATTGAAAGTCGATGCACCAGTTTTATTAAAATTTTCATGGTGGGGGGAACTGGATGCCTCCAGGGCCCAGTAATGGGATGAATAAGCTCCCTTTTCTCTGCTGTCTCGCATCCAGCCCGAGGCAGAAGCGACTGAAAATAAATGCCGGAGATATCCCTAGTGGGATCCGTGGCCTCGGTATCTCTTCTTGCGAGCGCAGATCCGTTTTTATCTGTGTCCACTGCACCTTCGGCACACCCTCGAGAGGAGCGAGGATCTCTGGGAAAAATAGTTCTTATGGAACAAAGTAGGGGCCTCTTGGGGGAGGAAAGTGGAGATGTTTTTTTCCCATCCCTCTTTGTGGGCAGAAGGCTAGGTTTCTTCTGGCTTTGAGTCTTTTTACCCTATTTCCTGGGGTCATTGTGCCACATCCTGGGGAGCTGAAGTTTATGAGTAGGAGGATGGAGCAGAAGGAGCTTCTCTAGGGCAAGTTGTCCCTTACGGTGTGGAATTAAATAGTTAAATGAACTTTTTTTTCTTTTTTTTCCTAGTCTGGCCTCCTGTCAGACCTGCCTCTGCATTTTCCAGCCAGTGTTGGCTGTCTGGGTCGCTGCATCTCTTGCAGCCCATCTGTGGAGTCATGGCAGCTCTTGAGGGGATGGCTGGAAGCGATTTATTTCCTCCCTCCGTCATTTTACAGCCTATCAATTCCCAAAGGATATTGGTGTGAGGTTACTATATATATTAAGCAAAACTCCCAGACCGATGAGGTTGTCATTTCTGGTGCAGCTTCCGTCGTCGTCAGCTGGCTGCTAGGAAGCAGCAGCAAAAGAAGGATGCTCTCCATGCATCTCCCAAAAAGTCTGTGTGTTTGCTGGCTGATGCATGGAAGCTGTTAGCTGAGGCCTTCCGTGCCATTGCATGTGGGTACTAATTTATACTCTCGCATCCAAAGATGATTTAGCTATTTTAAAGCATTATTTATGATGAGTTCCTATACCCATTTTGCTATGGTGATGGTATTGTGATAATGGGAATTTACAGTTCTTCGTGACAAGAGACTGTAAACCAACTGGCTGGATTTTTTTTTATTATTTTTTTTTTATTCCTACAGGCCTAATTTGTAACATAAAACACTTAATAATTGTTATTAATGAACCTGCTGTGGTTGGTCTATAGACCCAGCTGGAAATCACATCTGCTATCAGATTTGCAGCAAACTCTTGTGAGTTGAGGGAGGTGTGAGCAGCCGATGTGGCCAGGAGGAGATGGCTTCAGCTAGCCAAAAATGTGCCCGTGGATCAAGGGGAGCCACGCTTGGGCAGTACATTTTTTGGGAAGGATCATGGAAATCTTAAAATCTGGCTGCTGGGTGAGGTGGGAGCATCGTTATAAAGGGTTAAAAAAAGAAACCTTAGGGACAGGGTATTTGGGACAATTAAATGAGTGTTGCTAAACAATTGCCAGCAACTTTAGTAAACATCCTTAGGGGTTTTCATACCCATTCCTCACTTGTACGGAAAGCAGCCAAGATTTTTACAGCCAGCTAGTGATTTCTGACTGGTTTCAGTTTCAGATATCCAACCTGGGATGGAAAGATAACGGATGGATCTCAGTCCCCCCGCTATCACCCCCCGTCCCGGGTTGCATGTGACCTTGCGAAAGGCGTTTAATCTTCCTGTGCCTGGGTTCCTGGCTGAAATAAGGCTGTGTTGTAGTCCTCTGGGTTGCAGCCAAAATGGTGTAAAGATACTGGCAGCACAAGCTTTATTGGCAATATCTTTTATTAAACCTGGCAAATCTCGCTCCTGGTAGTCCGTCCTGTTTATTTAGATTTTGGGATATTCACTGGCTTGGGATAATGGGCTCGGAACTGGGTGGAGGCACCTTCAGTACCGGTGTAGAAATGACAAATTAGATTTTTTATTTTTTTTTTAAGGCATACAGATGCTTTCAAGAGATGATGTCAGCAATTAGATGACTTCAGAGGGTTTAATCATCCAAGCATCCCCCAGCTAAGTCCTTGCCTCCTGATTCACAGCCCCATGCCTCGGCCACGGTGGTTGAAATGAGGTAATGCTTTGAAGTATCACGAGCAGATCTTTGCAAGGAGGATATTTTGCATAATTGGTTTCTGACAAGGCCTAAAACACTATTTAGAGCTACATGGCTGAGTGTTAATTTATGCCTGTACTCCTAAGCGTAACTTTGTTACATGAAAGTGTTATTTACGATGCGAGCTCAGATCTATTGTGTGTTGGTGATAGCACCGTGATAATGGAGATGTATAGCTCGTTGTGGCAAGTAGCTATAAAAGAAATGGGTAGATGTTTCTCTGCAGTTATGGACTTAATTTTTTAATGTGAGATATGGTAGCGATTGTGAGTGATGTGATCTGATAGTCAATAGGAAGCAGGATGGCAGAGGGGTGGTTGTTTGTTTGGTTTTGGTTTGTTTGTTTTTTTGGGGTTTTTTTGAGAAATAACTTTCTTCTGGAAGATGCTTTTTAGCTCATGCTGAGTCTCATTGCTTCTACCAGCATTTTAAGTGACTGGAAATGAAGAGCGTGGGTATTGACTTGTCGCTTCTCTTTGTTTCTCTTAAATGTAATTCTCACGTTTAAAGCTTAAATAATATATAAAAAAAAATAATCCTGTATATTTAATATGATAGAGCAGCCTAGGTATGAAACAGATTGTGTTTTGCTGTAGTCATTTTGATGATACTTGACTAAATGCTTGATATATTAAATGTCATGCATTTCCACTTGGTGGAAAGGGTGACCCCTCCGTCCTCATCAAGGAATTTCGAAATACGTAGATACTTCCATGCCCTTCCACCAGGGAAGTTCTGCAGCTGTGAGTTTTGGTGAGGGTGGCTTTGTTTCACCGGGTTCCCAAACTCCTTCAAAACACTACAGGCAGGAACCTCTCATGGTTTTGCGTTAGCTTATTTGTGTCTTACTTGACAGAGCACAACGGGAAATGATTGAGGGAAGACAAGTCTGAGGTTAAAGTTGTTTTGAAACAAAGAATGCAAATACCAGATTTTGAGGAGTATCAAAGCAGGATGATTCAAAGTTGTCGGATTTTGTGGGCTGTTTTTTTTTCCTCCTCTTCTGTGAAATGAAATTTCTGCAGAAAAAGACCTGACTCTGCAGAGCCTTTCACTTCCAACAAATCTCATTTCTCTGACGGAAAGTGGTTCCATCCCAGCTTTTTCCAGTCAGACCTGCAACTTACCCTTTCCTGGGCCAGATTTATTCCTTCACTCAACATGTTTCCTTGTAATCGAGATGGCCCCAAAGCTCTGGGAAAGGAATCAAAACAGCTCCAGGTACTTCAAAGGGTGGAAGTCACTCTGGCACGTCGTGTTAGATGTCCTGCGACAACTAATCCAGCGTGTGATGTGACCCCTTTCCAGGTGTCCCTGCCTCTCTCAAAGACCTTGAAAAGAGCCCTGATAGACTGAACTCAACTTCTGCTTAAATCATCTGCCTATGATACTTTCCCTGTGAAAATGCAGGGGACTGGGGAATATGAAAGGTACACGAGCCAGATGAAATGAGAAACAAGGGGAAAGCAAGCAACACTCACGGGCAGGTGAGGTGTTAGCAAGATGGAAAGAGTAAAGGCTTTACTGCAAACAGTAAAAGCCGATATCAAGCTATCACGCTGGACATAAAGCTAACAATTTACCAACAGCCCCGTGGCTGTAAATCATGGTTAAGCTCAATCTAAATACAAGGAGCGCTGATGTGTGGACTGCATGGGCAGCTCGGGGTGGGGGAGAAGATGTTTGCATGAGTGAGGAGGTCCATGTGCTGTTAGAGAAGGGCGTATGGATTAAATACATAAAAAACTGAGGCTCACCTTGGTTGGGTCCCTAACAGGCAGGTCATTGGCTTCATGGGACAGCCAGGAGAATGCAGTGAAACTGCTTGTTCTTGGCTTCCCCGCAGGCTTTCCTGCATATTTCCTGCATTTCCTGGGAGCTACTCGTGGGAGTAAAGCTACGTCTGTGCTTCAGGGTGTTGAGGATTAGAGCAATGCCCATAAGAAATGGAATAAATCTATTGTTTAGTCTTGAAATCTCATCTCTAAGTGATGCAGACGATGCTTGTTAATATTCTCTCTGAAGGCTCTTCACGATGATTCTTCACTTTTCACATCGCATTTAAAAATTGTGCTTTAAACGGCTATCACTTAAAATCTTCTTAGCAATTATGGTTGTTTTAAAAAAAAAAAACACAACCAAACTTAAAGAAAATCCCCAAGGTCAAAGCAGTCCCATCTTTATATGGATTGCAATAAATTACTTCAAGTCTATTCATAGCATAGGGAAGACCTTTTTATGTAGAAAGGATCATTATGGAGTTGCCAGGTCGTTAATTACATTGGGTTCTTCTACTAGCTATTTGAGTCATTTCCACGAAGCCGCTAAGATCATGGTTAGAGATAATGCAGTAAAAAGTGCATTAAAATGCTTCAAATGTCCTTTTGCTCATATCTGTACATCAGTCAGAACGACAACTGATTCAAAAAGGGCACTGCCAATTTAAATCAATAAATTTTTACTGGTGTGGCTGTGGGCCGTATAGAAATTTCGAGTCAAGGGAGGGGGCTGGTAGCATACTTGTTGTTGATGCTCAGAAGTATTAAAGTTTAATAGACTCTCCAGACCCATTCTGGCTGGCTGGCATGTTGGTGCAAACCCAGTCGCTCCATCGCAGTCAATGGAGGGATGCAGGTGCGAGAGCAGAATCTGGCCCTCTGTGCCTTATTTACCACTCCAACCACCTGCTTTAGGAGATAAAGCAGCTGCTATCTTTCTAGCTTTAAATGTGACATTCAGCCAGTTATATGCCTGGTCCCCTCATCACTTTAGATGCTTGTTGATTTTTCTTAAATGTCAGAAGAGTTTTTAAACTTCATTTGAATTCGGCTGCCAAGCTTCGGTGGCAGCGCTGTCACCTCCCGCGCGGCTCTCCCACGAGGTCTGTCTGCTGTGCGCGGGAGTCCTCTTGGCGTGCGGTTGTCTATTAAAATGTTGAGGTGGGGGGAAATTAGCCTTGTCCTTTACCTACAGGGAGAGATTTTTGCTGTGACTTACCTCCCTAAACACTATTTCGTTGCGTAGGCATTGGCGTGGGGATGGGGATGGGTTGGTTTCACCACATTTTCCTTCCATCCCATGACAGCCAGAGAGGGGACCGGTAGATAAATGCTGCTTAGCTTTTCTGAAGGTGCTTGTTCTTAAAATGCTTGCAAAAATAATTATTTTTGCAAGGTAAACCTCGTCCCCTTCTATCTTTTTTTTCCCTCTATCTCCACCAGACTAATTTAGCGGTGGGGAACCACCCTTGCTTTCAATTTGAGGTGGCACGGTCCTTCTCCTTCTTCCTCCCGATGCCGTTAACAACAAGGTGAGAGAGGAGGCTTCATCTTCAGATCTTGCTTTCCAGAGGGATCCCTCGTGGTGTCTATGGGGAGAAAGAGGCAAGGGAAAGCTCTTTGAAGCTCTCAGCTCTGTCCCTGCCTGTTCTCTGTTCAGGTGAAGTGTCTCTTCAGAAGCCTGTGCAGGAATGCAGGCTGTGAGGAGGAGACTCTTCAGTTCTGGTTGGTATGAGAAGGAAACGACAGTTTGTTCAAGCAGATCTGAAAGGCAGTGTTGGACCATGGGGTGAATTTCTGGATTTGGCTCCCACAGGAAGGGTTGTGTAGGGTAACTTCAGGTGAACTCCAGCAGATCTCCTCCTGCCTCCAGCCCTGAGCAAGGTGCGTTGTGGCTGGGAAGGCGATCCATCCCAAGCCACGCTCTCCCAAGGTCTCTCAACCCCAGTGGTTTGCCAAACCCTCATTAGGAAGCCTGTGAACCTCTGCATGGAATGGACCATTATAATCATCAACGTGGCTGTCTAGAACCATTGACACTTAAGATTACTGAGGTCTTCAAAAAATGGAGCTGATCAGTAGCTTCTCTAAGTCAGCATTGATTTGTAGGCTTAATGCTTCCTATCAGCTGGAGGTCATCTCAAAGCTGGGAAATGGTGGTTTTCCTAAAGCTGTGGAGACAGACATGTGGGTTGTGACTAAGGGGAGGAGGAAGAAGCGCTGTGTATGGCCGCAGCGTAGCGGGCACTGCTCTTGCACAGGTTGAGCAGCATTTGCAGCAGCACTGAAGTGCCTGACCCGAGCTCTGCTCTCCACTCTTGAAAGTGGCAGGGTGGCCGTGGGGCAGGCACAAATGCGCTGTGTCTAATCATGAGCTCAAAGCCTTCGCTATCAAACCTTCAGCTCTTCACAGTCTAATTACAACTTGCCTGGTGCATTGGTTACGATGAGCAATGAAGATATAATCACTGCTGTTATTTGTCCTTCCCGGCTCCAGCTGTTAAAACAATTCCTCCTTCATAGCCCAGCCAATTTCATGGCTCTAATGTGTCCCCACCGCTCCCAGCCCGCTCCCGAATCCCGCACGTGAGAAGCGATGCACCAGAATCTCCATGAAAACAGCCTATTTCCTGCATGAAGCCCGTGAAATTGGGGAAGATAATATTTTCAGAGCTGCTGGTACCCTGATTGCATGTTTGTTTGAAATGACAGTTTATGTTGTCTCTCTCTTTCATTAGGGAGGTTCAGCGATCGCGATGTTATTAACTAACAACAGCACTCACTGCATATAAACATGATTCCGCAGAGACACTCCAAGGAGCACTTGAAGGCAGAGGGGAGGGAGATGGAGAACGCAGAGAGATGTGATGTTTCTTGCCTTTTTTTCTTTTTTTTTCCCTCCCCTTCCAGAGGAGGGAAGGTTTGGAACAGATTTTGAACTACATTAGAAGCTCAGAAGAGTTTTACTTCGTACTGAATCCCCGGACAGCAAAGGGGGAGCGTAGCACTGACTCTCCAGTATAAGGCACCTGGCCGTTCCTGCAGCGCCGGGCTCTGCCAGGGCGTAGGGACATCCAGACTGCTGGGAAGCTGCTTTCTGTATAGACCAGTGTCTTAAAGATGGGTCTGAAACAAAACCTTGCACCTCCAAATGCTGGTTGCTGGCAGGGCGCGGGCTTGATCAGCCGCTCATGCCCACAGGGTGGGGGGAGACGAGGATCTTCTGTTCCCCTAGCAGATCCCCTCCAGCCTGAATCATCCTACAAGGGGGGCTGAGCTGCGCCTAGTGAGATGCAACGTGCCTTGCTGCAGCTGGATCTACCCTCCAGTGTTCGTAGCGTCTCCTGAAGCAGGTCCTTCCTCCACTTAATACCCTTTGCAGCCTCAGCTCTGCACCAGGCAAATGCTGTCACTCAATTAACAGACCATGACTCCATCCCAGGCAGCCTCATCACCAGCCCTGTGAAATCCCCTGTGACAGGGCTGCTTTGCGTGGCGCCTGTGAGGAAAGCTGGGGCTGCAGGCTTGTCTTCTCTTGATGCAATTTAGAGATGGAAATCGGTGTGGACTAGTGAAACTGTTGTTTGGGAGTGGCGGGGGAAGGAGGAGGGACCTTTTGGATTTTATAACTTCAGGACAGTATTGGATGCTGAGTTGCTGGAGTTTTCATGGACATAGGCTTCTGCAGCTGAAATACCAGCCAAATCCAGAAGCTGTAGCTCTCCAGGAGTGCCTCAAAAGCTCCCTGCCCCAGAAGTCTTGCTGTGCAACCTAGGGGCAATTGGGCTGCAAGAACAGCATCTTTGCCAGGGTCTGCTGGCCCCAAGGCTCCGTGCTAAAAAATAACAGTGTCTGGGGAATAGAGGCTGATAGCGAGGGTGAAACTAAGGGCTTCAGCTATGGCGATTGCCCTGGAAATACCAAAGAGAGGCAGCCCCAGCGGTGGTGGCAGAGTGGTAGGAGCTGTGGCTGTTGCATCCCATGCTGGGGCTGCTGAGAAAATAGAGGTGGTGGTTATACCATCGGGACTGAGGCTAGTGGGAGAGTTTTGCCCTTGTATCTCTTCTGCCTGTGTGATGGAGGAATAAGATGAATTGGTTTGGCGTGTGCATCAGCACCCAACCTGCATCGTGGATGTGCTGCTGATTTCCCATGCTGCTGGTGCTGCCTCTTATTAAACATAAATAGCTGTGAAATGGACTGTGGGGTGGGTGGGGGGGCATCTATCCTGAGCTACGGAGCTTGCTTTAAATGGAGCCAGCAAAGTTGCTCATAGCCAAGACTGCCCATTATAAGATCCTGTTTGCAGCAAGTTAACTCTCTGCCAAGCAATAATTGTTCAGGCTAAAAATTTCCATGCTGTAAGTCTGCCTCGGGCTATATGAAATTGGGGGAGAGGGGATGAATGGGTTTTTTTGTCTGTTTTAAAAAAAAAAAAAGTAACTTGACAACGAAGCTGAAGAGATCCAGTCTCTCCATGAGATGGAGGCAGAGACTTGGAGTTTGGCAGGGGGATGTGGAAGGCTGTGCAGAGGCTGAGATTCAGTGGTGGGTAAGAGCAGGGAGAGGAGCGATGGGTCTAGTGAGAGATATCTGTCTATTTTCATTACTACCGACTCATAAACAGGAGACTCTGCTGTGGCTCTAATAGCTGCCGCCTTGTTCATCCCCATATGGGCTGGTTGGTTAATGTGGTTCTCCTGGCTAGATAGAGAAAACGTTCAGGAGAGATTGTTAAAGGAGCTTGATTAAAGGTATAGCAATTTAGGAAATAGCAGAAGGCTTCTCATTCAGCCTTAATTCGGCCATTTGCATGGGTTTGTTCACGGTGATTGTTTTGAAGGATGTAATTGGGTGTTATTTTCTCTATGGGAGAGCTTTGTCTATTCTGAGGAAGTGCTAGCTACAGCAAACATCCCTCCCTGGGTTCTGGTTTGTCTCTGTCCTACTTGCAGGAATAACCATTGACAACACAGAGACAGGAGAGGCTGGAGATGTCCTTGGATCTTGATTTCCAGCAGCCTGTGCGCTAGGGACCTTCTGAGCTAGATGTGTGAGATTCTGCTCTGGCTCCAAAAACCCTTTTCTCCCTGAATTTGATCTCTTACTGACCTTGCCCACACTCTTCTGCCTTTCACAGCATCCTCTTGTAACAAATTTGAAGAGCTAATTGTGTGTATGCACATGGAGACTTGCAGCGTGCAAAAACCAGTGTCTGATCTTGGAAGCTGCTCATTGCCCATGGTGCCAGTGAAGAAAACCAGTGGGCTGCATCCTTCCCCCTCTCCCCTGGCAGGGCTGCTGGGCTGTGGTGGTACCCGAGGCCCCCTCCCCAAAGGCGAGGTGGTGGGCTGGCACTGCTGTGGTAGAGCTGGGTGGTGTGAATGCCTCCCTGTGTGTGCCAGCTGATTAGAAAGCAGAAGAATGGCAAGAGAAAATGAAAATGGGAAGGAGCTTGACAGCCCATGGAGAGGTATTTCAGCTGCAACACAAAACATTTGGTGGTAATTATAGAATAACCTTCATTTAAATGCAAATAAGCCTGTAATTAAGATAAGAGCTCTGTCATTTGCCAGTATTCCTCCTTCCCTCCCTTGCCAGCTATGGGTTTTGAGATGTTCCCCATCTCGCTGTGGCACTGCCTGTTTGTCTGAGGGGGCTCCTATGGCGAGGGATGGGGACATGAGCAATAAAGGAAACATCTTCTGCTGCATATTGAGCCCATCCCAGCCAAGCAGAGGAGTCTGAGATGGGACTGCATGTCCTACTTGGACCCTGTGGCTGACAGCTTCATATAAAACCCTCAGTCCAAACTCTTCTCAACTCTCCAAGGCTTGAAAACTGGATTTGGGCTGTGCTTGGATATTGCTGACATGCAGTTTTTCTCCACAAGCCATGCTGGAGCCTGCGCTGGGGTTGCGATGCTCGGTAGGGGCTGCAGGAGCAGAGCTCCTCTGCTATGTCCTGCTGCATCTGGGAAGAGCTTGGGGGATGAGCTTGGACCCTGGTTCATGTCAAGGCCAGGGTGGTCCACAGTTCCCATTGCAAAGGTGTGAGGTGCAAGCAGCGTGGCGGAGAGTGCTTCCAGCCTTGAGTGTAGCGTAGCTAGGACTTTCAGAAGACTGGCCTTTGCTGGGAGAAAAGGATGTTACCCTTGGCCTTAGCCATTAAGAATTGGGTAAAGACAAGTTGGTAGGTTGAGTAGGGGTGAGCTACACATGTACGTCCACACAGGCCTGGTGGACAGGGTGTAATAACATTTAGGCATTCCATCCTAGAAGCATCAGTGCCACAGCACTGAAAAAACACAGATGATGACTTGTAATGCTTGGAAATATCAGGGTATGGGGAGGCAGCGCCCTGCCATGGCTTGCTGGGAGCACTTGCATGGGCAGATGCTGGGCTTCCACTGGCTCTCCTTGCTGGGGAGGGAAACCAGAGGACTGGAAACAACCATTGCTGGAAAGGTTAGCCAGCAACCTTTGCTTAAACTGTCTCAATCTGTATGAAATGTTATCTCTCTGCCTGACTAAAGATATGTGAGCCCAGGGAGCGGAGATGCTCCCAGATTGTATTTATCTAGCCCTTTGAAAGGGCGTTTGAGGAATTAACTCGGCAGCTTAGGAGAACTTAATGTCTCGATAAGTGGCTGGTGCTGCGTTTCCACCTGCCACAGAGTGACACCTGCGATGGAGCATCTTCGGAGCAGATGTAGCCTGGTTAAGAGGAGGCAAACTCCTTGTCCCCGTTGTACAAAAGCTGCCAAGCTCCTCAGTACCATCGGTGCCCCTTCCTTCCCAGGCTCTTCCCCTCCCATCCCACTGCGAGCAGGCAAGGCTGGCTGGATCCATCCTTTGGAGCTGGGAGCGGGCGATGCTCTGGCTGAACCAGCTTCTCCGAGCCCATCTGCATTGCAGATTCCCATGAAAATGATGCCTGGTATATTCATATATTCCCTTTTTCTTCTCCTTCCTTCTCTGGAGTTTTCTGCAGGTGTTGAGGGAGGAGGAAAGGCAGGCTCAGCCCTGCTTGTGGTGGAAGTGGAGGTTACTCCAGCACACTCCAGGAGTAGGGTCTGGGGTGCTTTCTTGGGATGATGGTGGGGTTTGGGAATCACCTTGCAGCAACAAGACTTGCCTGGTCAGTGGCTCCTGGGGACTGAGGCAGAAAGGCAACCAGAAGCAGCTGGAGTAATGGTGGGGTAGATGCTTTCCCTGGACTTCTCTAGTAACATATCTGCAGGGGAGGGCAGAAGACCTTGCCATCTCTAGGATGTGATGTTAAAGAGGTCATATTTCTCTTAAATACTGGTGGGATTTGCTCCCGAGACTGCTGAGCTGAGACAGGAGAGGCTGGAGCGTAGGTTTTCCTTGCTGGAGAGGACCAGAAATTTACAGCCTGCTTGCCCAGATGATTTCTGTGCTCCCAGCAAGGTCCAACTGGTCTCCATCTGGAGAGAGAGTGTGGGAGAGTGTAAAAGTGCAATTAAATGGGAAGACACATCAGCAGGCCCTCAGGCTGCTCAGGAAACAGTCCAAAGGAGGAAAAAAGGAAAGAGCAATTTACTGGTGAAAGTGTTCTTGAATATACAAAGAATATGTCAATATAACTCTGCTTTTAATATTTGATACTGGCCCATGAATAATTCACCTAAATGTACAGCCAGCTCGGTGACCTCTGTAGCAATGGTGCGTGCACGGGGGCAGCGGAGAGTGCAGGGACTTGGGATAAATGCTTTATTGATGGCAAAAGGGACAAAGAGGCCCCAGGGGAACCCACGGGGGAAGAGTCCCCGTGCTCTCTTCCCACTGCCCACGAGATGGCAGGCGGTGCCCACGCAGGCACCCACACCTGAGCACCCACCACCCAGGCACCTGCCAGCGAGGCTGCAGGGAGCGGGACCTCGCCTGGGTCCATGCTGCCTGACTTGCCAAAAGCTCAGTGCTTGGGGCTCTTTTGGCACACATTTTAGTCTTGAGCTGCTGTTGCATCCCCAAAGGGGTGAGAAGCTGAAGCTCAGCACTTTAGTCCCCAGTTGATGGGGAGGAGGGGGTAGGATTACTTGTAGAAGCTCAACTTGCTGCTTGGCGAGGGGTGGGGGCTCCCAGAGACAGAAAGGACCCTCCATCACCTTATTTTCTCTAAGATAGACCTTATGCTTGTTCCCTATTGGAGGCTGGCTGATGGATCTGCTCATGAATGCTAACAATGAGCCTTTAAGATGGTGATGGACATGGGACTGGGGGTCCCCTCCCCTGGGGAGGCTCTGCCTGTGATGCTGGGGTGTGTGTGTCCCATCATTAACTGTCTAATTGTGCTCCCAGGCTGAGTGGAAGTCCTTGGTGTCAGGCTCCTGATGCTGTATTGATTACTGCCACTTGGAACACTTCACTTTCTCCATTTCTTCCGAATCCAAGCAGCTGGCGGATTTTTCTCCCCCCTCCCAGCCCCTCTGAAATCACTTTGAAGGTGTATTTGTGATCTCCTGTGTGTCAAATCTGTGAAGCTGTAAAAAGGAGTGGTGAGAGGACTCAACCCAGTGCCTGCACGTAGAGGGGTCCACAGCTGCCATGCCTGGGGTGGGCAGGGGGTATATTTGGGTCTGCACAGCTTGTGGGGACAGAGGGTGTGTGGGACAGTGCTCCCCATTAGTGCATTGGGGGTGCAGCCCCATCCCCACCTCCCTCACCCATGTCAAAATTAGCAGAAGACCCCCCAGTACCCCCAGCTATTGCAGCACAGCAGAGGGCAGCAAGCCCCCGCCACCAGCCCATCCTGGTCCCCTCTTTGCATTGCCCCTATTGCTACAATAGTTCATGTGCTACAAACAGGCCCAATTACAGTATTGATCTCCTACACGCTGGGAGCTGATGGTAGGTCCCTCCCCAGCTGGCTTGGTAAACAGAGCTCTCCATCAGCGAGCACTTCATGAATGTCACAGAGCAACTTTCTCATCATCCTCCCGCGGCCGCAGTGAGCAGAGGGCTATAAGGAAAAGGCGAACCATCTTCAAAAGAGTAGGAAAAAAAATGGGTCACCTCTTCCCCAGCTGCCAGGTGTTTTCCGTGCTCCAAAACTGGGATTTGTTTGTGAGCAAAATAGACATCAGGGGCCACAAGCAGCAGGTGGACAATGATATCCCATTGGTGCTATGGGTTGGTGACTTGTTAATGCTATTTTATGGAGCTTCCCGTTTTTCATGGGTTACTTAAATGCGTTGCTAAGAAAAGTGAGTGGAGTGTGCTGACCTGAGAAACTCTTCCTGGGGAGGTAGGAGAGCTGATCTTTGCTCTGGTTTAGGAGGAAACGTGCTCAGGATTTCCTGCACTGCAGTCAGCATGTGTTGCTGGGGGTACGAAAAGGGGATGCGGTCCACAGCCCAAATTGAGAGATCCAGCTTTTTTTTTTTTTTTTTTTTTTGTCTTTTTTTTTGTCTTGCATCATGTACCTAAAAATGAAATTACTTGCTCTGGCCTGAAGGGGTTTCATCAGCATGAACCTCACGTTTGCTTTTGTTTTGGTGAGAAAGGAGAGAACACTGAAATTTGGCGTATGCCAGCCTTTATTGCTTTCATGGCTGAGCCAAAATAATCCATGATTTGCAAAGCCCTGGCTGCAGAGCAGGTCCTTGAGCGTGTCAGGGGGTTGAATATCCTTCCTAGAATGCTTGCAAGTCAGGCTAGACACGACTAGACAAGTGTGATGTATAATGATGGGTCATGAGCGGATGAGACCTGCACTTTTTTTTCCGGCTGGCTGTGCAATGTACTGTGTGGAATGCCTTGACCGTGCAAAACTCCTGCAACATATGGGGCATATTAATTAGCCAAGCCTCTAACTGGAACCCCCCCCCTGTGCATCTGGGAGCTGGACCACAGCTCAGGAGGGTGCTTCTGTCTCTGGAAGCCCAGGGTGAGTGATTTGTCTCGTTTTACCAATCTGGTCACCCCGTGCTGCTGATAGGGGTGAAAAATATGAGAGTGCAGTGTTTGCTTTAAAGTGGTTTCCTTTTCCTGTGGGAAAGCTGCCTCCCTGCGCTGTTCCCACATGAGGGACACTGTGCTGAACGAGTGAAGGTTTCAGGGGTAGTGTCCATGCTCCGGTGGAGCTGACCACATAGCATTGACTGTGCATCGTAGCCAAAGAAAGCCATAGCCATTAAAAGATGGAGTCCAGAGCTTTGTTTTCACTGATTCTGATTAGAAATTTGTGGAAGGACCCAGGGGCATCCTTCTCTCCTTGAGGTGAGATGCTTGAGGAACAGAGAGGAGGGCTGAGCGGCTACTGTGCCTTGGTGGTGCAGGATGAATCGGTGCCAGCTGGTGGAAGCAGCCTCGTGTCCCTGAGCTGTTAATACCTGTTACCTGAGTGTCTGTGCACAAGGTGATAAGGACAGACAGGGAAACGGACAGGGAAGTCCTTGGTTTCGGCTGAATTAAGTGGTCCCAAGCTCCGCTGTGCAGTCCTGCTTGAACATGGCATCCTCATCTGGAATGGGTTGATGACCTTAGCTTTACTCCTAGTATGTGCCTGGCTCAAGTTATTACTGAACAACCTTGAGGAAAACTCACAGTAGGTGTGAGATGAAGTGGGTGACATTGTATATTCACGTCTGCTTGGTAATGAGGTCCTGCTCAAGCCCCTCCGGGGTGGGAGCATCCTGGCAGTCTGAAAACATGTTTCCTACCTACCCCAGGGTGTAGAAAACTCCTCTGTGGCTTTGTGGGCTCCTTGAGTAACAACAACAAGAGTAAGCCAACAGGACAGATTTTTTTTTTTTTTTTTTTTTTTGAGGGAGGGATTTACCAGGGCTTCTAGCAAGCAAGAAGGATTTAAAACCCTATTTGTATTTGTCCAGTGTTGCAGTTTGCAGCCAAATCATGAGAGTTGGATGCCGAGAGAAATCCATAGTTGCCATAACAACCAACAAACTATAATTAGTCAAAGAGTTAAGGAAAGGGGTCCAAAGAACAAATGGAAAAATGAGCCACTCTTCGAGGGATGCTGATAGAGATCAGAAAGCCTGGTCACAAGCATGTTACAGGAGAACTAATCTCTCCAGAAGCTGTTCAGTCTTTAGGCCCCCAGTAGAGTTGTTTGAAGCCTTATAAACTCTGGATTTTCTGATGTTTTCACTTCTAGAGGACAGAAAGATTAGAAACGCCCCATGTGTTGAGGCTGTTGCTTTTGAGGTGTGATTGGGTTGCACTGGCGGAGCTGTGTAGGCTGATTAAAAGGCTTGCAGAGTTTTTTCTTGACCTAGAGAGGTGGGGTGTAGGATGTGACGAACAGGAAAGCTTGAGGAACCAGGCTGAGCTGCAGAAAGGACTCCTTTAGCCTGGCAGGCAGATGAAGAGTGAAGGTTTGACACTGCCAAGTAACCGAAACGTGTGCTCCTGCATTGCAAGACAAAACTCACTGTAGCACAAGACGCGAAACTTTATCCACGGTATTTCAAGCAGCTGGCAGAATGCAATGGCTGGAATAGTTGAAGAGAAGCGTGCGTGGGTAGGGGAGGAAGGCACAGACTGTGGCCATGCATGCAGCACAGGGCATCCCCCCTCTTGCCCAGGGCTGAGCCTGGAGAGGGACGTGGCTGTAGCCCCCTCCTCTCTGCTTCCCATGGGTGGCTGCTGGCTCGCCCGGGGAGGCTGGAGGTCTTGGGGCTCTCGGTGCTTCTGTTTGGTGTTACCTGCTCTGAGACTCAGCTCGGTCCTCCTCGTGTGCTCGGGGTGATGGGGACCCCCTTGCTGGCTCCTGCAGTGGCACGCGCCTCTGGCTGAAGTCAGGTTTAGTATCCCGGTTTATCCGGGGTGGCGAAGGGGGCTCTGGCCGGGCTGGTGGGCTTCTGGGCTCTGCTCTCCTACCGCAGCCTCCTGGAGGCTCATGCCCTTGGCTCTCCTAAAAACCGCTTCTCCTCTTTGGTTTTGCTCATTTGGGACTTTGCTATTGTTAAACCTGAAAATTGCTCCTGAAGTTACAAGAAGTGGCAGCAATTGCTCTTGGCAGCAGAAGACAATCCAGTGGCAATTTCAGTCAGGAGTGGCAGAGAAGCCCTTTCACGGGCCCTAGGATAGAAATCCGGGGTTGCTTTTTACTTTCTTTTTTAATGTTTTTGGTCTTATTTGCAGCCTGGCCTGGTATGGGCCACTCCGCTATGCGGTGTCCCAGTTCTGCAGAGGGAGTGCCAGCAATAAAACCGCATAGAGGTGTGGGGAAAGGTAATTAGTTCAATCCCGACCCTGAGCAGCACTGCCCTGGCTCTCTGCCCTCTTACCCCTTCGCATCCTCATTTCTGACAGGGGCGAGAGCAAGGCAGGCAGCATCCACGTGGAAAAAAGTCATGCTAGCATGAAAAAAAATACCCATGAAACACCTCATAGACAATATAGAACAAAAAAAAAATATATATTATAATACGTCTGGAATACAATAGAAGCAAAATCTCCTGGCAGCAAACATTCATGCACTTGACTGCCAAGAAAAAAGGACCTTACAGAAGATGAGACATGAAAGGGATCCCTGCACAAAAACTAAAAGTCGGAACACAATAGTATATATTTCAGGCATATGAAAAGGAAGTGCGACAGTAATACGAAGGAGACAAGGTACTATAACAGAACTGGGAGCTGAGGAGAGAAGAAACTCAATCAGCAGTGACACAGGGAGGCTTGGAGAAGGCAGCTCTTTGAATGGATCGGAGTCCTTTTGTAAAAAAAAAAGCAATCCTGCTTATTTATTTTATTTTATTTTTTACCCTGGGAATTAATCTTTCTCCATTTTTCTCAGCTTGTAGAGGAACAAGGGAGCACATGAATAATACATTGCCAACACCAAAAAGATACAAGGGGCTACGTGCACGAGGAACTCGTGACATCGATAAAAATATTACGTTGTACAAGGACGACGCTGCTGGCTTTTGGCGGTGGCAAGGGGTGTACTCGGGGAGATGGGGAGTGGGTCTTCTGCTGGGTGGGCTCCTCGAGGAGACTAGGGGCTGTGGAGAAGGAGTGGAGCAAGGTGGGGCTGGGTCCAGGGTGGTGTAGGAGCTCATGCTTGCTTCTCACCTGGGTTGGTACCTATCAAAACTAGGCTTATTTTTGTCAATAAAGCTTTGTGGTGACTCTTACTGGGATCCCAAGGATTTGCCATCTGTGTGGGGCTTGCAGTGCTGTCTGCAGGAGCCTTTCCCATGCAAAAGGCGCCGGCGTTGCTCACGTTGGTGCTGGTGGTACAGCCAACAGTGCTGCGAGGGAGGGATGCTAAGAGAGAAATCCCCGAGCTGCTTCCTTGCTGTCATCCCAGTGACAAGGAGGGAATTCCCAGCTGGGAGTCTTGCACATCTCTCCCCTGTCAAACGCTAGCAAGGCTTTCTGCCTAGCCTTAGAAATATATATATATATAGATATGTATTTAGTTTTGGTGTGTGTATCTTTAACAAAAGAGATTAATTTTTGTCTCACTAGAGTGACTTGAGCTGGTGCTTCAAGAGGAAGAACCTGTCACTGACCTAAAACCACAGGAGTTGTCACTGCCTCGACTCTCCTGGTCAAATGAGTTGGTGCCAAAGCGGTACAAGGGCTGATTTTTTTAAAAATTAAATATTCAAATACAGTTGAAGGGCTTAAGCCTGGAGTTTTTCTGTCCTTGAAAGGTACAAGAGCCCAGAGGCAGAGACCAGGGGTTTCCAGCAGTTTGATGGCTCTATATCAGAAGCTAAATTCCTTTTTAATAGGTTGTTCTCTCTATCCGAGATCAGAGCGCTTGCATTTCCCCTCGCTCATCCCTGGCAAGGCCCTGCTGACTGCAGTTCAAGCACATACATTATTTTTAATGATGTCCTGTAACAAGGAGCCTCCTGCAATCATCCCGTTTAGATCTGGAACCTCTAAAGGATGGCTCAGAAAACCTGGGAAATGCTGAATTTTTGGTCAGACAAAAATCTCCCTTGCAGCCTGCATGCCACGGATGAAAGCTGGAAGGGGGCATCGATGCGATTTCCCTAACTGAGCATCATTTTGGAGCCCAGAGGGCTGCAAGGGCGATTCTTCTTGTTTTGTTCTGACTCAGCATGACTCTGCTGATGCTACTTGCCCAAAAGCAGGCACTTGGCTGTGGTCTTGTAGGCTGACTGGTCTTCAGAAGCAAAATACTTGGTTTAGGGTAGCCTTTTGTTATGATTTTTTGCTTGTTTTGCGAGGAGTGAGTTTTCAGAAAGAAAACCCTGGTGCCCTTTTAGTCGAATTTATCCCCAGGGCAGGAGGGAGGGAGATGATGAGGAGAGGATCCCGCTCCTAGGCTAGAAATTCCCAGGATCTAGAGCTAAATCCAGCTTGTCTCTAGCGAGGGGCTGGCTGGAGGTACAGTCTTACACAGCTCGCGTTGAAGATGAGTCTGCAGAAATGCTGGAGGCTGGCAAAGGCGAGCGCAGCCTGTACAAGCATCTCATATCCCTGGGGAAGGTCCATCTGCCAGCTGGTAGTGGGCTCTCCCGGTGCTGGTGCCGGAGGGGAGCGAGGAGGATGAGGGGCTGGGGGAGGACGGGACCTTGTTGATTTGCCTGGCTGTTACTTTGTTTACCTGTCCTAATGCTTTTTATGGGGCTGCCATAAAAAACACTCATTAGTGTTGATTTTCATTAATGTTGATTCACCAAAAGCTTAATCAATCTTCTGTGACCAACGACCCCGTTCCTGAGGGAGAACAAAGCTGTTGAACAAATTAGCCTTACAGATTGGAGGCAGAGCTTGCAGATGCGACAGCCTGGGTACCAAAGCGAGCGGTGCGTGGATTTGTGTAACATGCCCAGGAACAATGGCACTGAGCTGCGTTTTTTTTCCCCGTATTTTATTTGTTTTTTTGCAATTTACATCTTGACTGAAGCATGCTGGCCGAGTGGCTCAGCCCTTTTCTTGTCTTGCCTTCCCTGTTACGAGCCCTACCGTCTGCAGGCACAGGGAGACGGAGCAAGGAGGAGAGTTGTTAATGGACTTGGCTAAAATGCAGATGCTCCCTGTTTGCTACCTGCCTCCGCCACAAAGTCCTGCGGTGGCCATCAAGTCCTTGGTCTCTTGGTGCTGTGCTGCTTTGCCCTTAACGGGTGCTA
>JAVJGJ010000036.1:3690382-3704173 GCA_035590215.1 Microhierax caerulescens | reverse complement strand
GGGCTGCCAGGGTATAACTGCATCAATTGAAGAGGGGTTGGTTTTGCAACAAGAGATTGTTAAAACCAGCCGGCATCTAATTGTACCCTTCATCTCTGCTAGACCAAACTGCTTGCAGCATGCTCGTGGGCAGAGCAGCACAAATGCTTCAAGTATTTTTTTTGTAAATGTGAGAGGATATCTTCAAGCTGTACCCAGGGAGGGATGCTAAACATGTCTAGGAAGACTGATCTGGACCCCACGCTCTGGGAGCGAGGGTCTGCAGCATCCCTCCTGGCAGAAAGTGATGGCACTTGGTTACGGGGAGCTGGGGATGGTGCTCTGTCCCGTTCTTGTTGGCTTTGGGACACGAAACTGGTGTTGCTCGTAGACTCTGCAACCTGTTCCTTGTGCTCCTTGGGGCTTGCAGACCCACTGACTCATTTCACACCGGCTGCTGCCTGGCCGTCAGGTTGGTAATGACTTTCCTGCTGCCTCCCGGGCTGGATTTGAATGGCTGGTCTGGAGGTGAAAGGCCCCCGTTCCCATTACCGATCCAATTTCCTGGACTTTTACCGGGTAGATAGGAATTGCCAGAGCGGAACAGCCTGATGGGCCATCGAGCCTGGTGTCTCCTCTCTGACAGTAGCTTGTGTTTGGCGTGTAATTAAAAGCCTTTGTACTATTTGACTTGTAATTTAATATCACTCTGCCACATAGATATCTCATTCAAGAAAGAATAGGCCTTGACATTTGCAAAGACAGGGACAAGTCCTCTTCCTCGCGTGCCGCATCCGCGGGGTCAAGCTCTGCATCCCAGCTGTGCATCACTCGCAGGGACTCTGCGCTCCGAGCGCGTGTTTCATGTGAGGCTCAGCACACTGGCAGGGATGCTTCCCACCAGCAGCGGGGAAAAATTTGGGGCGAGCGGAATTTGCCGGGAGCAGTGTTGTGGCTGCCGGTGGGGCAGTTTCTCTGTGATTTATTGGGTGCTGCAAACACTGAGATTAAGGAAAGTGCCTTAAATGGTCCTTAAAAGCTGGCTTCTGTGGAAGAGATGAGCCTGTGTGATTACACCGTCTGCCGCAGCGCGGGCTTGCTTGAGCCCCTCTCGGCTGACATCGCTGCCTGACTTTGCGCTGGAGCAGATAAGGAGAGAGCACAGCCCTATCCATCAGCTCTGCGGCAAGGGCAGGGCAGGGTGCGGGAAGCAGCACCGCATCAAGCCACACTCGGAGGCTTTGCTGGCAGATGTGTGCCTATTCCCTTAGCCTGAACGGAGGGGTTGGGCTGCTGTGCCGTGCAGCGATAACCGTGCGGGAGATGGCAGTCTGCTGTTCCTGTGTTTGCTGCTCTCTGTCCCGGGTATGCATCTGTGCTGCAGGTAACGCAGAGCGATGCTGCTCTGTGTGTATATGCTCTATATGGTGCTTTCCCTATAGCTTGCCCTTTGCTCTGGGATGGGCTGGCGGCCACCCTCCCCATCCTCCTGTCCATCACGGAGCTGCGTGTCCAGAAACGCAGGAGCAGGACGTGGGACAGAGGAAGACAAGAGTCTTCCTGAGTTGAGCCAAGTTGGATGCGGAGGACTGGATGCGAAAGCCTGTGAAAGGAAGCCTTGCAGGTCTCAAATCACTCTGCTTAGGATCAGAAGTGAGGGAACTTCTTAAACTCAGTTTTAATGGGACTGAGATGATGCTGAAAACCTTGTGCTGGCTGTTTGTCAAGGATAAAGCTCCCTTTGGCTTGCTCAGCGAGGGTTTGCATCAGCACCAGGGCTTGCCAAGCCCCTCTTCATAGGGGGGCTCTACTTAAGACTGATTAATTTGCCCACCTGAGTGCTGCTCCTTCTAATTGACTGAACCTAGAAGGAAACAAACCTGGGCTGATCAATAGAGAAATAATTCTGCAAATTGTGGGCATAAATCATTCCCGATCGGCGTGTGCTCACGTTTGTTAATGGATAAACCAAACTAAATCAATTTTCTTTATTAAAACACAATTGTTTCCCCTATTATTACCTTAGGCAGGTGGCATGAGGGGGGGACAGAGGCTATTCGCCTACCACGTGCTTACTGTGCTGAGATGTGATCGGGGAACCGCTGGCTCTGCTGTGTACATCGCATGAGCACCATGCCTGTGGTCCTGTGTGCGTGGGCAGCCCAGTAGTGGGGAGCATCTTCTTTGGGAAGCCGTATGCCCAGCCAGCCACGTGTCATGGGGCATTAATTAGCCCCGTTACCTCAATATTTCTACCTGCAAATAGGAGGTAAAGGAACCAGGTGCCTGTGTTGGTGTTTTGTCACACTGCCGTTGTCACCCATCACTCACGTGGTGTTTGCTCAGATTTTCCAGCTTGGATCTTGGATGCTGGATATTTTCTGTGGTTCATCCCACTGCTCCCTTTTCCTCTGGGAGATCTCCCTTCTTGGTCTGTGTGATTTGTTGCTGTCAGAGCTGGAATTAGCCAGCCAGTCAGTCAGTGCCAGGTTCTGTCCTTGGGCCTTTCCCATCATCAAACAGCAGTGATTTTTGCTCCCCCCACCCCCTGTAAAGCTCTTACAGGTCCTGAGGGGCTCAGAGCTGCACCTGGACGTCCAAGCTGCTGCCCTACTCAAAGGTGAAAAGCAATTTTATATTCCCTCAAAAATAGGAGGAGGATCAGGGTTGGTTTGTGTCCCGATTTACAGCCTTTCTGGCCAGGAGGAGAGATGCTCCGAGTCATTTGCCTCTCGCTGTATGTGATAACTGCCTTCGAGAGCTGTGCGGGTGCCCTAAGTGTCTGTTTAGGGAGCCCCATCTTTTTATTGATTTTTGACTAGTACAAATGAACAAATAACAGTGCAACAATAAAACCAGGGGGATAAATAATCTGGTACTTGGCATGCTCAGCTGAACGGGGCCAAGTGAAATGCAACGCAGATGCACACTCAGAGAAGGTCAAGTTTTTAAATCTAAGCTGGAGCTAAATAAAATATTGGCTAACTAACTGGACTCCAAAGCTCATAAAATGTTGATAGTGCTGAATGTCGGCTGGAGTGTATCTCCTCATCTTTTAGACAGGGAGCTGGTGCTTTCCTTGATCTTCCCTCCCTGGGGGAAAGTGCCTCAGGAGCAGAACGGAGCCTGTCAAGTGGCTTGTTTTCCTCCGTGTTGGCAGGGCAGAGCCGGAGAGGTCATTTGGGTTAAGAGCAGCAGCAAAAGCTAAGCTACAAGCGGTTGCCTCGAGCTGCCATGCTCCGGTTCCTTAAGCTGAGCCGTGAGCTGGGATGGCTGTGGATGATGCTTGGGAAGGGAGCTGTGGGCTCAGACCCTGGCTGGGCATTTCTCTGCTGGTGTTGAGCGTAAGGACAGAGGTTTGGGTGCAGGAGGTGAGAAGGTGTGTGCTTGTCTCCTTAGCTGGGCCCCCCTGCCCTCCTGTGATGCAGGAGAGCACCTTTGGAGTTTACGTCTTGGACTTTGGCGTGGACTTACTATGGGGATGGATGTTGTTCCAGATGAGATCTTCCACTAGATCATCTGTAACGGCTTAATAAATCTGAGAGTTCAGGTTGATGAAGAAACCACTTGCGCTGCCCCTTCTCTACCCTGGCAGAGCCCACCAGCTCCCAGGGAAAGGCAGGTTGGGACCCAGCGGACCCACCGCTCACTTGGGCGCTGAAGCAGCGTTGGATGCACCAGCTTCCAGCCGCAGGGTTGCACAACTTCGGGCTCAGACCTGAACCAAGGCGCTCCTGCAGCACGGAAAATAATAGTGCCTACCATAAAGAGGTGTTGGGAAGACAAGTCAGTTAATGTTTGTGCAACGCTTTGAAACAGGGAGGCTTTTGAAGTCGGGATTTGGTTCTTTGCTTTTCTTTCTTCTTTGTTCCCTTCAGTGCTCTGCAAGGAGTGTGGCTCAGTGGTGTGCTGGTATCGAGGTTTGATGGCCTCTTGCTCCTCAGGAGAATTACGTTCTCCCTCGATGGCTTCACTTCAAGGCAGCGTGTTCAATTGGTATTCTCTGTATGGCATTTGCTCTTGTACATAGTGCATTTTTATTCAAATAATGGTATTGATCGTGGAAAAAGTAATGGAGAAAATAAATGAAAACAAATAAACACAGAAGATTTGTACTAAACTTTTTCAAGGTCTGGTTCTGAAAGTCAAGGAACCATCCATGTCCTCCGCAGGAGCGGTGACTGGTGATGCAGCTGGTACCTCCTTTATTAGCGTGTAGCTGCAAGATGCCTACGGCAGCTAAAGGAGTGTGAGTATGCAAATGGTTGTAAATACCCACTGCAACCATATGCAGCCTACCCCAGTTATGAAGATATCCTGGCAAACACACCTAGCCATGAGGGTATTGCAGCAGCTCAGCTCACGGCAGAGGAGATGGACCGCTGCGTCTCCTTGCCAGGGTGCTTTGTGTGGTCTGCTTGGCTCGGCTTGCCCAGGCTTTTATCTTGTGATAGCTTTGAAAAGTCTAGGCTTGTGTTTTGAGGCACAGTCCATCTTCTGTCATTTATTGACTCGAAACCTGGCATAACAGCCCTGCTTTTGCGTTTAATGCCAGGAATGTCATCAACAGTCTGAAGCATCAGAAGCATTGTACCCATCTCGCACTGGCTGAAGATGATGACTTCCGTGTAGAGCAGAGCTACGGCTTTAAAAATGACTCTTTTCTCCCTAGAACAGACATTGCACTGATATTTTTTGCTCCTTTGAGAGTGTTGTGTTGGGGAGAGAATCTCATTTTTTTTAAAGAAATATTCCCAGGCCTTGTGGTTGATATGAAGGCAAACGGCATTGTCTGAAACAGATGGAAGGACTATAATTTTAAACTTGTTTGTGGTGTTGGTGTTTTGTTTTTTTCAAGCAAGCCCATCATAGGGAGGGTGTTTAAAGGTGAGTTGCTTCAACAATACTGTATTTTCACACCCAAAGGACAGGACTTCCTTTCTTGTTCACGTTGGACTAAATATTTCTAGATAAAAAAGCAACTGAAGAAACAAAAATGCAGTCTGTACTGGAAAGCACCAGCTGGCTGTAGGGATGCCCTTTCCCAGCTTGGTGCAGAAATGGGGCAGCACAACCAGCGAGGAGCAAATGCCCCAAAACTGTGCTCCAACCTGTTCCCCAGCCCTGGGGAACTGTCCTCTCCCAGAGAAGCTGTGGCCTTCAGGTGGTCCAGGTGGGCATCTTACCTGGGTCTTGTGCATGGCTCCTGCAAGTTTTTGCGAGTGATGGAGTGTGCTGGGGGAGCTGATCGGTTCCAGCTGACAAGATAATGAACTACCAAATAAAGCATGGGGGAAAGGGAAATCCATGATAAATCCACCTCTCACATGCTGCGGAGGAGACTGATAAACTCCCTTTCTCCTCCTGACAGCAGGATTTTTCTCTCCCACGCCTGCCGCAAGAGATGGGGTGAGGATGCTGCTCCCATCGCCTCTCCTCACTGCCCTTCTCTGGCACAAGTGGGCAGATGCACAGACGCGTGTGGGGGGGTGCACATCATCGCACCATGTTGCATCGTGTCCTCCTGGAAGGCTGTGCATGGCTGGGGACAGAAGGCCTGTGTCTCCCTTCTGTGTTGCTAAATGCCTGTTAAGCCCTCATGCTCGACTAGTGACAATTAATTTTGAGGTCATTGGGCTCTTGTTCCCCTTCTCTGGGATTCGAGGGGGGAGGGGGTGGGGGTGTTTCTTCCCCCTTGCTGTGTGGTGGCTGAAGCTGCTTCTCCAGCAGGATGCCACAAAGCGCAAACCTAAGCCCAGCTTCCAAATCCAGACCCTGCTGCTCCTGCTTCTTCCATTGCTCTCTTCACGGGGATGTGATGTAGTCTTAAATTTTCTGTGAAACCAGTGAAACCCGTGTGCTAGTCAGATAAATTGGGGTTAGGGGAGCATTTGGAGGTGGAGAGTATTTTGGGTGCGGGTCACTCACTGCACAGGCTGTGCTGGCAGTGCATTAGCAGAGAAGCAGAGCAGGAGATGAGGTGCATCAGAAAAGCAATTTAGCATGTGGGCCACAGACTGGAATAATGAGGGTGGTGGCGGGTCAGCGTTGGGGTGTGTTGCTGGAGCCGAGCAGCCCCCAGAATAGTGCCATTAGGGGTGTCCTGCAAAGCGTGACAGAGTCGTGCTGCCTGCCTGGGCTTGGGTCAAGCTGCCTGTCGGCTCTCCCCAGCTTTGCCCAGCAGCTCGGAAGAGGTTGGCCTCTTATTTTCAGTGCACTCACTCTCCCAACTCTTTTTTCCATGTCTGATTAATAAATCATGAAGTTTGCCCAAGAGTCCCTCCGTCCCCACCCAAATACAAACATTCCCCATCACCACCACCTTGCAACTAGCAAAGCTGCTCCCTCTGACAATCAATTACCCTCCGGAGATGAAATTATTGTTTAATGGCTTTTGGAACAGGCTCCTGCTCTGACATTCATCACAATCAATAATGCATCAGCGGGGACAAAAGAAATTACCTGCCTCCTGCTAAGTGAAAGAGTCCATTTGTATTCTGCCTGGCCCCTTCATGCCCACTGAGCCGGCAACCACAGGTGGATCGCGGAGCTTGGCTCCGGCTGAACTTCAGCAAAGTTTGCTGAAACTTCACCGTTGGTGCTCCTGCTAGCAGGGCTGGGTGTGGGAGCCAGGATGAGGTGGTGGAGGATGCCTAGGCATCGGGGCTGCAGGCGGGGGTATGCTTTGGGACCGGCTTTCCTTATGGTAAGGTTAAGATTTCGGTGGTGCCTTGGTGAAAATAAAGCTGGGAATGAAAACCTCGCTGCCGGACTAATGAGGGCATCCGCGGCGCGGAGTTAATGCATCGGGGCAGGTTGAGGGGTGGGTGCTGTGATGGCAGGGCAGTGGAGGCACTGGGAGAGCTGGAAGGGTAGCTAGGAGCGTGGAGGGGGAGCCGAGGAGGCGGCAGGTATCCCCAAGCCAGCAGTGTTAAGCCTGGTCCAGGCTGCCTTGCAGGCATCCTCCCGCTGCAGGCATCACTGCTCTCCTGGCTGTAGTTTGGTCCTTATCTCCGGTAAGGCAGGAAGCTGCTTTGGTCTTTGCTCAAAGCTAAGAGGGCAAAGCGTCCTCCGAGGGTTAGCTCTGCTCTATCTAACTCATCTCCTGCGATGTGGCATGATATCAGCGTGTCCCTGCAAAGGGATCGGTGTGATCGATGCATCTGCAATGTGAGCAGCGTGTCTCTTAATGTGTCTGCAACACGGTGTGTCTGCAGCCGGGCCCCTGGGTTATTCAAGGTCCCTGGCAGGGGGGGACCACCAGGTCCTGTGCGTGTTGCTGCAGCATTAGGCAGCAGTGCTGCGTCCTGGCAACCCCAAAGAAATCACCTGATACAGGAGGCTGGGTGTCTGCAGGGAAAGTTTGGGGTTTTCTGCCTTTGAGTCTTCAGAGAAAAAGCCCAAATACCCAATATAGAGAGGCTGGTCCTGGTGGTGCTTCCCTTAACGTGACTTTTCAGGTAGCAGGTCTCCAGCAGCATCTGTCTTCCTGGGTGTGCTGTGGGTGCCTTGGAGGAGCTCAAGGTGATTAGGCAGCATCATTTTATTTTAAGCAGCTGTCCCCATTAGCGATGAAGTGGGGAGCCTCGTCAGCTCAGCCCCTTGAACCCCGCTTGCATTACAGCTGCATGATTGCTGCTGTTTGTTTTCCCACCTCTGCTGCCGCTTTACCCTGAGTGTAACCCTGGGAGCTGGGATCCAGGCGGTGATGGATCAGGTAGGACCAAGTGTGCTGAACAGGCTGCCGAGGGCCCCTGGTCCTGCAGCGCTCTGACCGTGGTGGGTCCCTGCTGTTGAACTGCAGGGTTGGGGGGAAAGCCTCAAATTCCCAAATTCTTTCTTTTATTGCTTGAAAAAGAACATCTTTGATAGGGAGCCTGTTTCCACAAAGAGTATGAGAATTTGGCATCCTCTAGGGCTTCCCAGGACATAAGCTGGCTTGTACTGGAAGACAGTGTATGACCAAAAGCACTCAACTTCTCAGTTTCCCCAGTGTGGCACTTCCTTGGCTCATTGGGGGGCTCTTTGCTGCCGGTTTCAGCACATGGGCAGCTTCTCTTGCATCAGGGGTATAAACCCTGAAGAGCATGCTGTGCAGCATCAGTGCTGCGTGCTCCTGAGTAACACACTTCTGCAGGGGGAGGATTGCACAGCAAATCGGGCTAAAGAGAAGCCTTCCTGTGATGATTTTTTTTTTTTTAAATCCTTTTTTTTTGTATCCCAAATTGGCTCCTTCCTCCTGAAGGTAGGTTGAGCAAAGGGGTTCGCTGCCCCATCTGCCTCCAAGTGCATCCCTTTGAGTGATGCCTTGTGGTTTTGAGGCTTGCTGGCGGGTGGCTGGCCAAAGACCAGCGCTTGCTAGAGACCATCTCTCGCTGTACAATTCCCGGGTGGCAGCGAGAGGATGTCAAGCGAGGAGCGAGTGAACACCGAGGCTGGAGAAGGGGAGAGGAGGCAACGAGAGAGGCAAACAGCGTTCACGCCGGCACCATGTTTAGCTGTAATCTAACATGACTTTCCTCTCTGTTGGCAAAGGGGGAGCACACGATGTTAACATTCATTATCATGTCATATTCGATTGACTGCCAGAACACATTACGCTTTCTCCTGTAATGCACTGAATACTGACAAACCCCATTCGCTCGCTCCGCAAAGGTCTGCGCCTCTGGATCGTCTTGGCGTGCCGGGGAGGTGGAAGGCCACCGATACACACGGAATGAGTGTCGTTCCCAGGCGGAGGGCTCCCCCATCCACCACTTGCGGGGGGAGTTACCGCTTGGTTGGGATGCAGCTGCACGGGATGGCTCCTTTGCAAAAATAAATTAATGCTAATAATAAAAAAAAATAATAAAAAGATAAGCAGGGGGCAGCAGGAGAGAGAACACTCTGGGAGTGTGCATGCATGAGTGTGCTACCTGACTATGAGTAGTGTGAAGCAAGGCAGGAGGGTGATGCAGCAAGTTGATTCCCAAATTTCAATAATCATGGGTATCAACCGCTGCCTAGCTGTGAAATGCCTGCCATCCTGGAGGAGATCCCGTGTTCCAGATCGCCTCTGTGCCCAGAGAGGAAAACAGGCACTTGCAAAGGCAGGAAAACCCCTGTTTGCTCCCTGTGCAATAGGCACTGGGTGGTAAAACTCCTCTTCTTCTCCCAGGTCAAATGTACACCCGGCAAGCGGGAGCAAAAGCCTGGGTTCACTGCACAACTGTTATCACCAAGTGTGTTTCATGGGGACGTACACGTCCCAGCTTCCACTGCATGCAGGTACCTAACGCCTCCTTCTGCACCTGCCCTGCTGAGTGCTGCTCCCATCACTCATCCTTCAACCTGGGGCACCTACAGGTTTGGGTTTGATCTCCAGGTGATCCCAAGTAGCAGATATTCAGAAAGCCAAAACCTCCAAAATCCCCTCTGGCATTCCCTCCAGCGCAGCCCTCTAAAATAATACACCTTTGCCTGGTCTTCTCCCAGCCTGAGGTTTCTGCAACTCTACAAATGTTGCCCAAACTCCCTATTGATTGACTCGGTGATTAAGCTGTTGAATCAGCGCTGCCATATTTGTAGTGTCTAACTGTCATTTTTCTCCCAAGATCTTAAAAGGATTTTTAACTGTCAGCTATATCCTGCATATTTGCTCCTAATAATCAATATTGATTTTCCCGTAATACCGTCCATCTAGATGCCATGCCTTATTTGTTGTAAGATTAGAATCTCGATGAGCTTGTAAAAAGAAAGCACATATTTTCCTCATGCGTCTGCATGCGTGCACATGCAGAAATGCCCTGTTAAGATAATTATCTCGCTTCTGCTGTAAAAGAAAAACTGAGCCATGCTCTGCAGCTGCAAAAAAAAAAAAAAAAGAAAAAAAAATTAAAAAATATATCCAGTTTTGGCCACTTTGCTCTTGCTTTAAGGTGACCTGTCATTAATATAGGGAGGGAGATACCCTGACCCCGGGATGCTGCTGCCCGGAGGCAGGCAGCTGGTCAGGGATGCGAGTCCTGGCTGCTGTCGTTGCAGTTTTCTTGTATGTGTGTGATCCTGTCCAGGGAGGATGCTGGCTGTTAAGTCTACAAGACCAGGGTTTGTAAAGGCTTTTAAAAAAAGATTTTTCCCTCCACGGGGGGACTGGTTTGTGTAAAGGTCCTCTCTGACATTGAAGTCTGCTGGAAGTTAGTGTTTCTAAGTGGTTGTTTTTGCAGCGGGCACTAATATGTTGTTAGAAACCATGAAACTGGGTTTACTGGTCTTGTTTAATCCCCCAGTGCCTTGGGGCTGACCCGGATTCAAGCTGTCTGCTGAGCAATGAATATCAGATGTAAACAGCATCCCAAATATGTGGTTATGATGTTCTGCATGGCATTACCTGCCTAAGCAATAAATTATGTTCTTATCTTGGGTGGGTATTTTTTCAGGAATCTTAAAGCTTCTTGGGGGTTTTGGTCAGAGTATGGTAGGATTTGACTGGAGATGAGCTCCCCTTTCCTAAGCAGGAAAAGATTTTCTATAAGGAGACACAGCAGAGATAACATTAAAACAAAAGGTGATTGAAGGTGGCTAAAAATGTGCCTAAGAAAATATAGGGTTTTACCCAAACTGTTGGAAGAAAAAGTCGATTTTCCCATTTTTGACAGAGGACTGCCAGATAAGATGCTTCAAATCGGCTTATTGAATTATAAAATGCCGACATTTTGAAGCAGAACGCTTTGCTTTGAAGTGAAATGCTGAGATTTTTCATTCTGACATTTCCCAATTGATATTTTTGGTAACTTTCTGCATACCTGGTAAAAGTGAGATGGGGGGGAATGCAAGGCATTGAAATAACTGAATTGCTGAATGGGTAAAAAAATACCATTCTCTAGATAATTCTCATTAAAACCAAGCTGTTCGGTTTCTGCTTCATCTTTCCATCACCGTTCATAATCATGGCCCAAAGTGCCCATCAGCCTGTTTCTTTTTCTTTTTCTTTTTCTCTCTCTCTCTTTTTTTTTTTTTTAAGCAAATGTGGCTAAAAGTCCTGTTGAGTTTTGCATCTGTGAACCATTGAAGGGGCTTTCTTGAGTATTAAGATTTTTCTCTTCTTTTCCACTCAAAACTTCCTGATTATTGAAATTAAATCCCAAGGGAGGTAGGGGGGACTGGGCGATGGGTTCATATTCCCTTTTTTTGTTTGGTATAAAAATATTGTCTCCCTTTGGGTTTGCTGCAAGGGGGATTTTTCGGAGAAAACTTGATAAATTATTCTTGATTCCACCCAATTCAATGTGGAGTTAAGCAGGGTAATAAAGTTGCTGCTCTTACCAGAAATAGCTGTTGCAGTTGAGATGGAGTTGAATTGCTTTAGTTCATTTTAATTTTTTTCTAGTTCCCGGACATTTGTCTGGGACAGAGGGAGCAGAGCACAAAATGAGGGTCACCACAGGGCCTGGAAAGTGTTTGGGGGAGGAAAACCAGACTGGAGATCTCTCCGATTTCTCCAAGTAGTCTGTTTGTGTGTGTTGGTTTCAAAATCTTTTCTGGCAGAGGATATGCAGCTGTTTCCCATAGGATTTGGTCTTTCCCTGGTGCTGCCTCCTCATCACCCGCTCTGTGGGCTCTCGGCCATGGGATGGAATTTGTCCCCCTCCTTCCTGCAACGAGGATGCTATCCTCAGCAACCTAAAGAGGGGGATGTGCGTGGAGAGGAGGCTGGAGGGTTGTACTATGCACCAAAAAGTGCCTTGGAAAAAAAATAATAAAAAGCATAAATAAAACTAAGGAGAGAAGGGAAATTAAACATCAAAAGAAATGAAAAGGCAGCAAAAGACAAAGTGAAGTTCTGCTTCTCAAGTGTCTTTTGTGGCGTGCTCTGCACATCCCGCTTGGATCTCCTCCCGGGTTGGGGCTGGCGGAGCGGGGCAGAAAGCGGCGGCTGAGCCAAGGGTGCTTTGTATGGAAATAACCCGTCCCCTGCGTCCCCCGGCACCCCACACATGAAAGCCCTGCCCCTGGCACTGCTGATTAAACAACCTCTAATTGTCTGCCACGTCTGCTCGCAACATAAATAGTGGAGAAGAGAGAAACCTAGATAGTTTGCTGAGCTGGCCAAGCCAGCCAAGTTCCGAAAATAACTCCCCGTCACATTTGGGAAGGAAGAGCCGGGTGCTGGTGAGCCAGGGGTCCTTCCCACCTGGGGATGGATGGAGGGGCTGGGTGCAGCTCTGGGCTGGGGAGTGATGCCCAGGGTCCCCCCAGCCTGGTGCCTGCAGGGAGTGGACATCTGGGTGGGTTAGTTTTGGGTGAAGCTTCAGCTTAGCCTCATGTGCTCAATAAAGCTTTGAGTTCAATACCTCGTAATGCTAAGCCTCAGTGTATTAACTCAAGACTTCCCCGTGATTGGGGCATAAACATACCTGAGCTCTTACTGAAAAAAAAATAAAAATAAAAATCGGATACTTCCTTCAATATAAGATAAAAGCAGGGGTATCTTCTGCTTCTGTATACTGTCATATAGTCGAAGATGCCCGTTTGCTCTGACTCATGTCTGGGACCGTTTTTGGTGCCCAGAGGAACAGCATCATCCCAGCACAGCCCCAGGGGTGATGAGGAGGGGGATGTCCCCGTTGCCTCCTCACTCTCAGGGTCTGTTTGCAAATGCTTAGCCAGACGCTCAGCTCCGCGTGACAAATATTTCAGGCAAGTGTTGCTCTCGCGTCGTGTGCATTTGCAAAGGAGCAATTTATCAGAGTGATTTTTATTCTCATTAAGGCAAATTAAGCCCACAAAGCTGGCAATGGAAGGGGAGAGAAAAAAAAAAAATATCGCTATTCATGAAATATTTATTAAAAACAGCCATTGTAATAAATATTTGAAACCTGGTTATTAACGTTAAATCATATCGATGTCAAGTGCACATTTCACATCGTCTGTTCTGCTAATTGGGTGCAGGGGTCAGCAGACCCGTCGTGCCGCAGGGTCAGCCGGTGCTGGGCACCCGGTGCTGCGTCGGGGCTGATGGCGATGCTTTGCTTTCAGAGGGTGAGGGCAAAGCCTAAAACGCAGTAGATGATAGGAATTAGTGGAAGGAGAGCAAGCCCGAGGGCTTGCTGCCAGCGGCATGGCTCTTCTGTACCCGTGTAACCCAAACGTGCCCCGATCGTAACCCAAACGCCTCCGTGCAGAAGCTGATGATTATTTTCCAATATGGTGTAAGTACCGTGGCTCGCCAATGGGGCTAAATAATTATCCCGAGGGGGCGTAGAATAAGGGCCTGTGCTATAAACCACCTATCTCCACGCAATCCAAACCAAGCAAATAAATCTCCAAACTGGGACAATAACACGGGCAGTAAAATCAATATTGATTATTAGAAGAGGGGGCAGGGGCAGTAAAGCTCGCTGCAAGGCGAAGGTGGGATGATCATGGATAGCAGCTGCTGAAGTGAAGAGCTGCGTGGGGAGGGGGGAACACACACAAGGGCTTTTCCCGGGGGGGCACGTGCATGTGGTTTGGCTCCTTAGTGGGACCTTTGTCTTAACTCATGAGTCTGTAAAGGATGAAGGGGTGAAGGAAGGGGCTGCGTTGGAGCCGGGAGGCTCACAGTGGGTTTGGGGTCTCTCCGTCTCTGCAGTGGGGTGTGCCAGCGTTTATCCTGGGATGGGGCTGGCAGGAGGCAGGAACCTGGTGAGACTTTTTAGAGCGAGCCCTGCAGAGGGCAACCCCCAAACACTTGGCCGTTCGGCACGGTTTTCCCCAAGCTGTCAATGTCTGGGAAAACAATAATTTTAAAAAGGTATAAAAATGTCAATTATTAACATGCGCAGTCTTTGA
>JAVJGJ010000036.1:3657910-3668224 GCA_035590215.1 Microhierax caerulescens | reverse complement strand
TCCCACCGGGCAGCTTCCCAGCCCCCTGCCCCCAGCCTGTAGCGCTGCCTGGGGCTGGTGTGACCCGCGGGCAGGACCCGATGTCACTGCTAGGCTTGTTTGAGATAAAGCAATTTGTGGTCGACAAAGGGCTGGGTGCGTGCAGGCACTCCTGGCTCTCGTTGTGGCAGGGGGTTCTGGAAGACCTTGAGCCCAACCTGCTTCTCTCTGATCACTGAGCTGTGGGCTGCTGCCGCGCCATGTTCTGTGCCTTGTCTTTCTTGTGGGCTCCCTGCAGTGCCCTTGGAGATGCACTGCTGGACTCTCTAAACCCTATGGCTTTTAGCATCCTTAATCTCTTGCTGGCTTTCCTAGCTCCTTCCCCTTGTTCTCCGTAAGAACATCCCTCCCCTTTTTCAGTCTCCTGCTTTGTAACAGCCTGATGATCTCCATCGCTTTGCTCCCTCTCCAACCAGCAGCATTTGATAGTCTCCCCTATGTGGCTGCCAAAGCATCCTCCTATTTCTGTTCTTTTTTTACTGTGAGCAAAAGCATCGGAGCAGGTAGTTGGACCCTGCCATGCTCGTTTCCCTGTGGTATTGGAGCTGAATTTAAGCAAAGGATGGAGAGTAGCTGGCTTAGTGAGCTACCGGGTCCCCAGTGCTTGGAGATGGAAGTGGCAGGAGCTGGCGCATTAGCATGAATTATACAGCCTGTAGCTGTGTCACTACCTGCTGTCCAGCTCTGCCTCCAGCCTGGACAGTAGGGTAGATTTCTGGCACCAGTTCTGTACATCTCTACTAGCTCCCATGTGTAGTAAAGTTTCGGACGAGGTCTGTGTTCCCCCCAGACTTAGGGGAATGATATTTCATTTTTCCCATAGTCTGCCCGGTTAAGTCTTTCGAGATGCTTCCCATGCTGTGGAGTTCACGGGTTCAAGTAGCTGCCAGCGTGGTATTATGTGGTTATCTCCACTGGGAGAAGGTAGGGCTGCTTGACCCAAAGGTCCCTTCCCAGTCCCCCATACAACTCTCCTTTGTTCAGCTCTTTACTCCAGCCTAAACCCAGCGAGCCATGCCGCAGCCCCCTTCCCTGCGCATCTGTGCTTCGTGCCACCAGATGCTTTCCAAGTGCCTGTTATCTTGGGTTCCTTTATCTAATGAATTTATCATATCAAGGAAGCAATTCACACACCTCCTTCACTCTCCGCAAAGGCTGGAGCGCATTACCCATCATGCTAGCATCCAAAATTACAACTTGGCGTAGATCAATCCTGGCTTTTGAAATCCATTTAAATGGATGTAGCGATCCCCAGCAAGTGAGACTTGAGAGAAGAGATGCTGTGTTAATCTGTAATGAAACAAGAACTAACCCTGAAGGGAAAGACAAACGAGGGTGAATGGGGCCCTTGTTGGAATGAGCATTTCCCGTGATGTTCTCATTCTCTTTCCATTTTTGCTATATATCCTCTGTTTTTCTCTATCCTTTCTTTCTATGCATTGCCTTTTTCCTTCGGAGATGCTCTATATAATGATCCCATCACTTGAGTTTTACTGAACAGAAACGAGCTCGCTCTTTTATTTCATTTGCTCACGACCCTAAGAAATTTTAAATGGAGATGGTGTTAGTGAAAAGTAAGCTGTAAGCGTGAAGATGACAACCTTATATTATATTTATAAAGTCTGCCTTTAGATGAGTTTGAAAATACTTTCTGTACTTCAGGAAAGAAACTTTTGAAATTACTCTCCCACATTACAATTAATTTAATTTCTTAAAGTTGAAGTGTTTGCAGAGTCAAAAAGTGCTTCCATTTGCTGTATCTCTATGTCATAAACTTCCCTGCTTTCTAACACAAATTAAATTGTTTTGAAGCTCAAGACTGAAATTTTCAAAAATGCCTAAAGCACTTTGATTAGAGCTGGTTGAAAAAATTTTCTAATGAATCAGTTTTCAAAATGAAACCACAGATTCACCGAAATCAAATCATTTCGTGGGGCCATCACCATTTTCTCATTTAAAATTTCATCAAAATGTTTTATTTCAATGAAGCCAAATCCCCTTGGTTCAGTGGATCATCGTGCGTGCAGGCTATGCTGCAATTTGTAGATGGAAACGGTATTATAGAAGGAAAACGAAGCCTTTGATGAGATTGTTGATATTGCTGAGGTCAACTTTTTTTTTTCTTAATTGTTTTGGGGAGGTGGGGAACTTGCTTTGGCTGGTTAATGAAGAAAACGATGCGGGTTGGAATTTTCCAAGGACAAAAAGATGGTGTTTGCTCCAGCTGTGGTCTGGGTGCCTGTTTCTACCGAGGTTTCTCCTGTCCCCATCCACCCAACCGCCCCTGTCAGAGAAGCTCAGCTGTTGCCGCAACTCATAAATCAAAATTTTGTCTGCAGTGTAGCTGGGACAAGATTGCTTTGAAGATTAATTCCTTTGAAAGATTAGGGCTGAGGGCAGGATTAGGACCTTTCTCACCCCTTGAAATGGCAGCGGCTGAAATGTCTGAAATTGTGAAATGTCTCGAGGTCTGAAGGAAATGGCAGGGCCGGGTGGTTGTGGACGTGGTTGTGTCTGGGGACGGTGGGGGGGGAGGGGGGCTTGCCTGGAGTGGTGGGGCAGCGGGTCTCCAGTGAGCACAGGTTGTGTTGTGTGGTGGGTCACCGTAAGCCATGCATGCGTCTCCAGCATCCTGGTCTCCATCTGCTCTTAAGCAACATGTTTCCACTGGAATTTTGGGAATTGCATCCTGGAGGCTGTGCTTCCCCAAATCCCGTCCCCATCCTGACAGGGCTTGGTCTTCTCAGCACGGTCATGTACATCCCTGTGGTGCTTCTCCACGTCTCTGCTGTGCTTTGGTTGAATAGATGTGGTGCCATCGGCTGTGCCCCACGATCTCTCCAGAGGCGACACCGATTGCTAATTCTCTTGAAAGGTAGAATATTGCCTGCTGGGGTACGGTCTGCGTGACAGGACTCCATCTGAGGTCAAACGCTCCTGTGCTAGTGGTTGGAAAAATGAAGGAATCATTTATGTCTTGAGGAATTTGTCCAGTAGGTGAGCAGAGCACGGAGGGAGGAGTGGAAGGTGTTACAACTCTGGAGCGAATGCCACAGAACATCGCTAGGCTGACTTGGACAGAAGCCACCATCCCAATAAAAGATTTTCCCATTTTTTTCAGAGCTCAGCCTGGCTGCCAAGCCCTCACTTTTTGCAAGACCCAGTTTCATGCCCATGCTATTGGTGCTGGCTAGTTTTCCCCCTTCTTGCACGATGCAGGGTTGGCAGAGTTGGGGTGAAAGCCCCATCCTTGAGGTCCTTCCCTGTGGATCTTGACACCCCTGTGGCTGCAAAATCCCATGAGTGTGCTGGGGTGGCTGGCCAGGAGGCTTTTCAATTTCCCGGTGCTGGCAGGTGCAGCGGGAAGGTTGGGATTTAGGGTTTGGCCCAGCCATTTCTCCTGCCTGCTTGCCAATTAATCCCCTGCCGAGTAAATACATTCCCTATGTTTTATCATCCCGCAAAGAGTCTTAAAGACAAACAGAAAAGCAAGAAGGAAACAAAACAAGCTACCCACCAATAAATTAAATGCACCGAGGAAAATGCAGAAAAGACCAAGCAAACCCCAAGCAGCCCCTTCCTCTGAGTTAATTAATTGGAGCCCTGTTTGAGAACAAGCACCCTCTTAAATCCCCCATTGCTGAATGCAATTTTCTCAGTACAATCTCTCAGTGTCCCTGACGGACAGGAGCCCAATCACTTCTCGACAGACGGCGAGCGCTGCTGCAGCGCTGGAGTGAAAATAATAGATTTTTAACACTACTGCAAGGCTTGTAAATACCCAGCGAGAAACAACTCCCCCCCCGCTGCCAGTGACTACCTCCCTGTGCCTCCGAGGAGGCCACCGCTGCGAGGAGATGTGGCCGGGCTTCAGCTGGTGTTGCCTACAGCGGGGGACGTGGGGGTGATTGACTTCTCCCACCGGTGTTTGCCGTGGACGTGGGGATCTGCAGGCGGCTGGGCTGCGGGATGTGGTGGGTTATTTTTGGTAGAGGCAAAGCCCACGCTGCTACCCCCTGCCCATCCCTGGGGGGTGTGTGTGGGGGTGGCAGCATCGTGGGGGGTGCAGCCGCCACGGGAAAAGGCTAGGAAGGAGGAAGGCTGGATGGGAGTAGCGTATGTGCAAGCGAACGGCCGGAGTGAAACTCGGGATGCATTTCGTGTCGCTCCAAGCGGCTTTTCGCTGTTAAATTGCCGGCGGTGTCCTTGACTATGAACCAGCCCTGAAGATTTTGGTGGCTGCCTCTGCGGCGCTGTCCAGCTGGCATGGGTCGTGGAGGTCAGCACTATTAAAGGCCTAATTCTCGGGCACAAGGCTAACGACTTAACTATGTTTATAATATCAGCGAGAACCCATGTCAAATCCATTGTTACATGATGTGACCAAATCCATTACTGCACACATGGAAATCAATTACTGCACATTAGGGAACATTTAACACTTGAGCCTTTTCCGCCGCGTTGTTTGCACGGCGTGGCTGGAGGAATCGTTATCTGCCACTCTGGAAATGGATTTTGTTTTTTTTTTTTTTTTTTTTTTTTTTAATGTCTGTAACAAATGTGCACAGGTAAGGAGCAAAACACGTGTGCAAAAGCGCTTGGTTAATGGTGAGGGGCTGAAGCAGAGCGGGACGGGGGTGATGGGCAGTGCACGAGCCGGCGTTACTGCCGACAGCGCTTACCTCAAATGAGTAGGAATAAATATTTTCCTCTGCCATGTTCACACATACCCCTCTATCTGATGTTTCTGTCTCTCGGAGCCACCTCTCCCACGCAGGCAGCAGACGTCCCTGCGCTCATTGGCCCACACTTCTGCATTTCTTCTATCTTTTCTCTGTATTTAAGCAAAAAAATAAAAAAAACAACCTGACAAGCAGACAACCTGCATGTTCGTGCTGGTGTCGCAGAGGATCCAGCAAGAAAATGGTGTGCTGGGGTGTGCTGGGGTGGCCAGAGCTGGGGAAGAGCCCGTGCTTGCTGATGCTGGGGGTGCTTTGGCTTCACCTTCCTCCTCAAACACACTCGCCTCCTGATGTTTGCAAGGGCTGAGAAGGGATTTGAGGACACGGATAGACCAAAGCAACGCGTAACAGCGGGAAGGGAGAATCCTCTTCCTGCGTAATGGGATCGAACGATGCTTTTTCCCACCCAGGAGCATCCCTTCCCATCTCAGGGAGGCGGGGGGGGGGATGACACTGGAGTGATGCATCTCTCCTTTTGCAGCAGCCCTGTGCACCCCTCGCCCTGCCCCCTCTTCCAAATACCCAGCCCTGCATCAGGTTTTTCCTTTCTGCACCTGCTTGCACGTCCCACCTTGCCCCCAGCGCTAACACGCTCGCCCGGCAGGCGCTCAGCACCTTTCTTCTCCCGCGCACACCCTCGCACACACACAGAGATGGAGGAAATGGATGAAGGTTAATTTTTTTGGTCCCTCTCATAATGACTCATCCATAACGATTTCTATTGGTTATATTTCCTTGTGTGACAGAAACAATTTACTGCATTCCTGCAAAGCCTATTTTCTCTGCATGATCTGCTTGTGTGGAGGTTTGGGGAAGTAATTTACAGATATTTTGCCTCAAAATAGCTTACAAAGACAAAAGAGTCCTGTTGACACCGAGGTGCGCTCCTTGTGAGCTAGGGAAACAGGATGAAACAGCTTAAAAATAAAAACACTTGCTGATAGACACTCAAAGTCAAATTCTACATCACACGCCATGGTCAAAAGCTCTTTTTGCCGGTGGGGACTTGGGGAGGTGCAGGGCTCCTCCGAGGATCGCTTTTGATTCGGGTTTGGGTTGGAGGAGACATAAATCAGCAGGAGCTTTGGTGGGGATTTGGGATGCTCCTTATGGGTCTGGTCCTGTATATAGGGGTCCTGCTATAGGGGAAAGGCAGCCACAGGGCTGCCGTGGGCCACGAGAGCACAGTGCTCCCCAGCCTCCGCTGGGTACGATTTTGGTGCCTTTTGCTGTAGGATCGGGCTCTGAAGCCCAGGAGGAAGCAGGGGGTGGTGATGTGTTTTGGCAGAGCCCAGGTTTTTTTTCTGTGTTGGTGCCCACCGGCCCCGCCGTGACCTGCCCACCTAGCCAAGCAGCTGCCTACGCTTGCAGCTCTCTCCCTGCTCCGTGAGCAATAAGCTCTGAGGTAATGACTATGCAAGGTAATTTGCTCAGGCAAATGCTTCTGCTAATGCGCCCGATGCTCTGTGATGGATAGCTTGGTTATTTCTTGGGTGTCCACTGCTCCCGGACCTAATTCCCCCCCTCCCTGCTTATTCCCATTGCCCCATGAGCTCAGCATCTCCTGCGCCTAGCAGAGCATGGGAACCACCTGTGGCTGATTCGAATGGAAGCAGCAGGGGGGCATTTCATGTTTGCTTCTCCATCTGCTCGTGCACTTGGCCTTGAATTTAGTTAGCGGGCATGGTGGCAGAAAGGTGAGCGTTGCCATCCGCTCTGAAAGCAGGCACGGTTTTGCCTTCTCCTGCAGTCGTTGCTGTAGATAACAACCCCCCGGGCTGGGAGCAAAGGCCACTGTCACTGTCACACCAGAAGCTGCCCCGGGGGTGGAGGTAGGTCGATGTGCCAGGTGCTGGGTGCCTCGGCCAGGCACAGGGGCTATATTAGAGAGAGCAAGAGGAGGGGGAAAGGTTTCTGTGCCAAAATGCTGGCCTGCACCGATGGGCATGGCTGGAGTCAAAGGGATGCGGTACATGCGATACATTGGAAACCTGGGAGCTGGAGCCTTAAGAGCATCTGGTGTGAGCCTGTGCTGGATGAACTCGAGATGGGGGAAGCAGAAAAAGATACCAAGTGGCCTAAACGTTGTGCCTTGTGCTCATACCAAATCTGTCTGGGCACTGCCACTGGCCTGTCAGTGGTACCTGTCTCCTAATCATTTGGGATTTACTGGCGACTCTTAGTTCCCTTTTTCCTTTCCTTTATTTCCATGCTCTGTTGATTTTTGGGGAAAGAAAATGCTAATTTTGTGACTGACTTGGTGCTGTGAAGCCTAAACCGACCAGAAATTTCTCAAGACGTGCTGCTTTAACACATGATGCTCTTAGAAGAATCGCAAGCTAATTGCCAGTGTCAAGGTCAGGAAAAGCATTGGCTGTGGCTCTACGTGCCACTTAAAATGATCCACCACTCCTCAGCCTAAACTGGGAGCACATTTTGGAGGTAGGAGGAGAATGGGGCAGTGTGTCAGAAGGTGGTAGGGGCTGTCACAGCTCCGCTGCATCCCGCAGGGCTCCCCATTAAATATCGTGTCTGAAGGTGGATGGAAACCAAAGTTCGGCTCTTGCTTGGACCCCCCATATTTTTGCAGAGGCTGTTGGTGTTGTGTTGCAAAAAAAAAAAAAAAAAAAAAGTATGGATGAAGGCGATGGTAGAGCTGTGACGCTCGAGGGAAGTGCTTGTGCTGCCGGCACCGCTCTCCCTGCACCCTGGGGAGCTCGAGTCAGGGACTTGAGCGTGGTACCTGTGCCCTTCCAGCATCCGAGTGCCCCTTGCTGTCCCCTCGAGGGTGGCAGTGTGATGCTGGGGTGTTGGAGCGGGTCAGGGGAGTTGCTGATCCAGCTGTGGGGAAAGGCAAGCGCTTGTTTGCAGGCGCAGGTCAGCCGGTAACGCCGGCGGCAGCAAACACTGCCTCTTTATCCTCCTCCTGCCCTGCAAACATAAGCCCTCTTGTTGTTACACATCGTGCTCGCGGCAAAGCCCAAGGAGCGAGTTCCAGTGCTGCTGCCGGCTCGGGCCAAAGGCTATCGTTAACCCAGCTGTCAACGGGCCCTTTGTGCGGGGAGCAAAGGCAGATGGCTGCGACGTGAAGCCCGTTCCCTCCGCGTGCTGCGGGTGACCAGCTACGATGCGGCTTTGTCACCGCGGTCCCTGATGCAGCGTAGGGTTTGGAGGGGCTTGGGTGCACCGAGTGCCTGCAGCCCTGCTTCTTGGTGCTGAACAAAGCTAAGAAGAGCAAGAAGTGGTGTCGCCATTCTCCATCCCCTCCTAATGCCACGTTTCTCCTGCTGCTCTCTTGCCCGGCCCCCTGCCTCAGGGAGGGCTCAGGGGCTGCTTTTGCAGCTCAGGAGCATCTGTGGATGCTGTCCTCCCTGTCTGAGGGCTGCAGAGCTGGGTTTGATCAGCTCCAGGAGCTTTCCAGGAGATGAGAAAAGGTGGTGCTTCTCTTGAGAGCGATGGAGGAGATCACACCAAGGTTTTAACCCCTCCTTGGTGAGGGAAAGAGTTGATGGCTAAATGCCAGTCTGCGTGGGAGGCAACAGGAGAGGGGAATCGGCTGCTGTGGCCGGGCGATAGGACGGCTTCATGCTTTGCCATGGTCACGGTGGCGATTAAAGCCCTGCTCTGCTCACACGCCTCGGGTGATTGCAGGTTCTCATTTGCTCTGCTGCATCTCCTGCCCTCTCTGCCGGTGGTGCCCTGGCAGCACGGGTGAGCAGGTGATGGTCTGTACCAGCACGTGGCAGTAAGCACCATCCCTTTGAAGGCAGGGAGCTGCTGGCACGAGGCACCGGCTCCAGGCTGAGGTCTGAAAACAAGACCGAGTCAGGCTTGAGGATAATATCTTATGATAATGTCTTTGGTTTTGGTTGGGGTTTTTTTGTTTTTTTTTGGTTTTTTTTTTCCAGACCAGCCAGCCAGCCTTGATAGAAATCTTTCACTTGAAGTTTTAGCTATTGAAAATTCCTCTTTTGAAAATACAGAATAACTTTTCTGGATGCTGAATGTATTTGTTGCAAATGTGGTTCAAGCACATTTTTATTCAGGGCTATTTTAAAAAATCACACACAAATCTGGAGGATCTCTTCTTCCTCAAGCCGTCCTGACCCACTGTGAATATTCAGTTCTGTTCCAAATGAGACCATAGTTGGAGCAGATATAAACTTCACCTCTACGCAGAGGTCTGCTCTTGTGCTTATCCCTTGAAGCATTCAGGGAAGTATTTAAGGGATGTACAGGCTTTTTGCGGGTTTGTTGGCAAAAAGCTGCATTTCTCCCCAATTTAGGCAGCTTTGATGATGTTCTCGGGTCTGCATTTAATCTCCTTTTTTTTTTTTTTTTTTTTCCTATGCCTTTTGCAACAGAACAAAACCCCGAACCGCTGGTGTGCAGAGCAGGTAGCAGAGATCTTGTGTAACTGAGCCCCAAAAGAGCAGCCTTGGCTGGCAAGGCTTCTTTCCCTGCTAATTTGAAATGAGGTGAGCGATGGCAAATTGAGTTTCAAGGGCAGCAGAGACAACTTGTCAATTTAGCCTCGGCTTCTCTCTGTCGGTGCAATCCTTAGGAGGTGGATCTGAAGCTTGTTTACGGCAGTGGATATAATAGCTGCAATCCCCCAGGTAGATTAAGCAATTTCTTCATTTAGGACTCTCAAAACTCTATGACATTTTGAGGGATTTTTCTTGACCTTGCGAAGGGTGAGCGCTAGCTTCCCCTGCCACCTTCATGACTTTTTCTAATGACTCCCGGGGCGGGGAATAGAGTTTGTCAGGATGGAAATTGCTGTCGGATTGGGTTTGGCAGGGAGATGTGGGTCTGAGCCGTGCTGGAATGCAAGGAAGCCTTCCCACCCCCATCTCCGTTGGGTTTTAGTGATCGCATTCCCACCGAGGGATGTGGCTCTTTCAGTGGTGGGTGAGCAGGTCCTGTCCTCTTCGCTTGCCTCAGTTTCCCTGTTATAACCCACCCTTTGTTTAAAACAAAACAAACAAACCAACAACAAAATAAAACCATTTAGCGATTCACTGGCAACATGTGTTGGGCAAAAGGAAGGAAACATCATTTATTCTCACGGTACCATCTGAAATCAAACAGGTGCTTTGTGAATAGAGGTGAAGCCCCAGTTTTAGCAGTGAAGCACTTAAAATAAAATAGATGATGAGGCAGTGGCAGTGTTGGGGAGAAAAGGCATGAGCCAGCTGCAAAGGTTATTCCCTCAGATGCTGTTTTGGAAAGCCCACAACCTGTAACTTGGATCTAAAGCCCAAGTTTGTACTTGGCGAGCGAAAGGGCTTACCCGATCCCCCCCGGTGCTGAAGCCTGGCCCACGGGGGTGGATAAGCGGCTAAAGCTGGAAGCGGCTGCTGACGTACTTATTTCTTGCAAGGTCTGCATGCTGTCAAGGGCCGGAGCATGGTTGCAATGTGAGCTGTAGGTAACGTTGTCTTAGCTCCTCCTGGCCAAAGAGGCAGCTGGGAACTGCTTGGGGGGGGTTGGGGGGGGGGGGGGGGGGGGCCGTGGAGCCCAGAGATAC
>JAVJGJ010000036.1:3603005-3618662 GCA_035590215.1 Microhierax caerulescens | reverse complement strand
GGTGGGGGGGGGGGGGGTGGTCAGTCGCTCCCCCTGGGGAAGGGCAGGATTGGGGAGCACTGCACGGGTCGGGGGTGTGCGTCCTGGGAGGATGTTTTCTCAGTGGAGGCAGGAGGGGAGAGTTGGCAGTGGAAGGAGGTAATTGTGCTAATGAATGTGTATAAGGAAAAATTACGTCTATCGACATCTTTCTGTGAATACCCGGATTTATTGCTCCCCCAGGAAAATATTAGATGTGGCTTCGTGGTGGTTAATGGTTACCGTGCAGGTCAATAAAATGTGATATTCACCCCAACAGCAGAAAATAGCTATTTAATAGATAATAACAGTAATAATCAATACCTACATGATTAGATAACCCAGTTATATGTAGTATATAAAAGGAGGGGAATGCGCTCTGGTTACTCAATGGCCTGATTTGGAGTGTTGCTGAACATCTGTCATTCTTGTTGATTTTAACTGAAGCTGTAAGCAGGTGTCCAGCACCTCTGGAAATCAGGCCACTGCATGGCATTAATTGGCAAATATTTTTTTTTTAAGACTCCACAGAGTAAGTGGGAACCCAAGCAGAAAAATGCTTCTGAAAGCAGGTGGTGGTGCGTGAAAAAGCAGGGTGGCACCTAAAACGGCTGGGTTGGTGCCTGGGATCTTGGTTGGGTCGGTGGCTTCATTGTGGGTGCCCTCTGTGGTGTTGCACATGGGGTTTTTGGTGCGTGGGGTATCGCTGCTTCCCTGGGAGCATCTCTCCGCTGATCTGGTGTTGGTGGCAGTGGGCTGACAGAATACAGCGAGGCGTGAACTTGTGGTTGCTCTGTGCTGCATATGTGGAGGGAACTCATCCAAGCGTTCTCCTTTGTAATGAGATACGTTCCCCGCCCCACCACGCTATAAGGTGTGCTGGGGTTGGTCCATGCTGGAGTTACAGTAGCCCTGGTGGTGGAGTAGGGAGATGTGTGAGGTCCCATACACACCGCCACGTGTTTTAGGATGTGCAACTGCTTATTGCTTTTAAAATGCAGGTGTGAGGCAGGTGGCTGTGGCTGTCTACGGTGCGGTACGTGGGGAAGACCAATGAAGCAGACCTGGGCTGTGTGGCCGAGGAGGTATGGGCCAGTTGGTCCCACCCCAGATGTGGGGACTGTCTGCTCTGGAGGGGGTGAATAGGAGTTTGACAAACAGAGAATATCAGGTGGTAGTTGTGAGCTTGGAAAAAAAAAAAAAAAACAAACGTCTGGTAAAACTAAACTTCTGAAGCATCATGGGGACCTTCCCTGTTTTACAGGGCTTGGTGGTGCTGGATGCTCTGGAGGCTGCAGCCAGTTCTGGGATATCCTAGTACTCAGCAAAAGCTACTTTTTTTTTTTTTTTTAATCCATGCAGTCACTTTGACCACAGTAACCCTGGCTAATGGTTTTTCTGTCTTCCTCTTGTGTCAGCCCTGATCTGAGCATGAGATGAGTGCGTTCAATATTGGAAGTGTCTGCTTCATGTATTTTTCTTGCAGCTTTTGCTTAAAAATACCCATATTGTGAGCCCCCCCCCATTTTATTTTTCCCTATGGGGGAAAAAAAATTGATCAGTTGACAGATCTAGGTCAAGCTAGCAAGCAGGGCTTGCTGTTTTTTGTGATAAACCAGGGTGGAGGTGGAGGGGGAGAGCTCACCAGCTTGCTTCCCAGGCAACTCGCAGTCAGACAGCAGAGGTGGGCTCCAGCCTTCCTCCGCCTGCGGAGCACCACGTGGAGAGTATCTTTCTCACCATGGGGATCAGAAAATAAACTCTGTTGCATCTATCTTTCCCAACTTCAATAATAGGAAAGGGTGAAATTTTCTTTGCTTGTTCCCCAGTTGAGAGGATGCCTTACTAGAGCAAAGCTTTAAAGAGGGTAAATATGATTTTTTTTTTTTTTTTAAATTTCTCGCCCCCCCGGGCTGCTGGTAGTGCTCCTTTTGATGCGCAGTGGCAAATCTCCCATTAGACTCAGTGGGACTCAAACATGATCAGTCTCAGATGTTCGTGGCAAAGGCTTGCAGCTGCCTTAGAGCCACAACTCGGACTTGGAGTTGAGCTCTTGGTTTCAAATAGGGGTCAAAATGAGCAAGGTGCCAGATTCCGGGATGTGGCAGTGGGCGTCCAAGCTGTGCTGCTGCCTCCCATCTTCAGCCAGCGTCCTGCACCTCTGCCCATGAGTCTTTCTATGCCTTTAGTAGCTTTTGTAGGGGTGAAAAAATAATTGCAAAGGATGAGCTCTTTGTCACTGCTGATCCCAGGGGCCTCCAACTCTTTTTGTGGGTGCTGGTGCATCCTCCAGGCATCGCACAGCCAGTGTTCACAGCATGTTTGGAGCTGTGGCTACTAGCCTGGAGGAGCTAGCTGCCTCCCTCCTCCTTCCCGAAGCACGCACCTTGCTCTTGGTTAATAATAAATCAGAGGTGCTGCCTCCGCCGTGCTCTGTTATCTCCCGCCAAGAAGGATATAATGGATTTTTGATGCGCTTACAGTTAATATGTCCGATGCTGAAAGCTGTTGTAAATTAATTGACCCCTTGACCTCCTTGTCCTGTTGACTGTTCCCACTACAGACAGTGTTCGGCTCTTGGCATCCTCCCCTCCTCGCTTTCCTTTCTTCCGACTCCTCCACCTCCTGCATGCTTTGCTTACTAATCAGGGGGAGCCGAGGCAGACCCTCTGAGCAGGGAGCTGCGGTTCTGAGACTCTTTGTAGCAGCGGGAAGCCAGGATCCGGGGGACCCGAGGTGCATAAATTACTGGTGGCTGGAGGATTCCCTTTAAAGCAGGGCGGAGGCGGTGATGGAAGCTGGCACATCATCCTCTGCCTTCCCACAGGGACAGAGCGGTGTAGCAGCTGCCAGGCTGGAAAGTCACTGGGGACCTTCTGGAGGGGGGTGGATCCCGGTGCCAGGGTGCTCAGCACCTTGTGTGAGGGTACCTCTAGCCTCCTAGCCAGCTATGGCTCATGCCAGGCGCTTGCTTTTGGAGCCACGGTGGGTCTGGCTTGGTGGTGGGGGAGGATGGGAGCAGGTGCTTGGCAGGGGTTTGGTGGGAGGGAGCAGAGAAGGATGCTGTGAGCTTGGAGGTCCTGGATTGGGACGTGGGTCCTGCCGCAATTTGGCCTCGTTGCCTGGTCATGCATGGTCCCCTTCCTGACTTGGCCATGCACTCCATGAAGATACCAGCCAGCTTTTATTTTTTTCTTTTCTGGTCCGGCTAACCTGGATTTCCCTTGAAAATGGGACTTTTTACCCCCTGCCGTGTGGTTGTGGGTCTCCCAGCGCTGTGAAGCCCTGAGTTAGCTTGGAAAGAAACTTAAACCCACAAATGCTCAGCCCGCCCAGCCAGTTTGCATCCTCCTGCGACTTGCAATGGGACGCAGCAGCTGCAAAGAAGTAGGAAATGCCACAGGAAATTGTGTAACATTAGAAATGAAGCAGAGTGTGGTTTTTATTTATTCCAAAATGGAATAAACCAGAACAATCGCAAATTCCCAGTGAAAGCAAATTCTGGGGAAAATAAGGGTTGATTTTTGAAGCATTTTTTAGTTCTGGCTCGGAGCTTGCAGGAGCTTTTTGTACAAAGTTGTGACTTCAAAAAAAAAAAAAAAAAGATCCGAAGGCTGTATTCCAGCGGTATCAAAAGAGCCTGGAGTCTTCGAGCCCTTGTTAGATATTTTTTTTATTGTTATTACTTCAAAACAGATCCTCTGCTAATGTTTCCATTTTGCCAGAAATGGCATTCTTGATTTAAAGAACCGGTTTGAAAGCCAAATCTGACCCGCCTCGTTGGAAGCATGACAAGCACTTAAAGCGAAGCAAGGTTCATTAATACTGTAATATTAACTTGCCATTTAAGTGGGTTTTTTCCCCTCCTCTTGTAGGAGTTACCTAGTGAATAGCACTAAGTTCCTGGGTTGGGTTGGTTGTTTTCTAGCTTTTATTCCCTTTCTGTGGGACAGATGGTATTTATAGATCAGAGGGTGCATGTGTTAGAGGGGGTTTTTTGTTTGTGGGTTTTTTTTTTTGGTGTGAAGTCGGTCCCCAAAGCCAGCATCGGGGTTTTTGATAGCGGGCCAAGGCACAGGAGCTGGCTGGCAAGAGGTGAATTTGGATTTAGCGTGAGTGACATCTCTCTTAATGAAGCCCTTTCTGGAACAGGGCTGGTGAGGAGCGGGATCCATTAGAGGCTGGGGCAGTGGCGAAGCCAAAACCGCGTTGTCACTGAAGACAATATTTAAAACATTGTATTATTGTTTACCTCTTGCGCTGCTTTTCTGCACGTCACTGCTTCCCATTGTATGTTTTGGGCTTCAAAACCTGACATCACATTAGCAGCCAGCTCCAAAGCCCCCAAATAATGCATAAACTATGATTATTCCTTCTGATCCACTTGTGTTTATGTAAATGGCTGAAAAAGCGGTTTTCAGCTTGTTTCAGAAGCTTAAGGGATTCATACCAAGCCTATTATTGAAAAATCAGAAAGTGAAAAGCAACTTCTGAGACAAGGAATTAGCAACTCAATGGCAGCGTGCTACTGCTGGCAGTACGGGATCCCACTGTATCACAGACGGGAATTCCCCTGGGATTCAAAAATCAAATGGGTGGCAACAGGTCGTCAGGTTTTGTGGGGAGGGGGGGGACTTAAAGGAGGTTTGTGGCTCATCTGGAGGGGCGAGGGTCCGGGGTGGGAGGCTGGAGAAGGATGCTGGGGTTCAAATAGTGGTGGCAGTGAGGTTTTTTTGGCTGATGGTGTGTGAGGAGCATTGGTGGCTTTGGTAGCCAGAAGCTGCTGGGCTAATAGCCCCGGCTCTGTGTCCTTTGCATGCAGGGGTGCCTGCTGGGATGGGGGTGGCAGTGCCTGGGGACACCCCAATGTCCCCAGCATGGCCATCCCCGCTCTGTGCAAGGCTTTTCTCTCTGTCCCAGGAGAGATGGAAACAGACCCAAATCCTTCTTGGGGCTTTGGTCCTTTCCAGCCAGCCCTGCAGCATCTCATCCCTCCTTGCCTGCTACTTATTTTTTTTTTTTCCCCCGATTCGGTCCCTTTCCCCCTTCCTTATGTTAATTTCCCACCTGAGCACCAAGTACTTTATAAATAGCAAATCTGAAATGAATTTCCTAGCAGCAATCATTATCTCCCTCGACAGCCATTAAACATTCACACAAGCAGAGCAAAATGACAAAGGGGATTGATTTTTACAGTATGTTGGGGGGAGGCAGGAGAAAGGAAATATGTTGACGAGGCTTTTTTTTTTTCCCCCACCACCACTCTCCCCTCCTTCCTAGATATTCTATCTTGAGGAATTTAAAATCACCCAGCGCCTCCTTTTTGAGATCAGGTTGGAAGGGGTTGGGAGAGAGCAAAGTTGGAATCAATAAAATTTTTTTTTTTTAAAAAAAAAAAAGCCTTATTCCCTCCTTCTACAACCCCTTGCAAGCCTTGCTCCGATCTGTTGGCTGCGTGTGACTGGTAAACATGAAGTTAGTTATGCGGCCCCGGCTGCTGAGATGAATATGTCAGAGTTAATGCCCCTGAAGATGGAGGGGTGGGCTGGAGGGGGTGGGGGGGGCCCAATCTCCGCAGCCTTCTCAGCAGAATAAATGTGTTGATGCAATAGTTGGGAGCCAGCGAGCTGCTGCCGTATGAGGCACTGTAGCTGAAAATTTAACTTTGATTTCAATTTTCATATTTGTCAGCAATAATTAGATTCAAGAAATGTTTTTGCTGCTGTTCTAAAATACTAATAAGTAGGAGCCTTTGTAGTATGGCTAATGGAGTCTTTTTTTTCCTAGTGGGCTAGAAAAATTCCATTAAAGGGAGAAGTCATACTATATTACCATGCTTCAACATGCATTGACTCTGCTGCCACAGGAATATCTGTGCTGAGAGGCAGCGGTCCTGGCTTTGGGGGTGATGGCTGGGAATGGGGCTGGTGTCCCATGGCTGTGACCTGGTGGGGCTTCCTGGGGAGGGATGGGGGGATACCCCCAAGCCTGGCTGGGTGGGGGGGTGATGCTCTTTGGGGTGCCTGGAGGCTTCCAAAATGCTTGTGGGGTGATGTCGGGGTGGTAGTCTGGTTCTCCTTCAGCCTGCTCGCTTTGGCTGTTGGCTTTTTGGTGTTGCAAGTTTCTGTGGGGTTTAAAGCCTTAGAGAAATTGGGGGTCTCCCCCTGTGGGCTCTGTCAAAGGCAGAAAGGTCCTTTTCATCCTTCCCACCCTGCTGCGTGGATTTCCTTGGTGGCATGTGCCAGGTTTTATCCCGGAGCAATGCCGGAGAGGAAAGTGGTATTAAATTTGCTGGTGATGTGCACAGCAAATGGGGGGAAGCTTGAAGTTGTGTCATTCTCCAGTTCCTTCAGCCTATTAAGCAAACAAAAGCACTTGTGGAGTGAGAAATGGAAATGGCCAACACGGCCCGATTAATCCTGGATGTACAATTCCATTAATAAGCCAGCTTTTAATAGGTGGCTCTTTCTAGGAGCTGCTGGGGCTAAGAATTGATGTATTCACTGTAATTGTGTTGCAACTAATAGGATATGAAGAAAATTGTATGGGGAACCTGTTCTTTCACCACCATTTTCCAGTCAGTTGAAATAATGCTTCCCCCTGGAAGAGCCAGGCGAGGTAACGGTACTGAAATCTGAATAGAAACGGGAGTGTTTTTAATTTCAGTGGAGGGAGGGGGTTTTGATTCATGCTTTTGCTTCCCCATAAAGCTGGCAGAAGCTGAAGGAGCAGTTGGCCGAAATGCCGGAGGAAGCGGGGATCCCAATCCCCATGGAAGTGCCCCGTGGCTGGGTACCGGGGCTGCCCTCCAGGCTGGGCGATGGGATGCAGCTGCTGGTGAGGGGCTGTGCCTGGTCTGGGAGCCTCCTGGGAGCTGTGGGGGGGTTCTGGGTGCCCAGGCTTGGGGCTCTGCCCCTCTGGCATGTCACCTGGAGCCTTTTCTTCTCTTTCTTGGCAGCGAGAGGAGCCTTCCCCCTGCGCAGTCGGTGCGGTTGGCTGTGACAGACCATGAATGAGCCTGAGGTCCTGGCTCCGTTCATCCCCTGTATTTATTCCGACCCACAATCCCAGGGCTCCAACAGTTCTTTGCCATGAACTCTTGTTTTCATGCCTCTGCAAAAACTGACCTCCTACCTTGTGGAGCAAATGCACTTGTGTGGCTCTGTGTTCAGAGAGGGATTTGGGCTTTTACCGGTGAGCATCTCTCCAAGGGCTCTTGCAAGAGCAGCGCAGCTGCCAGCGGCACCACGATGCCCGTTGCTACAAATCCCAGGCAGGCTGGGCAGATTGGCCCATCCGAGGTAATGCACAGCAGTGCCCTGGGATGCAGCTCTACATAATCTCAATGCAATCGTGGAATAATGCACATCAAAGCAAAGGAAGCATTAACTGGAAGAGCAGAGTGATTCGAAATCCAGACAGCCCCTGATTATTGCAACCATCGCTTTGCTAATGGGCTGGGGGATTTGGAGAAGTTTTGCAGCCCCTTTCTGTCTGTCCATCACCGCTGGCCACTGTTTCGGGGTTGTTTGTTTTTCACTCCTCCTCCCTATTTGTATGCATGCACTGACCCTTCTTTGGTAGCAGGCTAGAGAGTAAATAGAAAGGGGAGGAAAAAAAAAAGGAAAAAAAAAAAGCGCTAAGGCATAGTTCAGCTTAAATCCCAGAGGAAACAGATGTGATTGCCTTACAGAAATGGCTCCAATAAGGCCAGAAAGGAATATTGCTTTTATAGCTTTTGGGATATAAAGCATTTAGAAAATGTGATTGACTGGCAAGGCCTAATTTATCATTTGCCCATTTCTCTCTCTCCATCCTCTTATCCACCCAAACACAGAAGCATGCTCAGACGGACTCGTTTCCACTTTTTTTTGCTTTCTCTCCTGTGTGTAACACACATGCAAACTGCTGTTTTCTTGCGTGCTGAGATGTGTGTGTGTACATGCAGGCACGTGTTCCCCTGTGCTCCTGGCTCCTTGTCTCTCTGCCTGTGTCATGGATTTATCATCATTCTGCTAAGCACTCAAACTCCTGTGGCTATTTATAATTAATGCTCAGAAACCTGCCAATCCATTTAATGACACTAGGAGGTCACGGCCTCCCTTATAGCTTCCCATTAATCATCATTAGAACAGTTCTGGGTTTTTTACATTCTTTTTAAATGTTAATTCACCTTTATAATGCTCCTTTCAGCTCTGACTGTAAAGGGAGACTCTGTAGTGACTCCAGACTGTCTTGCAAGTGTGTGCAGGTGAAAGGCGCAGTGGGACAATTGCACTTGATAAAGTCTCTTGGATGTCTCCCGCTGGAATGAATTACACTCACAAACTCCGCGAGATGGGATTTCTTCACTGCCCTCTGCTGCCAGCTCCTCACAGCGATGCTGGCACTGCGCCTTCCCTCCTGGCTCCATCCCTCGGGTACCACTGAGCCCCTCGGGATCCCTCCGTACCTGCAGAGACCCAAGCACGGCAGCGGACGGTGCAGCGAGCGGTTCCTGGAGGGGAGTAGAGCTCGACAGGGCCATGTGTGCTCTGCCAGGTTGCGCTCTGGCACGTTTTTACTGGGAAAACTTGCTTTGGCAGAAGGTGGGCGCGTGCACAGCTTGGGGTTGTAGTTGTTGCGGCCCCACAGCATCTTGGTTTGGGTGGAGTGTCAACCTTGTCCCTCGTGCAGGTTAACAAAAGGCACGGTTCAGAAACGGCAGGGCTGCTCAGTGCTGAGTCCACCTCCTCTTTCCACCCTGGAAATGGGAAGCCCCGAGTTCTCCCCCTGTGTCCCAAAGCACCCGCTGTCATTGTCACAGCCCCAGACTCTCCGGGAGCCCATGTGGTGGCAGAGCAAAAGGGGCTTAGCGGAGATGTCAGGCGGCAGCTTGGGGGAAGGAAAGCTTTGGGTGCAATCTGGTAGCTTTTGGCAAGCAACAGCTCTGCTTAAATAGCCCTCTCTTGGCTTGCTGTTGAAGCGATTGTCCCTGCTCTGAAGTCTGTCTGTGCTTGCCACTAACAGGAACGGGTCCAAAGTGGTGTGCGCCTGATCCAGATTCTGCTTGTGATCCTTTGGGGAGCAGTCCCTGGTGTGGTGGTGCATGGCTGCGTGGAAGCTTGCCGCAAGGTATGGCACCATGTGAGCTGCTGCTCTGATGGAGCTCCTGGAAGCTTTTCATAGCCCTTGGTAATAAACCTGCTTCGGAGCATCCCGTGGCTCCTGCTTTGGAGCCACATGATGCTCAGCAGGTGGGTGAGGCAGCGCTGATACCCGGCCCCTTCAGCAGGAAGCACGTGCAGCCCTGTTGGGTTCGGGGTGGGCGAAGGTTTGTAGTGGTCTCCCTTCTTGGGTGAAACAGGATCGCTCCTGGTGCTTTGGGAACTTCTGGTCTTGGTGAGAGCCAAGCCCAGCCCCATTTCTCTGAGTAAATACGCCAGCAGCATTTGGCTTAATGAACTGTGGCTTTTAATAAATGGCTCTTATCTTGCTGAAGTGCTGCTAAATTGTCAGGATTTAAAATTAGCCTAATAGATTTGCGGACGATGTTTTATTCACTGGTTGGTTGGAAAGAGACAGAGAAGAGGGGGAGAGATGGCTCCACCCAATTCTCCCTGAATTATACAAGAGTTATTTATTTGTTTGGGCCGAAGGGGAAATGTTCTGGATTAATGTGCGATGCCTCAGCACCTGACTTAATGAGAATTTAGAGACCTATCCCAAACTGATAGTCTCTAATTAATCACTCCATGGCCCCTCTGCTTTGCTGTCCCTGGAATATATTGTTCAAAGTGGTGGTTGGATTGTGGTACCTACTGCTGCTTGTCAGGAGAGGGGGACGGGGATGGACTAGGGAGGGTTTTGGGTGCTGTGGTGGCTTACAGGACTGCTTCTCGCAGCTTTGCTCCGTGCCCTTGTCGAAGTAGAGCCTGTGTATCTCTGTACCACGTGCATACCTGTGCAACTTGTGTTCTTGAGCGTAAAGTTGAACTGATCCTTGCTCTGCTTCTGATAACGTCCTGTGCCTGTGAACTTGCACGAGTGACTTCGTGCCTTTATTTCTTTTGGCAACACTGAGCCAGTTATGATCCTGTTGACAGTTTGGAGACATATGGAGAATCAAGGCAGAGCAGTGTTTTATAATAGAGTAGTATGGGATCTGGTTGGGATGAAAGATGCCAGGGAAATGTCAATCATTATCATTACCCTAACAAACTGCTGTACCTGCAGAGATGATAATATTTAGCAATTATATAGCACCTAACAAGCTCAAACAGCACAGACGGTAGCTAATTAAACCTCCCAGAGCTTTTTTTGGGTGGGTGCTCTCCTCAGAGTGGACCGGCTTCTGCCCAGAGTGTTTTGTGCGAAGCTGAACGCACTTCTTCCCTGTGTCAGAGGTAGGGACAGGTAGCGGTCCTGCGGGAAACCCTTGGTAAGGGCGAGCCCGAGCTGGGGAGCAGGCTCGCAGCGAGGGCGGTGGGCAGTCTCGGCGCTGCGTTGTGCTGTTGGCTCAGTTTGCAAGAGCGGTGTGTGGCCTTGACTCTGTGACCCGAGTGGCCAAAGGTGCTCGGATGCTGGATGCATCGGTGTGCTTGTTGCTTGCCCTTTTTGAAATCGGGGAGAGTTTGGGTGCTGGGCACCCGAATGAGGACCCCACCAGCATCCCTCAGTGAAGCAGAGGTGGTGGTACAGGTGGTTTTGCAGGGTTGGATGGTCAGTGGTGTGGTTTTTTTCCTTGTCCTTCTGGCTTGCTGGGCTGCTGCTGTTTCCCCCTTGATGCATCATTCCCTGCCCATCCTGTGTCCGTCGTGACCGAGCTCCGAAGCTTTCTGCAAGGTGATACTCCTCGACCAGCATCCCCTGTTTGGTTGGGGCATCCAAGATCACAGCGATTGAAAACAAGACTTTCAACTTTTCCCCGTCTGTGTTTTTCTCACCTTCCCTTTCTGGAAAGCAGCAGGTGGAAAGCTACGTGGCCACTTGGATCCAGCGGGGATCGGTGACCCTTGCCCGGCAGCGTGCTACTCCAGCCCGGTGAGGCAGCGGTCTCCCTGTGACTTTGTGAAGGTCACTGTTCGTGTCTGAAGTGGGGCTGGTAGTAGCAATGCATGATGCACAGTGTCAGCCATAAAGGAAATATTGTATATAAAAGATAAGTTTTTTTTTTTTCCCTTTCTTGTGGCAAAGGAACAAGGCGCCGGGTTCATTTAGCATTCATAAAGTCTTGCTTTGGAAACGCCTTTAAGTACTGCTGAGGGAGACTTGAAGGAGCGTGTTTGAGAGTCAAATGCACATCTCCTTGGGCTCTCCTTTCATCTCCTTTAAAAAACACAATCTTTTTTTTTTTCTAATCTTTTTTTTTTTCCCCTCTGTAAAAATACTAATCTTCTCCAACAGCAGCAGACACCCAGGGTGCAGGCGTTCAGCAATTAGTTCAGTGAACAGAATATGCGAGGAGCAGAGGGAAGGGGAGACTCGGCCAAGTACTGGGAGGATGGTGAAATGCAGCCTGCTAATTAGGAGGAAGCACAGCACGGGGCGGGGGGACGGTGCCCGGTTAATTCAGGTGTAAAGCCGTTAAGTCGCCACGTGTGTCGTCTGCCCGGGTGGCAACGCGCTGGTTGGGATGCAGAAGTCGTTCTCAGGGATGCTGGGTTGTATTTTGGTGGAGAGAAGCACCTGGCAGGGAGCATGGGTCTCGGTCCGGACCTGACACCGAGTGGTGGAAGAGCCCAGGGAGGATGAGGTGAGGATGAAGCATGCGGTTTGGCTAGATTTACAGCCTAGCCAGCGTATTCCCCACTCCCAGCTGGCTGCAAGTCTCTGTTGGGAGAAGCACGTGGAGGTTTTGGCTTGAGTCCTCCTTCCTGGACTCTTGGCCAACACTGAGAGAAGCGCCTGTCCTCCAGAGGCTGGGCTTTCCCAGCGGAAAGTCATCGTGTTGGACCTCGTGTCAGCGTGGAAATTCAATGGGTGATTCCTGTTATCGTCGCAGGAGGTGAGACAAAAGCAAACAGAGAGAAGAAAGCAGCAAGCGTTGTCGTCATCCAACCTTACTTGAGGTTGTGAAGAGCCAGCTTCATGAGAAGTGTCAGATGGGCAGAAGTTCAGCTCAGCCCCTTCTCTTGGCTGAAACTTCTCTCGTCCTTGAAATCTCTCTCCTTCACTCTTCACTTGAGGGAAGGGAATTTATTGCAATGAAATATGTTGTCTTGTGACTTTTTATGAAAACAGCACATGTCATTGCCCCTGTTTCCTGGAGCCAAAGGATGTGGCTGGATTTCAAAAAGAAAAAAAAGACTGGATGATTTCATTATTGCTAACAACTGTTCCCACCAAGATAAGGACAGTCTAATCACATTCCCTGTGCAGAAGTGCCAAGGGAACCAAAAGGGAACGCTTCCGTTTGATTTTTTCCATGTTGTCTTCTGTGTTTTGGTCGTCTTTGGTACTGTGCAGTGCCAGAAGCAGGCTGCGAGGCTAAATGGACTTGGGGGGGAGTCAAGGCAGCAAGAACCAGCGTTATGGGTCTCAGGGCACTGGTGTCCCAGGTGGGAAATGCTCTGCCAGCAGCAGCCTTCGTCCAGCCTGATGCATGCATTTATTTCACTGACTGCCTGCGGTCAGGGCTTGAGCTCCACTGTCCCAAACTCCTTGAGAGCTGGTGGTGGAGGCTGAGCCTGCAGCAGAAGGGGTAGTTTTTTCAGTCTTTTTTTTTTTTTTTTTTGATTTGCAAGTCACCCAGAAGCCAAGTGCTGCCCCCCTTATAAAGCAAATTAGATCTTACTGCCAACAGGTTTGCTTTTCTTAATTACGGTTTGCAGACTCCCGATGCAGATACCCCCGAGAACTGATCCGTAGCTGAAAATTACCTCTGCAGCGAGCAACGCTGCATCCTGTACTGCCGAGAGGTGATGCTGACCAGAGCTCAGCCCAGGCAGAGCCGATTTGGCTGGTAACTGCCTGCCCCAGAGACGGTGAAGGCTGGGGAAGAGCAAAGCCAAGGCGTGGAGGGGGGCAAATTTCAGCTGTGCCCTCCAACACTGCTCTTCTGCCTGCGCAGAGTCGAGCTGCCACGTGTCCCTGCTGAAAAGCTTCGTGTCGCAGGGAGGGAAGTCTCTAGGCTTTGATTTGCCTTGTAGCAAGAGATAACATTATCGTCTCGTCCTTTAATGGTTTGAGGACAGAATATTTTTCACATCAATTTATCTATCTCGGTAGCCCTGATTCTGTTCTTGTGCTGCTAGCGGGGTGGGTATTGTAAAAATCTGTGCAAGCAAAAGGGGATGAAGTAAGTCGGGTCTTCTTCATCACCCGCTCCTTGTTTGCATGCCCTTGGCACTTAGGAGTGTTGGAAAGGCGCTAATTGATCGATTCCATTAGCTCAGCCAGAGAGAAGTTGTTTTTTGGCGAGCAAAGTGGGGTGCTTTCTTCTGGAGCAGAAGGTCACTGCTTCAGGTCCCAGCAGCGACCACCCAAAGAGAAAAGATGACTTATAATTACATTCGTAATTGAAAGTGATTAATGGTAGCAGAAGAACTTCGAGCGATTTCTTGTAATTAAATACTAATTTTAATTCCTTTGCAGTGCCGAGCACCATATTTGCTTTACTGGTGATATTTATGGCTATGCCTTAGCACAGTTTAGTATCTTAAAAATACATGCTAAGTGATTAACGTTTTTTTTTTTGTAACTGGGTAAACAAGTAAATATCAATTAATTTGTTTACTTTGTGTCTGTAATTAGCAATTATTATCTTGTATTTTTGAGGATCTCTATTCTGGAGGATTTGTGGCTTGGAGTGGAAGCAGAGGAACTCTTGATTGCTCCCAGGCCAGGGGAGTCCCGGTCTCTGCTCCAGGCTGTTCTAGTGGGGAAATAAAAAAAAAAAATAAAATAATAAAAAAAAAAAATAAAAAAAGAGCCAGGAGAAGGAGGCGGGGATCACATCTGCAACGGTTTAGGCTCGGACGACTTCATGGCCAAGCTTTGTGCCTGCTGGCAGCGAAGCCTCTTGTGAGGGCTGGGAGCAAGGGGAAGGGAGTTGGCTGCACGCAGCAGATGCTCGCTGGCTGTTGCTTGGTCTTGAAGAACAGAAGCGTCACGACATCAGCTGCTTCTGCCAGGTTTTTGCTGTCTGTAAGTGACACCTTTCAAACTCAGCAGCTGCTTGCGACGCTGCCTGTCAAGGGCTGCTTGGGGCTGCCCTCCCTCTGCCCTTGTTCCAGCTGCCAACATTTCCTCCTCGCCGCTCGTTGGAGAAGGCTCGTCTCCTGATGATGCTGTAGCCTTGGCTGGATCTTTGGGGAGATGTTTGCAGATTTTAGTATTTCATCCTTAATACTATCACTGTATTGACGCGGGTTTGAATTTTGAGGTGTCAAATGGGGTGTGCCAGCGTGGTTTGGGGTTTGGCTGTGGGCAGGGAGCTGATGGGTGCTGTTTTGGATGGTTGTACCTGGGTACAAGCATGGTGGGAGCATGGATCCGGGCAGGATTCCCATCCTGGGGAGCGTGGGACATGTTGGGAGACCTGCCAGCACCCAGGGACAGCCACAGTGATCTGCTGTAAGTGACAATATCCCGGGTTTGTTCATTGCCCGTACCAGCTGTATGGCTCTTTTTCAAGCACCGTAGGATGAGCGTTGTCTGCCCAGGTGTGCTCGTGTCCTTTCTGCACCTTGACAAAATTGGTTTTGGATGTGCCAGGCTGGAAATCTGTTTCCCGAAAACTTGGTCCCGCTCACATAGCGACACACTGGGGCAGAAAGCACTTGATGGAAATCATGTCTCTTCCTCACCAGTTCCCTGATTCCTTGCTAATGCTTTTCATTCCCTCTTGCTGCTTGAGAGAGCTGATCGTCTGATTAAATTAAGACAGACACAAAAGCAGCTGGCCTGCCAAAGCCTAGGATTTTATTAAAAATAATATTGTTTACAGAGTTCTCTCCTTTTATGGTGCATATAAAACAGCGTGTTCCACCCGAGCAGCCGGCAGGCTCGCTGCAATTTACCCGGGAAGAGATGGAAAGACATTAAACCTTGTGTTGAAGGGGAGTAGGGAGGGCATGGAGGAGAGGGAGGTTGGGGATAAGGGACAGAGCGTAGCTGCGACAGCAAATGAGGGGGAAGGAAATGCACGGAAGAAAAGTGGAGAAAAGGAAGGATGGTTCCCTGTTCCCTGCCTCCCCTTCTCCCCTCGCATACCTGTGCTGAAATGAAGCATTCAAAAAGGAGAGAGATGATGGAAGAGGAGAGATAAACTAGGCCAAAGAGCTTCAGCTGGGGACCCAGCCGCCTCCTGAGCAGGAGGAGAGCTGCTTACCCTCCGTGCAATATTCAGGAGCCCTTCCCGGGCTGTCTGTGTGGGTGGAAAGGCTCCTCTGCTCCGTTCTCCGCTCGTTTGAGGTCTTGCAGATGCTTTTGTGAGCCCTCAGGTAGCGGGGCAGGCCAGAGCTGGGGGTGCTGGCTGTCCACCCAAGTGCCCCAGCCTACCAAGACCTCACCAAAAAGCTTTCCTGGTTTCTAAGTCATTGATTTGTAGTTTATTTGTGCTTCGAGGGTCTGCTGGGGCAAAGGGAGGGGGGTGCGAGGTACGGCACAATGGGTTGAAGAAGAATGACAGAAAAAGGAAATGTACATTTGAGAAGG
>JAVJGJ010000036.1:3588005-3602905 GCA_035590215.1 Microhierax caerulescens | reverse complement strand
CAAGGACAAGAAGGATGGGAAGCAAGGCACGCATGACAAGGACAAGCATGGGAAGCAAGGCGCACATGACAAGGACATGAAGCATGGGAAGCAAGGCACGCATGCCAAGGACAAGGAGCATGGGAAGCAAGGCGCGCATGACAAGGACAAGAAGCATGGGAAGCAAGGCACACATGACAAGGACAAGCATGGGAAGCAAGGCGCACATGACAAGGACATGAAGCATGGGAAGCAAGGCACGCATGACAAGGACAAGGAGCATGGGAAGCAAGGCGCGCATGACAAGGACAAGAAGCATGGGAAGCAAGGCACACATGACAAGGACAAGGATGGGAAGCAAGGCACGCACGACAAGGACAAGAAGCATGGGAAGCAAGGCGCGCATGACAAGGACAAGAAGGATGGGAAGCAAGGCACGCATGACAAGGACAAGCATGGGAAGCAAGGCGCACATGACAAGGACAAGCATGGGAAGCAAGGCGCGCATGACAAGGACATGAAGCATGGGAAGCAAGGCGCGCATGACAAGGACATGAAGCATGGGAAGCAAGGCGCGCATGACAAGGTGCCATGCGAGGCGTGAGGCACAGCCGCCCCGCAGCGCTCACCTCGGCTGTCCGCGCGTCCTTCTGCAGCCGCTCCAGCTTGCCCTCGCTGGCAGCCAGGAAGGCACGCAGGACACTGTTCTCATGCAGCCCACACTCGCGGCGCAGCAGCTCCATTCCCCGGCCCAGCTCCTTCACATCCATCAGTACGTTCTCCAGGGACACTACGGGGGACAACGGGGATGGGTCAGGGGACCCACGGCCCCAGGGGACAGCAAAGTGGGGGGGCACGGGGATGGGGGGGCACCTGCAGCCGCCTTCTCCACGAAGTGCAGCTCCTGCCAGAAGGTTGCCAGCTCCGGGTACTTCTCCCGCACCGTCAGCGCGATAAAATGCAGCAGCGTCATCTTCCTGTCCGTCGACTTGGTGTCCAGGAGCTGCAGGAGGATTTGAGGGGAGGGGGGGGGTATCAGGACCATAGGATGGGACCCCCGAGATCCCAACGGGACCCAGGCAAGGGTGGGGGTGGTCCCGGGCTGCCCACCAGGTCCAGGCTCTGCAGTTTGAAGCCGTAGACGGCACCACGTTTGCTGCTGTTCATGTAGTTGCCCAGCGCCAAGATGATCTGCAGGAGAAAAAGCACCAGGGCTGGGGGCGTCAGGGAGGAGCGAGACCCCCCGTGACGGATGGAGGGCAGGTCCCCCCGACCGCTGGCCTCCCCGTGCTCACCTCCAACATGTGCTTCAGCTTCTGGGAGGACTTGACAGAGGCTGAGGCCGCGATGATGGCATTGAGCTGCTGCAGGGGGACAGGACCGGGGGGGGGGGGGCTTGCTAATGCCCTGCTGCAGGAGTGCCCTGTCTCTGCTTTGCTTTCTCTCTCCTTTCTGTGTCTTCTGTCTGTTTGTTTGTTTGATTTGGTTCCAAATAATTAATTGTAAAAACCCATGGCTAATGGTTTGAATGAAGGATGGATGGGTACTTTAATTAACTCGTGAAAGGATTATACACTTATGTTTTCAGTCTCCCTGACCCCAGCCGAAGTAACAAGGCTTGAACATCCCTGCGTTTGCAGGGAGCTGAGCGAATGTGAAATTGTGCTGGGGAGGAGGGAGCTGCCACCGGTCCCCTGGGATGTGCTGGTGGAGCCACTGGGAAGATGCATCCGGGATCCTGATTGTAGTTAGTACCTGGGGGTCACTCCTCCCCCCACTTCTTCATGGATGGCGTCTCGGGTCCCCTGGGGACTATGGGAGAAGCTCTCCCCACCCCGTTGCCTTGGACCCCTGAGCCCCTGCGTGCCCGTCGTGATGCGTGCCCTCCGATGGCTGGTTGCCTGCTGGGTTTGACCTTTTAAAGGGGTTTGGTGTGGGGTGAGGGAGGCGTCTCAGGAGCTGCACAGAGACTTTAGAGATTGAATATTGCTGAGCCACATTTTGGGCTAATACATGTCAAATTTGGGTTGAACATGAGCTATCTGCCCCTTCTTTATAAGATGGTTCTCATACAAGCTTCCAAGGTCTAGCGTGAGAAGAGATGCTGTCTGCTTTCCAGCCTAAACCAGACAAAGTGTAGCCATTGAATCTGGTTGGGAATAAGCAGAGCATTGCCGGTCTCGGGGAACTGAAACTGCTGAGCTCCCCTGTGTGGGAGGATTTCTGCAAAGCCCGGAGGCGAGGGCATCGCTAGATGGAAGAGAGGTCTTAGCAGAGGTGGCCCTGGGTCACTCCTCGCTAGCCTGTAGGCACGTTGAAGCTTGATGGGTGTCAAAACCTGTATTGATTCCTCAGTCTGAAGATGGCGAAAGGTTCAGGGCTATAACAACAGGTATTCCAGCCTTTGCAGCTCAACACGTTGCTGTCTCGTTAGTTATTTGCGTCTCAGGGATTTCCCAGTAAGATGCTGAGAAAAATTTTTGAAGGAAAGCGCTGAGCTCCCACCATCCTCCCAGCCTTTCCATGTGCCATCCCTCCCCCAAACTAACTCCTCCTGATGACTTCTCAGCTTTTGGGGACAGTGCTAAGAAATGGAAGGCGTCTCCTGCACAAATTTAATGAGCAATTAATATAGAGACCCAATTCCAGCAGGGTTGGTGAAGGAGCAAGACTTTTGCATCTCCTCTGCTGCACGGTCTGGGCAACTGGAACCTGGCTGGGTCAAGGAATTTTCAGAATGAGTCAAAAGTCCTTGAAATACCTAGGAGAGGGATGGGACCATAGCTTGCATCACGCTACTGAGTCACTGGACAATTTCCCGTCCTTCCCATTGCAAAACAGCCCGGGTGGGAAGCTTCAGCATTGCTGCTTGAAACAAGGCTGATTGGGCTTGTTCTCTCATGGAAAATGCATGAGGCAAAAAAAAAAAAAAAGAATTTCCATGCTTTATTTTGAATCAAAAGTCATTTTTACTCTAAATAAGGCTTTTTTTGGCCTTTTTTCAGTAGTGGTACCTGCCCCTGGAATCCTCCTCACTTATCAGTCCCCCAGCAAACCACTCTTGTTTGATTACTAATCTGCCTTATTAGGTTTTAAAATGTGCTTTAATATTTTAGTTTTAGTGACTTTTTTTTTTTTGAGGCCAAATTCCAGCTTCTGAAGTGCATACCTCTCTCTCACTTCAATGGCAGCCTTTCACGTTTATCCCAAGGCGTAACATGGTCCTTACACCGTTTGAAATTAGATGCACCGATTAGAGCATCTCTCAGCCGTTGCTGCTGCTCTGCACCTCAAAGGATGGCGCAGAGAAGAGGCTGGAAGATGGAGCTGGGGGTATTTATGAGCTCAGCGTGTTGTGTCTTGAGACTTCGTGCTTGTTGTAGCTCTCCAAGTGACCTGGAAATAGATGCCTGCTTGTAGGTCATGAAACGCTGTGGCGGCGGTGGTGTCGATGTGTTTAGTAGGAGGTCTGTGATGTGCATGGGTCATGCCCGTGAGGATACGTGTGATTAAACCAGGGAGGAGAGAGGAACACGTGGGGTCAATTGCAGTTTTTGCTTTTGCTGTTTTTTCTTTCTTTTTTTTTTTTTTTTTTTCTTATAGCAAGAGTGATGAAATGCTGAGCAAATCACTACAAAATATTGCACCTCTCTAGGTTGAGAGCGCTTTCTGGCTCAACTCGTTGGTATTTCCAGTCCCTGCTGAAGCCAGCAGCCCCCTCAAATCAGCCGTGCGTGCTCAGAGGTGCTCAGCACCCATTGCAACAGGGTGCAAACCTCGCGGAGTGCTGTCTGGCAGTCAGAAATGTGTGCCTGGAGTGCTGTCTGAAGCCTGGTTAGGCGGCTGCTCCGATTTGTAATCGCTCCTCGGAGAAACCTCCCTTTGTCAAACAAGAGCAAAGCGTTTTGTTAAGGGAATTCATTTGGTTGTTTTGAGTTTTTTTATTTTATTCGTTCCACCTCAGCGTGGTTTTGGGGATATCATATGTACCATAGGGAGGGAGTGTGATGGAGAGGATGGATGTTGCAGGTGTGGGTTTGAGCTGATAACGATGGTACCTGGAGGTGGAGGATTTGCATGGTGCTCAGCAGAGGAGCAAGGACAAATTCTGGCAATGGTGTGTTTGTTTTTTTTTTTTCTCTTTAGAAATACTTTTCATTCTCTGAATGCTTTCTCACCGGGGGTGAAACTTCTGTTATGTCAGCAATTCAGAGAGGGAAAGTGAGGTCCCCAGGGGGAGGAGGACGCGCTTCACAGAGCTGGGTGGCCTCAGGAGCCACCAAACACGTTCGGCTTGGGTGATGGGGTCTTGTTTAGGAGGTAGGGCTGTGCTCAGAGGTCTGACCTGGTGTCTCACTCACCTGGGGGCAAATAGCGTGATCTAAGTCAGCTTGGAGACAGGTACTTCCCCACCACGATAACCTTTCAACCTTCAATTCTTTGCAAAATGTATTAAAAGTCCATCTGCACTCCAAGGTGCAGCCTTGAAACGAGGGGGGGTTAGAACACTGGTGTTGGAGGGATATGGAAATCTGTTGGATTCCTCCATGGATCTCAAGCCAGCAGCCACGCTGCTCTTAATGACCAGTGCTCGCTGTCTCTCTGGGTAGGAGTAATACTTGTTGGAATTGGTGTAGCTTCTTCAGTGTCTGAAGGTGGCCAGAAAACCCGCTCTGATTGAGTCGCCTCAGGAAATCTTCGGTGCGTCTGTCAGTCGGTGTCTGAGACTTAGCTGTCATCTTTGGCTGAGCTTTTTCTGTCCTCCCCTGGTCAGAACCCTGGAGCGGTGTGGGAGAGGGGACAAGTGCGTAACGGGATGGTCACGCGTGGTGGTCTGAGGTGGATGGGGTGCCTCTCCAGTCAAAGCCAGCATTGCTACCTGAACGGTGGTAAAACAGGAGCACGAGCTGGGGGTGAGAAGAGAGGAGAGACGATGATAACTCTATCCAGTGGAGCGGGTTGTCCCTGGAAATAGAACATGAATAAGTAATCTGGATAAATAATGGAGCTGTCTGAACTGTAACAATAAAGAATAAAAGTGCTGAGTGTGGCTTGCTGTGATTTGTGGGGTCACGCCGTCTTGGACGGTGGAGCCATTGCTCCCACTGGTGAGCAGGTGCTCGCAGACGGATCTCATTGACATTGCACAGATTACTCGGGCGCCGGTCGCAGGCAGTTCGTGGTCCAGTCTGTTGTGACGCTACCGCACCACCTTTGTGAAACCTCCGAGCTTGCTGTGTCTTAGCCCGCTGCTGAATAACCTCTGTGGGATTACAAAATCCTAGGGCTAGGTGGGATCCCAGCTGATGTCACCCTGGAGTGGCGTTGGGCACACATGGGACATCGTCCTTCGTGGGTGGTTGAGCTGCTCTTTGATGGTGGAGGTGCTGTAGCTTCTCGGGGACCTTCTGCGGGGGTTTCACGAGCCTGGGTGGGAGTTATTCCAAGTGTCCAACCAAAATTTTCTCTGCTGTAAATTAGGCTTTCTTCTTCTTTGAAGGAATGTGGCAAGTAATTATTCACTGTTTCCTTAGGATGATATTTGTGTATGGGAAGAGCACTGTCATACTCTTACTCAATCTTTTGAGTAAGATTACTCAAATTACTCAGATTACGTAAGATACTCTTACGTCTTACTCAATCTTTTCCTTTAGTGACAAAGCAAAGCCCGGTGTCTTTCATCTTTCTCTAGTTGTCTGCATCTCTCACCAATTTCATTGCTATTCCGTGGGCTCGCCCCCAATTGTCCGTGGCTCAGGCGCGCAATCAATTGCATCGCATCGGTTAGAGATGTGTGGCAGATGCGGTTTAGATTGATCTGAAAAGAAAGGGAACGTCCAGCTGCGGGCTTGGCGCAGCCAGATGTGCTGCAGAGGAAGGCAACGCGGTTAGCACAGGTCAGCGGGTAGGTGCTAACGTGTTAAGCCACAGCGACCTGACCTTTAGCTTTCTGAAAGTGTGATGTCTAGATTGGGATGAAGTGCTGCAGCTGAGCCCCTTGCATTACACCAAGTGGAGCAAAACAATTCTCCTTTGTCCTTCTTGCAATGCTCGTGTAACGTAAGATTTGTCGTCTTTTGTAGCCCGGTCGATTCCTTTGTAGTTTGTGGTCTGCTGTAACGCCCTGCTCCTCCTGCACCTGGTTCCTTGGTTGTTTTTCCTCCTCTTTATCCACGTGTTTAATTTTTCCTCCTGAAGTTTAGTGCATCACGCTTGCCCGTATTGGATTTGCTATCGCTCGCTTCCCAAGGCCATTTGAGATTCTGGTCCTACCCTCAGAGCCCTTCCAGCCCCTCTCCTCCTAGCTTGGCATCGTCGACGGACTTTAATAAGCGTGCTCCTGGATCCGTAACACAAGCTGTTAAATGCAAATGTTGGCGAGAGCGGGGCTGGGGACAGGCCCCAGAGGAGTCCCGCTGCAGGCTGCCCTCCTAGCTTGGTGGTAAATAATAGATAAGCGCTCTTTGAGAGTGCTTTGTCAACAGGCTGTTATCCCTCCTCCCCTCTGCCCCCAGCCTCCGTCATTACATCCAGGCTGCGCTTCCTCAACTTTCCTTGCAGGGTGCCGTGCGGGACCGGCATCAGAAGCCTTATTAAAGTCAAGGTACATCATGTCTACCGCTTCCCTCTTATCCACCAAGTCTTGTTACCCTGTCAAGGTGGAAATGAGGTTGGTTTGACATGAGCTCCTCTTGACAAACTCGTGTTGGTGACGATTGTGGGTTTTGTTTTTTATTTTGTTGTCGTCGTGTCCCCCCCACCCTTTATTAAATTCTCGGGACTTGCAAGCTGTGATAGTTTTCATCGTTTGTTTTAGTATCTTCCCGGTGATTGAAGCTGAGCTGATTGCCTGCAGCTCCTGGCTTTTTTTTTTTTTTTTTTTCTTAAAGATATGAAGATTTCTTGCCTTTTCTGCTGGCCTCCACCAGCTCTCGAAGAGCTGCGCTGGTGGCTCAGGGAAGAATCCGCCTGATTTTTCAGCAAGCTCTCAGGAGACCTCCCTCAGTCTTTTCCAGCTTGTTCTTTTTTTTTTAACCCCTTTTCCCTTCCTTTGCTGGTGTGAATGGCCATCTCCCTGTTAACATATTTTGGAGCTGTCTGCTCGCTATATACCTTCCTTTCCACAGATATAATCAAACATGGCAGTGAAGATCTCTGCCGCATGCTTGCCTCTCCTGCTTGGCAATGGACCTAACCTTCCTTTTCCTTTGAATATATCCAAGAGCCTTTTTGTTCTCCTCTCGTGTCCCTCGCTAATTGAAACTTGTTTTGCATATTAGTGCTGCTGACTTTATGCCTGGATGCTATTGCGATTCTGTTATACTCATTCCTCGTTACGAGCTCTTGTTTCCAGATTTTTTTTTCCCTTTTTTTTTTTCTTTTTTTTTTTTTTTTCCTGTGGCTCCTTTATTTCTAGGTCATTGAATGGCTCCTGATTCAGTCGGAGCAGTCTCTTACTATGCTTCCCATCTCCCCTTTGCATGGGGATAGCCTGCTATTGTGCATGCAATACAGTCTCTTTCAGTAACTGCCAGCTCTCCCCTTCTTTGTACCTTAGATGATTTTCCCAGGAGACCCCATCTACCGGCTTCCTGAATTTGTTGAAATCTGGCTTTTGAAGTCCGTTATCCTTATTCCATGGCTTGCTTTCCATCGGGTTGTGAACTCTTATCGTTTCATCACCACTCTTACCGAAATTACCTCCCCCCTCAAAGCCTACAGTCCCCCTGTACTAGGCAGATCCCAGTCTCAGGCTTTTCCCTGCGCCTTCCCAAACACTGAGCTCCCTCAGATGCACAACAGGGGCTGGAGAACGGTGTCCTGACGTGTTGTGTTCGTGCTTTAAGTAGCGTGCATCCTTCTGGCTGGCCCTTGAATGTTGGTTTGGTAAGGGCTTGCTAAGGGATGGAGCACCCACACCCTTGGCTCCTGTCCATGCTCTCCCTGGCTCATGCTCGTGGGTTTTAGCTTGGGGGCTCTCCTGGTGGTGTCCTGCTCCTGCTGAGGACATTAGGCAGTTTGCTGGCACCCTGGTCACCTCAGCTGCTTCTCCAAACCCCTGTGACATGTGTTTGTGTGCGTTCAGCTCCTTGTAGGAAGGACTGGCTTACTGCTCTGCTGCTGCTTGTGCTGGCGGGACCTCCTGTGCCCATGCCCCATGCACGGTGGGTGTAAGGCTTTAGTGGCAGGTCCCTCGGGGCTGTGGTGTGGCCCTGAGCATGCTTCTTGTCACCGAGCCAGTGACTGTCATAGCAGCTGAGAAGGCAAAAATAGCTTACACTTGACTCTGAACTTTAAGGCAGCAGACTTGGGTCGAATCCCATCCTCCGTAACAAAGATACGGTGGGGCCGGGTTGGCAAAGACCTTTAAATGTCAATAAAGCAATTCTGCACAGCCCACAAATCTTGGTGGGGAGCTGACAAGGGACCACAGTGCTGGGCAAACTGTCTGGCTCAGGGCAGCCTTTGGCAGAGGCGAGACCTGTGGAGTAGCTGCGGTCACAAGCCAAGGGGTCGCAGCAGGGCGCGCTGATGGTTGCTGGACCAGATCCGTCTGCTTCAGTGGTTTCTGTGGAGAGCACGGGAGGGAGTCCCCTTTCCCATGGGCTTTGTGGCAGCTTTTTTTTTTTTAAAGCAGGCAAAGCCAAGCTGTGGCAGCTCAAGCGTGGTTTGTGGAGGGCTTGGGTGCACACGTGGAGGGGGTGCAGAGTGGCTGGACGGTGTCAAGGGACACCGAGCAAAGTCTGAGATGGCAACAACTAGACCCAGTCTGAATTGTTTCGGGAAAACAATCCCATCCCCTTTGAGTCTAGCATGAGAATGAGGGCAGAGTTTAGCCCCTCCAGCAGTGCCCAAGAAACCGTAACCACGTCTGCTTTGCTTGTGCAAAACGCTGGCACTAACCACAGCGGAGCTAAACCCTACAGAAACCCCTGTTTCTGGTTTGGAAACCTGGTGCCTGCTGGTGCCTTGGGTTGGGTTAAATACGGGGATTTTAGGGCTGAGCCTCCCCGCAGCTGCTCTCTGCCGGGACGGAGCGCGGGAGGCAAACGCCCGGTTAGCCACGCACAATGGATGCGATTTGGCGTCTCCGTGGAGGTCGCGGAGCCAGCAGTGGGGCCATGTGTGCCACAGCGGTGTCCCGGCGTGCCACCGTGGTGGCAGGGATGTGTGCGGGCTCACCGACAGGCAACTGCCCCAAACAGGCTGTTGTGTCCTCAGCCCCCACTCGGGGCTGTGTCACCGGCGCCTGGCTGCTGACAGCTGGATGTAGTGCTGCAGAGGAGGCACGAATGCACAGGCTCGGAGCTGTACTGCGGTAGAAAATACATCCCCCGTGCACACAGAAGCTCAGGCAGATGTGCTATGGGATGGGCAAGGTCCTGCAAAGCCTCCGGGACCTCCTCCCTCTGCGCACAGGGTCAGAGAGATACGGTCCTTCTCGGTAGCCCATGAGGATATTAAATGTGTTGGTATCCAGAAATTAGCATACTTGGGAAACACTCATTAATCTCTGTCTGCCTCCCTGGGTTTTATTGTCTTCCCTTCTTGCGAGCCCTCCTCTGCTGTGACTCTTGCTCTCAACTCATGTCATTTTTCTTTCCACTCAAGTTTTGTCTCCCATCCCTTCGCCCCTCCCGCACCTCTGCACCCGGGGAAGCTCCTTGCAAAGTCTGTGTCCCAGAGCCCATCAGCTGCAAACTGAGAGGCAGGGGAAGAGCTTTTTAAAGAAATCTGGGTTTTATTGGTGGTTATTTTTATTGCTTCGTAAGGCTGTGAGAGCAGAAGGGGAGACAGCTGATAGCTTGGTGGTTCTGGCTGCGGGCAGGTGATGGGCAGGGGGGCTCAGCCTGATCCCCAGCATTGCCCACTGGTGTTTTGGGTTTTTTTTTTGGTGTGGGGTTGCTTTTCCACTCTCCTGGCTCTGCTTCACTGGTGGCATCTTGTCCCCAGCCCATGCCACAGGTCCCTCATTGGCACTACTGCTCGCCTGTTAATCCTGCAGCTCTCCACCGTAGCTCCAACCCTGGTGTGCCTGCTCTCCTGCAAACACACAGCGGCTCCTGCCCTCCCTGTATCCAAGCCCTGAATGACCCTGGATTTCTTGCTATCCCACTGGATATACAGGGACTTTTCCCTGCTCCAACAGACAGCGTGGGGAAGGGGGGAAGGTTTACTCTTGTACGGTGGTGGCAATAGCTGGGGTTCCTGCCGGCTTGCAACTGTGCTGGGCATATCCCTTCCCTGGAAGTTTCCTGAAGCACACTGATTTGTGGAAGTCAAGCAAAATAGGCTTCTTAACTTAATGAGTAAACTAATTTGTCAGGTGGGCGCTGTTCTGTTTCCCTCCGCAGTGCGGGTCCTCTCTGCCAGCGTTGCACATCTTGACACGCCGGTTACTGTACGGTTGGGAATAGCTCGGCCCCATCAGCAGGGCTGTAATTTGGCACCAAGGATCTTTCCACACAAAGATTTTTGTTTAATAAAGTAAAAGACCGAACAGTTTGCTCTCACCCGTAGGTTCTGAAATATGCATTTAATTTAAGCTTAATGAGGGAATTATTGTATATAAAATGAAATGCCTTGCGATAGCTCTCCAGGACAGAGCTGCTGGGGGTTGAGAGCTTCTGGGACAAGTTAAGCCAGAAGATCTTGGGGGTGGGGGATGCTGAGGGCTGGACCTGGAGTGCTGAGTATGGACCTGCAAGAGAAGAGGGAAAGATGCTTGTGCTGAAACGCCTAGGATGGGAATCATGGAATAGGTTGGGAGGGACTTTAAAGACCACCTAGTTCTCCCCCCCCCTTGCCATGGGCAGGGACACCCTCCACCAGAGCAGGTTGCTCCGAGTCCCCTCCAAGCTGGGCCTTGAGCGCTGCTGGGGATGCCCCAGGCAACACGTTCTGGTACCTCACCACCCTGATAGTAAAGAAACGGCTGCAGAGAAGGAGAGCAACGAGCTTTAGAGAGAAATCACGTGAACCTTCCAAGCATTTGGCACATTTCCTCGTGTAAGTGAGCCTCAGCAATGGCAGCAGAGCTATTGCGTGAGCACGGGTCTCCCCAGCGTGTGTGTTCTGTGGGTCGCGGAGGAGCTCGTCTGGCCTGAGCTGCATCAGGGAAGCTCTGATGGCGCTTGTTGGAGGCGCAGAGCTGGGTGGGGGGAGTCCACGTGGGGCTGTGTGGTGCAGAAAATATTTTTGGGTATGCGTGGGAAGGGTAGCAGGCAAAGAATTTTGAGGACCTTTAACTGAAGGCGAGCACAATAGCCAGGCGTGGTGTTCCCCAGTACCTTGACTCGGAGACGTCACACCTATGGAAAGGCACAAAGAGCTCGGGGACTGTTTGAGATTCTAAACAGGACTGTATTATTTTGGGTATTTAGGTATTTATTTTGATAATTTGACGGACACAGCAACGTGTGTGGGGTTGCAGTGGTCTGTAAGGGAAGACTCTGGCTAGCTGAGAAATGGCTTTCCATGAAAGGGCCGAAAGATGCAAGCTCCATCCATCCCCTCCAGTTACACGGTTGGAGCAGTGGGGACGAGTTCAAAGCCGCTGCACAAATAAACTCTAATAGCTTTCCTCTTGCATTTATGTTATTAGGGGGTTCGTTTGACTGGCATTATGATGATAAATGAAAAATGCTTTGCACCATTACGTTGGGCGCTAATGCGTAGTGGGAAGAATTTCTGCTCGTTTAAAAAAAAAAAAAAAACAAACGGCAGGCAGCGGCTGAGGGGAATGTGATGGGTTTGTGCAGTGGTGCTGAGCTGTTGGCATGCAGCAGGAACCTTGCACGCCCCCCCACCTCGCCCCTCTGCTGGGTTGGGACAGGGGGAAGAGTGAGGGGGGGTGCTGCGTGAAAGCAATCCTCTTAAGGGTTGCTACTGCTTTGCAATGAATAAATACATTTATTCACAGCCCCGAGCACAGCGTTGCTCCGTCTGGTAGGTTGCGTTCCCTTTTGCACCGCATCCCACCTAACCTCATCCTTGCAGGGTTTGGGATGCCACCTCCATCCCCAGGTATGAACCAAGAGCAGTAGCTTTAGGGTGAGGAGGGCATCGGGCCCCCAAAAACTCATGCTGGAGTCTGCAGCCATCCTTGGGAAGCCAGAGGAGGAGTTTGACAGTCCAAAGGCTTTCCTTCGTTTTAAAGCCGTGGAGCAAATTGAGTTCAGAGGGTCACTGTTACTCCCAGCTGCTGCGACAGAAATCCCTAATGCACCGTATGGCAGCTTTCTCCAAAGCTTCGGCTGCTTTTTTATGAGGCGCTGTCACTCTATTATCTGTCTCTGAGTTGGTCTTTAGCTCTTTAACCTTACGAGAAGGGAGGGAAAAGGAACCTTGAAAAGGTGGTGGGGGGGATGAGAGTGAGAAAACAGAATGCTCTGAGAGCAGCTTTTCATCCTCGGCCATGGGGCTGTAATTGGGGTGCTCGCTGAGAGCCTCACTTGAAAGAGGCAGGTTTGAAAGGGTCCCGGGGCAGGGGGCAGAAGGGGCTCGCCGTGCCCTTTGCCGGGGAGGTGGATACAGAGGGGTCGGAGCTGATCAGAGACGCAGGCATCAAACAGGGACCGGCCGCCCTCGGTGCTGGTGCTGCCACCCGCTTTGGTCCCCTCTCCAGTGTGGCCACGGAGGCAGCAGGGAAGGGACGAGGTGGGGACGCTGGTGGCAGGTAAGGCTCGGAGGGGATGAGCCCCGGGCTGTGGCAGAGGAGGAGAGCTCAGCGGTGGGCTGGGGGCTGTGGCATGGGGTGGGTGCTGGCCAGGGAGCATCACCTATGGGTGCTTGGGTGGTGCTGCTGTCACAGGGTGTCGTGGGTCCCCAGCGTGAGCTGGCAGGAGGAGGGATGGAGCGAAGAGAGGATGCTCCTGGAGCAAAGGGATGAGTTTCTCGATGCTTCTTGATGGTTTGGGGCTGTAGAAGGGGGGGTGGCCGGATCCCAGCATCGCCCCGCTGCGCTGAGCAGTCGCTGCTGCTTTGCAGGGAGAAACCGAGGCAGAGAGGTGAGGTGCCAAACCCAAGCCCCGCTTCACAACCACGGGCTAAACGGAAAGAAGAGGGCAAGCAGCGGAGGGGCTGTGATTTCACCTGCCACCCCGCTCTTCCCAGCAGTGTTCTGCTGCTCCCGGCCGGCTGCTTGGCAGACCCTGTGCACCGTGGCACGAGACAGGGCTTTTGCTCAGCACTCTCTCCTGCATGCTAAACATGCCGTCTCCCTGCAGGATCCTGCAGCCTTCTGCACTGCTCTGCTGCAGAGGGGGTGGGGAGATGGCTTTCGTCTTCCAGCACAGCAGCAGGCGGATGGTGGGGAGGTGGAAAGCAGCAGGACAGGAACCCTCCTGCCTGGGTCACGTTCCCGTGGGTCATTTCTCCCCCCGAATGATCCCAGCTCACGACCCAAGTTGCTGTGTGCCCGTGTGCTGCTGCAGCGTGTTAACAGCAGTTCCTTTCCCTCTCACACCCTCGCCCTGCAAGGGTGGGCAGCCCTGAGCATCACGTCGCTGCCCGTCCTGTGGGCTTCTGTCAGCGGGTGATACTGTCCTGGACCGGGGTTTGCAGCTCCTTGTTTGACCTCTAGAGCAGCGATTGCCAGTGCTGCGAGGTAAGGTGGTGCTGGTGTTGCACCCTGACCAGGGCGGTGAGGCCACCGATGGCATCTAACCACGGGTGCGCAGGGTGTCCTCTGCACGCCCCAGTTGCACTTGCTCCTGATTCGGTGCAGAGACTTTGTAGGAGAATTTTTGAAGGAAACAAATTTGTTCCTACGTTTCTTAGGGAACACATTTTTTAATTCGTTAAGTGAGGTCTTCTGTTGAGCTTGTTGGGAATCCACTGGCTTTGGTGACATTTCTGGGAGTCCATTTCCCTTTTCTTTCTTTGTGCTCATGTTGGTGTTTTATTTTTTTTTTTTTTTTTTTTTTTTTTTTTTTTTCAAAAAGATGAAAGCAAGTTCTTGGGCTGGGCCTCATTCCTCCGACACCTCCTGCAAACCCCCTTGGAGGTGGTTCTCGGCAGCACCGGGAGCTGCTTGCTGTGAGCTGGGGATGGCTGGGGCCACACGTGGTCCCAGGCTGAGCTTTGGGGTTGTGGTCTCTGCTATGCAGAGAAGTTTCAGGGAAACAAGCTGCGAGAAGGATGTATAGCTGGGGAGGGAAGGCATGGAGGGTTTTATCTGCTGAGAAACCTTCAGGAGAGCCAGGAAGGAGGGGGAGCAATGGGATGCTGTGTTTGGGAGGGGATTAAGGCTCACGGCTCTTTTACAGGGTGAAAAGAAATAGGCAGCTGTGTGAGGAACAGCTGGAGCAAGGTGCTTGGGAGGGGTCTGCAAGTCTGGAGGCCTGCAGGGACCCTTGAGCAGGGGGACGTGCTGGTGCTGGCTCTCCGCATGCCCCAATAAATTCCCACACCGCAGCCGATGCCTCTGCTTAGGGCCAAAGATGGCAGTGTGCAGGGGGCCTGCAGGGCAAGAGCAAACGAGGTGGCTTGTGGTCTTCAGAAGCATGTCCCTGGTATTTCCAAAGTGGTTTGATTTTTTTAAGCAAGAGCCAGAATACATCTGATTGTGCTTCTTCCTCCTTTCTAAGAATTCCTCCATTTCAGAGCTAAAATAAAGCACTGAAAGAGCGAGAGGACACCAAAAAATGGAATTTTAATTTTTTTTCCCAAGTTTTTGTTTATGCCTGACAAAGAAACTGCCAAGGGAATGTCTCTTCTCCCCCCAAAAACCAGACATTTTGAATGGGGTGAGGGTAGAGAAGGCAAGAGAGATCACATTAAAAACTTCCACTAGCTCCAGTAATGAGATTAAGGGAGCTGCCAGATGAAACCATCTGCCTAATCTTTTACCCAGAGCCGCTCTGTTCTCAGCTTCCATCCAGGGATGGAACCGGAGCCACCTTCTGCCATGGACTGGC
>JAVJGJ010000036.1:3563734-3579859 GCA_035590215.1 Microhierax caerulescens | reverse complement strand
GGGGGGGGGGTGCGAAGAGCCGCTCCTGCTGCAGCCAGCAGCAGGGGCTGCGGGGTCTGGCAGCCATCGCTTTTAGCGTGTTGTGTCTCCAGGTTCCCCGGGATGAGGGTGGCGGGAGGGTGGGAATTGGGGATTTGCAGAATTAATGATATCTGCAGTGAGGTATCTGGCCACTGCGGCTCCGTGCGAAGCAGAGCCAGCAGCGAGGGGAAATCACCTGTGACCGGTTCCATGGATCTGCCCTCCTGTAAATAATCGCAGATGAAAATGTCAAGCTCAGAGCTCCTAATGCCGGGCTAAAGGAGGGGATAAGTGGAGAGGGAGATGTGCGCGTTGCTTGGGAGGGTGAGAGATGGAGACAGTGATGGAGAGAGGTGGTTGGTGCAGGATAGAGATGCAAACCCTGGGCAGGGAGGGCTGGAGCCAACCTCCTCCGCAGGGAATGGGCTGGCGGAGATCCTGGGAAGACGCTTGCGATCCCGTGTGGGGCTCTGTGGGGATGGGGAGGTGTGCGTGTGCTGTGGGGTGGCCGGGTTGTGTGGTACCTCTGCCTTAGGACTGTGGTCCCAGCTTCTCCACTCCCGGGAGTTGGCCTCAGGGAGGGTTTTTTGTAGTTAAAATGTGCAGTTGTGCCCTTTCACCCCTGGAGAAACACTGCTTGGAGGGATGGCTGCTCCTCTTCCCCCAGCCAAGGCTCTGCCACCTCCGCTGAAAAGGCAGTCTCCTCCCGGTCCTCAACTTCTCTGCTGAGAGTGCTAATTAGGGGGCCAATTAGCGTTCAAGGTCAATTTGATTTGCACACTCCCTCCAGTAGGAACTGGAGGGAGCCCGGCTCCTCATTTTGCCCAGCAGACGCTGCAGTGACTGGGGGTCACCGCTGAGCTGGGCAGAATTGGAGCCGGGGAGCAGGAGGTGAGGCGGCTGCTCCCTTGCTGTCACTGCCCCAGCAACCTGGCCATGTGCCGCGCACATCTGGGCTGCTGCTGTGCACATCTGTATGGCACTCATGCAGCTGATGGGAAGCAGCAGGTAAAGGTGGGCTGCAGGGGGCAAGGGGAGGACCATTGTCACTGTGCACCCAGGGCTTGCTCATGGAGGGCAAAGCTCAGAAACAGTCAAATAGAAGGGAAAAAAAAAAAAACCCAAACATGTATTTGGGAAACTGACAGAGGTGATTGTGAAATAAAGGGTCTGGAATTGTTTAATTTATATTTAAACACTAGAGCTGGTGGTGGTTTTACTGCGGAGGACAGCAGTAGGTCGAGGAGCGGGCAGGTGCCAAACAGCCTGTGCGTGCAGTCCTCGGCCAGGGCCATCAGCCTTGTCCTCGGTTCCCAGTGCCAAAGCTTGCTCCAGCGCTGCCAGCGATCGGGACAGGAGCGCTTTGCCTTGTCTGGGAGTCGTGACAGCGGTCAGAGGATGCAATAACTCCTCTGGGAATTTGTTTGTGCAGGGCAGTGCCTGGCAGCTCCCATGCAGCATGGCTGGCTGTTGCACCATCCCAGCTGGGCTGCAAATTTGGCTTTTTTTTTTTTTTTTTTTGGGGTGGAGGACAGGTAGCAGAACCTGCTTTTTGTGCCTGCCTCAAATGCAAGGGCACAGCAAAGGCTCAGGCAAACACCTTCGTGCTGTTCTCCCCCCGCCTTGAGTTTTCTGTCTGTGTTTGACAGGCACAGTGGACTGCCCCGCTCTACCGGTGTCAGTGCGTGGAAAATATTTTGTACCCAAGGTGGGGGTCACCGCTCTGCACAGGCAGTGTGCTGACAGCCCCCCCCAACCCTGCCGTCAGGATTTCTGGGCACAAAACAAGGAGCAGACGGAGCAGGAACCTGAACAGCAGCCGTGGGGCGTGAGCGCCTTGCTCACCTGCCTGCTCCATCCCTGCATCCCCTCCCCTCCTAAAAAACCCTGTGGGTGCAGAAATACCCATACGGTGCGTGAGCAGGTCCATGCGTGTGCCCCGAGAGTTGCAGGCACGTCTGCAGTCTGCTCCTCCAGCTCCTGCCTTCCCCACAGCCAAAGTTGGCTGTGTGAAATCTGTGCTGGGGGCGTCCGCTTGATACCAGCTCCAGTCCAAAGCCGATGAGAAATGCACAGACTGGCAGTGCCGGACTGCATACTAATGGTGCGAGAGCTCGCAGGGAGCAGGAAAAAGAAAGGGAAGGAGCCAGACTGCAGCTCCTGGCTACCCGCGATTGATTTATTACCAGGTTTGCTGATGAATGTGTGAGAAACGCTATTGGTGATAAAGCAGAAAGCCTGTAATTAAAGTAACAGCTTTCAGTTTTTAAACACTGCTGGTGTGTTTTCTTCTCTCTTGCAAATTTTGTCTTGGTGCCACTCAGCATCCTCCTCCTCCTGCCGTCCTGCCCCAAACTGCCTTTCAGCTCCAGGCTGGCAGCCGGTGATGGGCAGGTTATGGCGTGGTTTGGTCAGTGCCTGATTTGGAGAGGGATTACGGCGTTTGGAGAGGGATTATGGAATTTTGGAGACCTGGGCTCTGCCGTGGTGGCATATGTATCTGTGCTGGGCACCGGGGAAATTCCCCTCCTGCCCTTGCACTTGGCAGAGCGCTGGAAAGCGGCTAGGCAGGATCGGGGGCACTGATGGTCTTTGCCAGGGAGGGGATCAGGATTACAATTTAAATATTGCTGCGTGCTGGCAGAAGGTGCTCAGCACCAGCTGTGATTAAGTGGTTGCCTGTATTTTATGTGCTGCTGTAGTTTGTTCCTGCCCAGACCGGGAGCTTGCTCCAGCGACAAGCCTCTGTGGCTGGGTTGGGGCACCTTTCCCATCACTAACCCACTCGATCCCCTCTCCGGGGTTGCCAGGGTGCGGGAGAAGGGGACCTGCCGCTTGGTAGGCTTGTGGATCCAATGATCCACCGGAAAATATCTGGTGCTCTCGGTTAGTCAGTTGAGGAAAGAGGCACCCAGCCCCTGCGGGTGAGCAGCTGTGATGGATGGGCCGGGAGATAGAAGGATACGTGTGGTGAGGGATGGGGGGTGGAAGGGGAGAGGAGGTGAGCGCTGCTGATGACAGATGGACAGACAAGGGGGTGTGTGTATAGATATATATGTGTATATATATGAAAGTAGGTAGGGAAAGGGTCTCTCTGATGAGAGATAGATTGGGAGAGATGGATGGATGTGATATTTATAGTGATGGCTAGGTAGATAGAGCTGGATGTGTGTTGATGAATAGGTGGATGATGGATAGAGGGCATGGATTGTGAGAGCTGGTGAGCTAAAGGGTATATACGGTGCTAGATAGATTAGATAGAAGGATATATGCGATGATAGAGAGATAGTATAAGCAGCAGCCTCAGAGTCCCCAGCAAACTGCTGCTTTTAGCTACTCTGAGCTCTGGTGTAATCTCATTTTGCCCTGGTAAATTCCTTATCAAGGCAGCTTTTTTAAATGAAATCCCCTTAGAAGAAATGAAAAAAAATGAACAGATCACAACCAGCAGCACTCTCCGGCTCCTCCGCCGCCAGCCGCTGACCCGGGCTGGCCGTTTCCATGATTACAAATTAACTGATGCTCTGCAGCAGCTCCAAGTTTTTCCCGGCAGCTGCGGCAGGGTCTGCCCGGGTGCCGGCGGGGAGATGCCTTGGCTGCCAGGGTTGGGGGAAGCCTTTCTGTCCTCTGGCAACCTCGCCGCGTCCCCACAGCATCGTCGGCACGTAAGGCGCCGGTGTGCGTGGTGCCTCCGGTGCCGGTTCATGGGGAATGTGGGTGCCTCTCTGGGCTCAGCTCCGGCGCTCGCGTGTTTTGGCAAGCTCCGGTGCCATTCCCGGCGTTTTCTAAGAGGGGGGCTGGGAGATGAGCGTTGGCTCCTTTCCCTCTCCCTGCCTCCTTCTTCAAACAGCTGAGGAGCCCCGGGGACAGATTGTGCACTGAGGAGACCGAACTTCCAGCCTGCAGGATTCGGGGCTGTGCGCCGGTGGTTTTTCCTTATCCCTGAGCAGGCAGACAGACTCGGCAGACGTGCGAAAGTCTGTCATTCCTCTGTGCCGCTAGCAATTAAGATGTGCTAATGGGTTCAGACGAGCACCTAAAAAATGTGGATGTTTTGCTGAGCCTTCTGGAAGCTTTTGCTCATCTGCAAACATTTCTGCTGGTGGGAAACGAAAGCTTTCGGCGGCGAGCCCTAGCACAAACGCCTTCTGCGGTGGCATCTGGAGTGACCCTCTCCATCCCGTGTGTGGTACGGAAGGTCAGGGAGCCCTTGAGATATTTTCTGAGCATCCCCATGGAGGTTTGACCTCTGCCCGCCTTTGGGAGCTATTTACCTGTCACTCTTCATTCGTGCTGGGCTTTCTGCTGGACAAGGACACGGGGGAGAGGCAGGAGTCCTGGACCTCCTGCAGGCTTTGCCTCTGCTCTGCTGCTGTGAAGCAATTCCCATGGCAGCTGGGCGCTGGTTTTAAAGGGTTTGGCGGAAAACACAGCCCTGACCTGGCTGCCTTTGTACCTCAGGTTGCTGATGAAGAGGAACAAAGCTCTCCCTGGTTCTTAGCTTCACCCAAGAGTGGTTGGAAGGGGGTGGCTTCATCTGGTGGTGCTGAGCACAGCAGCTGGGGAGTCCTGGCAGTGAGGACCTGGAGCCACGGGTGCCCGGGTGCTTTGCAGGGAAAGGCTGCAGGTGATGCTTTCTGCCTGGGGGTCACAGGTGCTGGATGCAGATTCCGTGACTCTGCTGTTTTCAGCCTGAGACGTGCTCGTAAAAAGATGTCCACGGTTTGTGCTGGGTTATCCTGGCAAGCAGTGTGGGTGGCTTCCCAAACGGGAGCTGGCAAAGCGCCTCTGCTGCAAGTGAACCGTATCCCACCTTTCTGGTGAACACCCTGCTTAAACAAAACAAAACAAACAAAAAAAGCTGTATGCTGCTGCTTGTTTTGTTTTACATGGTGGTGGAAAACCTTTCTCATGGAGATTTCCTCAACTTTTTCTCCTTGTGAACTAAACCTGCCTGGCCAGGCACGTGTGGATCGGAGCACAAGGGCTTTGTGGAGCGTCAACTGTGCCCCTTGGCCGAAGTCTTGTGTTTTATTTCAGTGGGGGGGTGGGGGGGCTCAGCTCTCCAGCACCCCCAGCCACAGGCTGGGGAGAGGAAGGAGAAATGAGAATTTGGTGTTACCCATGGGGAGCTGGGGTGCTGCATCACCCGCAGCCCCTTGCTGGGCTGTTACCTGGTTCTGGGTGCTCTCTGGGGAGGGGGTTGGGCTGGCGGTTGCTGGATGAGGACCTGCTGGTGGCCAAGGAGTTGAATCCAAAGTCACTGTGCCTTCATGCCAGCGCACTTCTGCTTCCCTCTGTAGTGTCACCAGGGGAAATAAATGGATGCAAGGGAGTGAGGTTGGCTGTGGTGGGGGGTGCTCCCGGCCCCCCCCATCCTGCGTGGGCTGTGCCCAGAGCTGCTGGTCTGAATCCAGCCCCTCTCCCGGCAGAGCAGGTGAGGCTTCTGCCTTAATCTCTGCCATGGTCCTGATGCTCAAATAGGTGACGCTGAGAGGGTGGGACTGGGTGGGAATGTAGATCCAGCCAGCCCAGAGCCCTTCTTTGATGCTCCATTGATTGGAAACATCAGGGGATGCTTGAGGGGCTCGATGGGAGGCAGATAGCAGCTGGAAGCAGATGGTTTAGGAAGGGAGACTTCCCAAACCGGCGGGCAGGCGGTGCGATGTCCTTTGTTCTAAGTTTTCAGCCCCTGACAGCAAACACTTGGCTAACTTTATGATTATTTTTATACACCTGTAGTTTGATTCAATGATCTGAAACAAAGTTGTGGTTTTCAACTACGCTTAATGGGAACTATTTGAATTTCTTTGACTTTTTCTCCCTGTCGCTTTACAAAATGTTCCTGCTCCTTACGGAGGCGCAGGCTGTGCTCCAGGCAGCCGCCTCTGCCGAGTGCTGCCACCGGCCGCACCGGTCCCCTTCCAGCCAGCTCCTCGCTGCCTTTTGATTGATTGATCGGCGTGGCAGTCTAATAAGCGATAACAGCACATATGACAAACTAAACAACCGTCTAATGAATTGATTGACATCCGAAGGATTTGACTTGATGCACAACCCCAGTCACAGATAAGGTTAATGAGGGAGAAATTAAAATGTAGCTCAATGGGTAATGAATACAGCATGTGCCTTGTTGTAACACATGCCAGATCCATCACTCTGAATCAAGCGATGGTAGCATTTTCTAAATTATTTATTGCGCCCCTCATCCTCCTGTCTTAAGGGAAGAGGCACTCGGACTGGCTTTTGTATATTTTTTTGAATACGTGTGTGCATATATATGTAAAACCGTATCTCTCTATCTGTGCATTGTGAGGTTCCGTAGCCAAAGAAATTTGCTCTGAATTTTGCAATTTTCATGTTGGGTTTTTTTTTGTAAACTCAATAGCAAAAAATACAACAATCCAGAACCTGTCATGCCATTTGAATCATAATAGCTACAAATTCACTCCACTGAATAAATGGAGAGGCTTATTTATCAAATATATACAAGATGTCTGTCTAGTTGTTAACACACAGAGGTATGAGTAGGCAGAGGAAATCGAGAAAGTTTACATATTCACTGCTATCTCCAGGGACCTTTCCTTTCCTCCTACTTCTTATTCCTTCTCCCCTCCCCCAATCACATCTCCAACTTGGTTTGACTTGCCGTGTTATTATTTTTTTTTCTTTCTCCTTAAATGCATCTGGCTGATAAAACTTGGGCTGTCAGAAACGATCAAGAGATGAAGTTGCCAAGGAAGGGAAGAGGGATTTGCATGGAGCTTGCATCTCCTGGTGTCTTGCTGCCTCCACGGGAGGGTATCTCCTCTGCGAGCTGGGAGGAGTGCAGGGGACTGTCAGACTCCTTGAGATCCTTGCGTGCTCCTGACGATTGCGTGCATTTATTTCCACTTCAGGAACAGGGAAGCCAGGTTCACTAGAGATGGGTCTATACTGGTTTTCAATGGTCATCCTCGGGGCCAGATGCAGATGGAGAGACAACAAGCATCACCTGGACTCCCTATATTATTTATTCCTGAAACGGGGTATTTGGAGCCAGGACGAGGTGATGTGTTGCCCCAAAGAGGGATGAGGAGTGCACAGGGGCTGGGCATAGAGTTGTTTGGGTTTGTGCTTTCTTGGGAAGCTTGTGTGAGGGTGTTCGCCGCCCACCTTGGCGGCGTTGGATGCTGCACGTCTGGGAAATTATCCCTGCTGTGCCTTGATCTGGGCAAGCTGTGAAGTCCTTGGCACCGAGCCGAGCTCTTCCCACAAGCCCGGCGAAGCATGCACTGCTCTGGGAGGGAAAAGCCACTTCTCCTCCTGCTTTGTGCCCCCAGCAGCAGCTAATGAGTTCATTTTCGACCTCAGCATCCTTTTGCTAATAGCGAGGCAGGGACAGAAAGGACTCAGGTAGCATGACTTCATCACAGATGGAGAGAGACTGGGCAGCTAGAGGAGGGGAAAAAAAAAAATAAAAATTCATCTCTTTGCTTATAAAGTGCAGCTGGGTCTGAAGCCATTCAGAGGAAATGGCTGTGGATCCCCCCCCGTGCCATTCTTCAAAAATAGAGCCATTCCCCTCCAAGCACTCTTCCAGGATTCATTTGAAACCCCCCATTGTACCTCGGCGGCTCTTGGGTTTGGAGCGCAGGAGTTGGTGGCTATTAAGAGCTCTGCTCCTGCCACAGGTGTCCTTTGGAGACAGTGCCTCTCTATTACGGTGCAGCAGGTAGATGCCACCACCCGGCGTTGGGGAGGCCGGGAGAAGCAATCTTAGCGAGGCACCGGCGTTTCAATTAACTGGCAAGACAGCCAACATTTCAGCACCTGTACATCTCTCTCGCTAGCAGCCGGGATGTATTGTATTATAAATAACAATAAGCAGGACCAGTCAAAGGCTGTAATTGAATCTCTTCATTTTGCTGACTCTGGCGAAAAAGCCCCTTTGAGTGAATTACGACGTGTGTGTATATAATTTGGGCGACGCATAAAAGGTGACACGCTTGGTGTAATTAAAGCAAACCTTCCTCCCAGCCGGTGTCACTGCCCTCGGGGCACCCGGGAGCTGCTTTTGTTGGTCTTGCTGTGGGGCAGTCCCACTGCAGACATGGGGAGCATCGCTCGGCTCTCCAAAATTTTCCCGTTCCTTGAAGGGCGGTGACTGAGATTTTGATGCAGGTTGAAGAGGAAAAGCAAATTCCCTCCTCTTCTTGCAGCATCCACTCAAACTCCAGCTCCTCTCCCTGCTGGCCCCGGCAGCTTTGTCCTCCTGGGGAGTGACGGTGCGATGTCAGCCTGCCTGGGCCAGCGGCGAGAGCTGCAAAAGCCGCGGAGCTGCGGGATTGCTCCTCGCAAAGGAGTCGGGAGCGGTGCCCTGCAGACGCAGCTCTCCAGTAGGGATGTCTCAAGGTGTCTCAGGTGCATCACCCTGGTACGGGCGCCTCCGTAGTGCTCCCTTCGGGTCCAGGTGTCTACAGCTGACGTACATCAACCCACCTCGCAGGCTCCTACTGGGCTCAGTGACAAGGATTGTCCCTTGTGCTCATCCCTAAGCTCAGCTGGGCAGGGAGAGAGCCTGGCGGGGTACACGAGCAACCCCCCCCTCCACGCTCGCCCGGTGGCAAGAGGCTGAACAGGGGCATTTAACAAAGCAAGCCGGTGAGCAGGGACTTGCTGCAATCCTGTCCTTTTGTGGCTTTTCCTCGTAGCGGTACTGCAGCCTCCTTCCCGTGTCACCCAGCTGTTCCCCAGTCTCCCAAATCCTCTTTTTTTTTTTTTTTTTTTTTTGTGATCACAGGCAGCCTGCCTGCTCACGAGCTGCCGGGAGGTGCCCATCATGTGCACCCCAGCTGTGAGCCTGGCGTTAAGGAAGTTTTACGGACTTAAGCAAATACGAGATTCCTTTCGTGGCTGAAACAGAATCATGCAGATGATGCTGCCGTACAGGAATGAGCAGTTCAGTTGTCCTCCGCTTTGAGTAGTAGCCAAGTACGTCTTTTGGCTAACGGAGAGAGCCCAGAGCTGATGCCTTCCAGATTTTTCAGTTCCCTTCCATCTCTTGAGCCTGACTGCAATGCTCGTGCTCGGCACGCAGCCTCCTCCTCTCACCCCTCCGATCCATTCCAGATAGCTCCTGAAGGCCGGCACATTTTTCAGCCCAAATTTTGCACTGACAGAATACATTATATCTGCATCGAGGCGGAACGTAAAGGGAAGAGGAGCTGGCAGGGGGGAGCACAGGGAAATGAGGTTTGCTCCACTGCAAGAACACGGGGTAAAATCGGCAGCTGCAGCTGGTGGTTCTTGGTCCCTGCTTGCTCCCTCTGTGTTGTTTCAGGTTTTCTTGGAGGTTTATGTTGAGAGCATGCTCCACTCTCTGGTTTTTTTATTTTTTTTTCCTCTCTAGAATCCACTTTGTATGTCACTTGCCTTTTTTTTTTTTTTTTTTTTTTTTTATTATTATCTTAAACATCCATTATTTAGAAACTGCTGGAGCCTGGAAACCAATTTCTGTGCTTATTTCAAAGAGTTTGCAGTGTTTAGGTGGTTATGTACAGGCTATTACATGAGCTGACCGTGGAAAAACAGAGCCTGGCAGGGCTGGGTGCCCCATGAGGAGGGGGTGGCGAACCCCTGGCAGGTGTGGGGGTAAATATAGGATAACTCCTGCCTGGCATCTGAACCCTGGGCTGACTGCAGGATGAAAATCAGTATTGCTTGTAGCCCAGGGGAGGGATGGGAGCCCAGATCCCACCGTTTCCCTGAAAATGGGATTTGTGGTGGGCAGCGATGCCTCTGAGCGTCCTCACTCATGGGATGCTGAGCTCCTTCCCCTGGTGGGGACGTGGTTGGTGAGTGTCCTTCGCTGTTCTTGGCGTTGCAGGGCTCAGCGTGTAAAGCAGCGGATCCCTGAGGATGCTTTAAGCTACTCAAGGGATTAGGCAGGGTTATGAGCAATCCCAGGACGCAGGAAATGTCGAGGCAGCTTGCAGCCAACCTCCTACTCCTCTCCTCCGGCCAAGTTAAAAGAGTGGAAGAACTTTTTCTTTTTGGTTTTTGCCATTGGTGGGTGGGTGGATGGACGGTTGTGGAAGCCCCAGGTGCAGGAGGACTCCCTGACAAACCATGCTGCTGATATTTTGGGCCGGGGAGGTGGTGGGAGGGAAATCCAGGATTGAGGGATTGAGTTCATCCCTCTTGTAAGCCCGTCAAAGGCAGCGGAGTGGTGGCAAGAGCGAGGCTGGCCTGGTGCATTCGCGGCCTGAGAGCAATCCCTAAATGCTATTGACTTAGCGTAACCCTCTGCTGAGCTGGCTGGGGGTCACGGGGAGCCCTCGTCGAGTCCCAAGGATCCCTCAGCAACCACCAGCGCGGGTGGGGGACCCCTGGACCACTTAGGTGCCCTGCTTTGGAGGCAGGGGAGCACCGCAGAAGGGTGTGCGGACAAAGGGAAGAGCTGTCCCCGCAGGACACGCTCCTTTTCCCCTGTGCTAAGCCCTGAGTCTTTTATCCTGAGATTTCAAAGGAGCTGAAAAAGATCAGGCAGCAGTATTATCCCTGCTTTTTGCAGGCAGGGAAACTAAGGTAGCAGAGCAGAGCCGGGGTGAAACAGCCCCTGCTCTCCTTGGGTGCTCCCACCCCTCTCAAAGCTTCCCAGGGGGCCAGCGCATGCACCCCGGGCTTTGCAAGGGGCATCATCCGCGGGGTGCATCCCCCTCCCCGTGCCCTTTAGAAAATGAGGGTATAATTACTGAACTAATGAGCAGATCTGGGGAGCACAGTAGGGCATTGCACTAACTCCTCCTCAGCACCCATGCCGGCCCTCCTCCCCGTGGGATGCCAGCTGAGCATCCCTGCCCTAAATTGATGAGTAGGTTGGGCTGGGCGTGTTGGGTCAGTTTGGTTTTGCAGGGTTTGTGCTGCAGACCAAATCTGGGGGGGGTGGGGTGGGTGAGTGGGGTGTCTCCAAGCATCCCCACAGCAAATCCATCCGTGTTTGAGCTCCCAGAGCCACAGCGGGCAGCCCCTTTCACAGGCAGCAAGGCTGAGCCCTAGTAAGGACCCATCCCCACCATCCTCATCCTCACACAACAAAGTTAATGCCAAAATCCAAGCTGAGCTATCGAGGGTGGGAGGCAGGCGGCACTGGTGTTGGAATTTTCTCCGCGTCGCTGCGAGTTAATTCATTCCAGTAAATCATCCAAAATAATTTGCGGCGAATATCAATTTTCTGTGTGAACTTCTCGCTGGCTGCACAGAAGTATCTTCTGCCGACACGGCTCCCTTATTCTGCTGATCTGAGACAACAAAGCAGCTGGGGAATAAACAGGAGGCAAACTGGAGTCCCCAGGGCTGCCGGTGCGAGGGAGGTGCCAGGGCTGAAACACGCGTGCAGATAAAACCCAGCGATGATTAAAGGCTAATTTGCTCTCTGTGTAGTGTTAAGTGCCCCCCTTTCCTAATGAACAGAAGGCACTGCCAACCACATTCTCCTTCGCTGCCTCTCTTTTATTTACCTTTTCAATTATTTTAATGCTTTTCTGATCTTCAATAACGAAGGCATCTTGTGGGCTGGGACTGTTGAGCCCAACTCTGTGCCAGGCTGGTGGCAGAGGACGTGTGTTCCATGTTAGGAAAGACTTATGGGCAGCAAATATCTCAAAAAAAAACAACAAACAAACCCCCAAAAAAACCAAACCAAAAAAAACACCCCAAAAACCAAAACCAACCACAAAAAAAAACCAAAAACAACCAACAACCCAGACCAAACCCCAAACGAAAACCCCATCTTGCTCCACCTGTCTCGTGATGGATCTCAGCCTGCGAGCGCCGGTGCTGGCTGTCACTTGGTCAACCTTTCTCCCCACCAGCTGGTAGAGCAGAGCTGTCCCAGAGCCAAAGGCAAGGCTGTACGGGGAGCTGTGTCACCCAGGGATGATGGTGGCAGAGACTACCCGTTAGCATCTGAACCACCGTCTGCCCTCAAAAAAAAAAAAAAAAAAAAAAAAAAAAAAAAAAAAAAAAGCAAGAAGAGTAGTTTTGGGTTGGTTCAGTTGATTTTAAGGGTGTTTTTTTGTGACTGCCCTTCCCAGGGGAAACACGAGTGGGGTGGGCTCTTGGGTGTGCATGCACAGGGTGCTCCCGTGAGCAAGATGCTCTGAAGGTGCCACCCAAGGGGCACGTGTCCTGCTGCTGCACCCTAATGCCAGCATCTTTGGAAACAGTTATTTCTGCAGCTTCCCCATGCCTCGGTGCTCCTTCACCTAGAGCCCAGGTATCAGCTGAGGCTGGTGTCCAGGAACGAAGAATCGAGGGGACACCGAGTACCCTGTAAAGCCGTGTCGCTGACCTGCCGTAGGAACGCATCGCTGACGACCAGCACGGCGTTGTGGCAGCCGCTGTCACTGGTTTACTGATGCACAGAGGCTGGTTTGAGCACGGCAGCGCTTGCAGGGCTGTGATGGATTAGTTCCTGGCTACGCTATGGCTGTGTCCGCACTGAGGATTGGAAAACTCATTTTGGTGTTTTGGTTTTGTTCCCGTTGCGATGGGAGCGAGTGTGGGAGTGTTGGGGTGTAAGGGAGCCCCTTCTCCCCCCCGTTATCAGGGAGAGGATTTGCTGGGTGGGAGTTTACGAAGAGGAGCTGTAAAGGAGGGAAAAGAGGAGTTGTTTCGCCGTTAGCAGGGTCTGACGCAACTTATCTCCACGGTACATGTTGCAAATGCCTCCAGCATCGCTTCTCAGCAGCTCTCTAGCCCGGGTCTATCTGCTGAGGATACGAGTGTTTTCCGCTCCTCACCCGCAGGAACAAGCAGCATTGCAGTGTCCTCCCGGGGAGGGGGGGAAGCAAAATTGCTCCTCGTTGATGCTCCCTGCGGATCAGGCAGCTCGAGCACCCTCTGCCACCCTGACTGGCTGAGCCAGCTCGCACAGCCCGTGTGCACCGATGGTGATGGGGGTGCAGCCCCTGGGGAGCTCAGCTCCCTGCCATGGCCCAAAATAGATCTGGGGCACCCATTTGTAACCGGTGCTAGGATCGTACGTTGGCTCCCGGTGGGGGAAGCGGCCCTGATTAAAAGAACTATTTATAAAAAGCCTGGATGCAGGAGAGGAAGAGGTGATAATTAGCTGGTGGCGGCAGCTGCACTGCAAGCCGGAGCTCGGGACGGGTACCTGTGCAAACAGGCAGATCCATATTCCCAGGGCAAACGCACCCGGGATGGGGAAAGGAGTAACTCCCTTCTCCTTTGCCTCTCTCCAGGAGGCTCTACTAGATTAATATTATTTTATTATCGCTGTTTTATTTTCATAGTTGTAATATCTGCTCTTTGCTCCTGGCAGTGGGAGCAGTACAGGTGTCGAGGGCTGTTTGGGAATTGCATGTGTCTGCGTGGCAGAGGATTCATCAGCAATGGTTTGGGTGACGTCTTCCACCAAGAAGGGTTTATTTGCTTCTTTGCTTTTTAGATGGCTGTGAGACAGAATGAATTTTTCATGCAGGAAAAAATTCAACAGCGTTTTATTGTTTGAAAAATTGGCTTTAAGTACGTGTGTTTATGGGGGGGGGGGAAGCAGAGCTCTTCAGTCATCTCTATTTATTTATTTATTTGTTTGATGTATCGTGCAGATTTATTTAATTGATGGCAGCACCTAGAGTGTGTTAGGTGCTTCCTAAGCTCTCCCAAAGGCTGGGGTTTGGGGTTGCTTCAGCGGCACAGCCGAAGGACAGACGGACGCGGCAGTAGAGGTCAGCAGAAGGGGAAGAGCTGCAGACAATTTATGTACGAGCGAAATCGCTTCCCTCTTAGCTGCCGGGAGCCAATACCTGCAGCCTCTCGGGGGGCTGGATTAGCTCCCTGTCACCTCCCCAGGGTGGATTCAGTTATTATATTTTTATATATATATATATATGTATTTGTGCGTGTGCGTATTTCTCTTTCATTTGGCTGGGATAAAAATTGCTGAGTCAAAGATTCATTCTCTTAGTGAGCCCCTTGGAAAGCAGATAAAGGGGACGGCGGCGCGAGGCAGGGCTATAAATAATGCATAGAGCACAGGAGCAGCCAGAACAGCCCTCTGCTTACAAATAGAAGATTTCTCAATAACATATTACCCAGCCTACGGTCCCCAATACCGGTGCTTCTTTGCTCACCTTAGGCTAGCACCCACTGCTCATCGAAATAAATAAATAAATGAGCCTAATAAAGCTTCTCGTTAGCGCTAGTCCTGCCTGATCCTGTCTGTTGCAGCCCTCGTAACGCCCTGCTTGGTGTGGTCTCCTGGGTTTAACGCTTCTGAATGTCACCGTGCTTAGGGTGATGTGGGGAGTGGGGTGGGAGGGGGGAATGTGCCTGCTTATCCCTTTGCCTGTCGTCCCCCCCCAAGTCTGGAAACGCTGCCTGCGCCCCAGCTCCCTTCATCTTTGGGGTAAGCTGCTTGCCTGTTTCGATATGAAACATGCCCTTGTGCGTGCGTGGCTGTGCCCAGCTGGAACGCCAAATCTGAGGCAGATGAGGACGCGGAGGAGGTTCGGATGTAGCCGAAACTGGGTCTTTACCCTCAAGGCTTGTGACGCGCAGGATCGCATCTCAGGATTTACCCTTGCTCCATATTGCTTCCAGCCCCTCCCAGAAGGCCCCCCCATTTCAAGGTCTACCCGCTGGTGGCCTGAGCCACTCTGGTGTGGAAGATGACTTGGAGAGGCTCGTTGGTAGGGAAGGTGAAAGCCCAAGGCTTCCCGGTGGCTCAGCCGCCCAGCCGAAGCGTCGTTCAGTCTTGGCTGCTCGGCACAAAGCACTTGCCTGCTCGGGGTTGTAACTGGCTCCGGCAACTGTGTGGAGCACCGAGGACTTGTGTGGGCTCAGTCCTGAGCTCTCAGCGATGCTCTGCCGAGGCACGAGTGAGCCCTGGCACAAAGGGAACGAGGGTGTTACCGAGTTGGCGAGGGCTCACGGGGGCTTTTTCATGCAGTCCCAAGCTGCGGGGGGCTTCAAAGTCCCTTTCCCTTCCCTTTGAACTGCTCGTTCAAACAAGCCTCAGCCCTCAAAGCGAAACGCGGAGCAAAACTGGCGCATTTCATCCAATTCCCATCGAGTCTCAATGCAGAGCTGTAAGTCGGTCCCAGGTTGGCACAGAGGATCCGGGCGGATCAGCGGAGCCGCTGCCCCCCTTGTCTCGTGGTGTACGGACAGGAGATGCTGCTGAGCGAACCCAAAAAGCAGCAAATGTCAAACTGATGAAAGAAAATCTTTCTTCTTCCCTTTTTCTGCCTTCTTACAAAACGCAGCTACTCCTGAAGTTTCTCAGCCTCCTTTTTCTATTTTTTTTTTTTTTTTTTTTTCCCCTTCCTTTGGCTTTCAGCCTCAAATCCCTTGTCAGGAGCTACCTTTGAAACCCAAAGCGTAGCTGGAGGGGGGCGGGCAGGAAGGACAATTTTCACGGCCAACTTGGACAACCTTGGAGAGTTTGGAGGAGCCCTGAATCATCCTGCTTCGGGGTGCTGAGCAACCTCTCGTTCGGGAGGGTCGGGAGGGAGGTTGGCTTGGGAAGAGCAGCCCATGAGTGCCATCTTCAGGATCGTCCTTACCTTTTTTCCCGAAGTTACAACGGGCAGGTTGGGTGCTGCTCCCGTAGTTGGCTGCCGATTTGAGCGTGCTGAAAATCCAGTGTTGGCCAAATTATCTGCGATTTTTCCCAGCCCCCCTCCCCGGTCCTCGCCGTGGCCACGCGTGTTCTGGGCAATGCACCTCCAGCGACATTTCTTGGGGTATCGTTGCGCCGCACTTAATTGCCCGATTCAACATTTTCAAGGGTATTTGGAGGAAATGTGGATGGTTCATTGACTGGTATTTGAAGGAAGCGGAGAATTTAATTAAAAAACATGAGGGAAAATTAGTAGTAAAGGAGACTGATTGCAAGGCTTGACGTAGGGAGGATTTGGGTACGGCAGCCTGGCTGGTGCAGGCAGGGGGACTGGGAAGCACTGGTTTCTGCTCCATCCCAGTCCTCTGCCCTTGGGGAAAATAGTAACAAGGGGAAGCGGAGGGGAAAAAAAAAAAAAGCAGCTGGTTTTTATTGTTGTTTGTGATTTTTACATAAATTTTGCAGATTGCACAGCC
>JAVJGJ010000036.1:3533410-3552160 GCA_035590215.1 Microhierax caerulescens | reverse complement strand
ATGGAGCCCAGCTGCCGCAGGCTCTCCCGAGGGGATTAGTTTTATTTAGGTTTATTTCTCTCCTTGCCCTTTTCCCTCGAGCTCTGGGTGGAAGCGCTGTTGCCCCTTGCAGGGCCAGCCGCGTCGCAGCGATGCCGTGCGGCACGAGGACCGATGCCTGCGATGCCTGTTCCATCGCTTGTCCCTGGGGGAACCTACAGAATGAGAAACAAGAAAAAGAAAAAAAAAATAAATCTGAGAGGCAGCAGCATGGAGGGAGGTGGGGATTTCCCTGCCTTTACCCCCAAGCTGGCCAAATCCTTTTGCTCACTGAGGAGTTTGAGAGATCAAGGACTTGGGCTTTAGTGAGGAAGAAATGCATCTCCCAGTGCAGAAATGCACACAGGGGGGTGGGTGGGGGTGGGAGGGGGTTTTCCACCTCCTGAAGCATCTGGCAGTGGGGGCTGCTGGCAGCGTATTCTGAACCGATGGGATTTCAACAGAGACATCCGTTTCTGCAGCTAGGAAACAAATAAGAACAGCAAACAGCACAGCGATGGGGGCAAGCAAGTCAGAAGGAACATGAGTATTTTGCTTGGAGAGGGCTGTTTTGTTCCTGTCCGTACCAAAATTGCGTGCTGCTTTCTAGGATGCTCCCTTCCAATCCAGAAGGACAATTAGGTTGGGCTGTAGTGTTGATCTTTGGGTTTTACTTATGGCAGGGTTCCTATAGGAGGAGGAGAGGGAAAACGTAGACATGCCTATGCTCTTTTTGAACCTTAACGCGATTTTTTCATTTGATAATTTTATATTTATTAATTTTTAATAATATTTTTAATGGTGGTGTGTTGTTGTTTTTTTTTTAATGCACACTGGATAGTTGAGCTTGGAAGAGCCTGAAGCTTTGTACCCCGTACCGAGGATGCGGTGGGTATGAAGGGCACGTATGGCCAAGCTTTGTTAGGAGCTGGAAACAGTCTGCTCGGTGGGAAATGGAAAATAAGACAAATAGATCAATTTTCATTGCAGCAAAAGCTTAACAGTAGAGGGCCTCACGTTTCCTCTGGGGTCTAATGTTGTTTAACTTATTTCTTAATGGCCTGAAACACAGGGTGACTGGGGCCGTGGCTTTCGCCTACAAGAGAAATACAAAGTTGCCCGGATAACGGAGCGTTGGGAGCGATGAAAAGGAGAAGGTGCTGGATAAATTAGATTGAGGTCTTGTGTGTGGCAATGGCCCTGTTCTTATGGAGAGGTAAATAGCGCTATTAAGTAAGGAGAAGGAAAAAAACCCCAAATCAGGGGAAATTTCCTGTATACGTTGAGTTTATTTTAGGGAGGTGGGTTGGGCGATGCTCTGTCCCTGCGTCCACGCCGAAGCGGAGCGGTGGGATTTCACGGTGAGCTGCACATCCCCGGGGCTTGCAGAGGGGCAGCTCCGAAACGCGCTGCTGGCAAAAAACCAGGCGAGTTCCTGGGCTCAGCGGAGACACGAGGAAATGAAAAAGCTGAGGGAGATGGGTTCTGTGTGCGATTTTATGGCGAGGCAAAGCTCTCGGGTAGGCACTGGCAGGAAATAGGGAATATCTGCTAACAAATGGTGCTGGTGTCCTTAGTCACGCTGGGTGGAAGTGACCCGACGCAAAGTAGAGTTGTAGATTTCTCGTGCTGCGGGACGTGTGGCTGGCTTGGTACGTAGCGCTGCTTTTGCAGCTTGTGGGCTGCAGCTGCAACTGAAAAGAAATGCTGATACAAAGAGTTTCTGGAGATGCCCCACCATTTCCAAGAAAATAATATTATTTATTTTTTTTTACAGAAAGAAAGACTTTTGCAATGCAATGTTCTAAAAAAGACCCCCCCAACTGAATTTAAGTGCTTAATGAGAATACGTTTTTTGGCTTAAATGTGACATTTATTTATTTTTTTTTTCTCTCCACAATCATTTCATGAAGCCAGGCAGACTTATTGTTGCATTTCTTGGTGCACAACCCCACCAAGTCACCCTGCCCAAAGCTTGTCCAGGTCTGGTGTTGCCGTGGTTCTGGTCCCATCTACTGTCCCCAGGGCTGGCACGAGCCCTTGGCATGTCACGTGCGGCTTGCCAGCCCTCGGGGGAAAGCAACAGCATCCCCAAAGCTTGCAAAGTGCCCGTGTTCCAGGTGATGTGGCTACGTTAAATTCGCTCCGTGGGTTTGCTCCGTGGAAAGGAGTAGGAGAACGTGATTTATGTTCCCTGCAGCAAGCGTTTGGGCTGGTGTCCTCCTTGATCTGGGTGATTTGTGTCATTTCACCTGTCATTCAAACTTCTGAAGTTGTCACACTTGGGCAGAGTGAACTTCAATGAATGGCGAAAAAAACCCCAACCCCACCACAAATTAAATCCGGTACGTTCGTGTTTTTCTTTCCCTGTCTGCAGCTTGTTGAATATTCTCCTTCCTCGTCGGGAAGTGGGAATAAAGTTCACAGCATCAGGAGCATAATCGAGCAAATGGCCTTTGCGCTTATCAAGTGCCTCTGTTCTGCTTGGGCATTTAATCACCCGCAAAAGCCATTTATTGCCTCGTATACTCCTCTTCTATGAACATTAGCCCTTAAATACCTGGCATAATTAAAGGTGAAGCTGCAGCGCTGCGCTCCGTCTCCTGCCCGTGGAAGGGTAACAGATGAGGTGGGAGTTCTGGCGGAGTTCAAGGTGAGAGCCGTAAAGCCCATTTTCTGCATGTGTCAGGGACATTATTTTAGGAATGTCTAATTCTGCTGGCGAAAATTGAGGCTGGCTCAAATAATAATTCACGCTTAATGAACTTAGAGTTATAGCCCCGGCTCTGCGATTCCCTCTGTGCCTGGCGCAGTCGATTGGCCTTGTCAGATGTTTAAAGGATGGTGAAGAAATGACAAAAAGGATTTGATGGAATTAGGCGGAATTCCCCCCAAAACCTATTTCTTTGTGTTTAGATCCCTGTCTGGGAAGAAAGAGAGAAATTCGCCACAGCTCTGGCTGTAATCCAGTCGGCTCCTTGATCGAGACTTTTCAGGGCTTTAACCTTGTGTGTTCTTCTTGCAGCTCAGCTCTTCAAAAGGCTTGCGCCCTTTCTTTATGCCAGGGAAAATAAACATAAAGTATTGATGGAGGGTTAATACCCAGCGCTGTGTGTAGGTAGCAAATTTAGGTACCTGTCTATCACGTTCCTTGACACATCCTTGGCTACCCAACGATCAGACGTTCAAAGACTTGATCATTAATGCAGTTATCCTTGTAACACCCCTTTGATAGTAAATTAATGGGCTGTGGTATGTCGAACATCAGACTGTTGCTGGGTTTATACACTCGCAAGCTGTATCACAGGGAAATATTCACCCTCTGGTGAGGTTGGGGAACGAAGGCGATCGACCCAAAGCTGAGCATCCAATTATTGCAAGGAGGGAGCTGAACATGAGTCTACCTCGTACTCAAACTACGTCCCAGCTGCTGGATAAATACCACTTAGATGATGGTCCTGCTTCAGGCACGAGATGTTGAGGCATCATCTGCTGGTGGTAGAGGTGCGTGTCCATATGGGTTGTGCCATGATGGGTGAAACCTTGGTGCTCAGGTAGCTGTGTGTCTCCTTGGCGAGGTGCTGAAGCAGCTGGCGTGGTGTTCCACGTGAAGTACAAGAAAACCCTGATTTTGTTTGGGGGTGGTGGAGCTGAACCGCTGGCTGTTTGCTCGGTGCTCGTTTCTGCCCTCAAAACCCAGCCCTTCTGCAGAGCTGGTGACCTGCCGAGGAGAAGCGGCTGCAGCACTGGGCTGCGGAGGCTCCTTGGGGAGGCAGGTTGCACATCGGGCTTGGCCAGCAGCGTGGGCGACGGTGACCTGGGGGCACGGGGCAGCCGGGCGCTGCCACCCCAGCATCACAGCCAGCTCTTCCCAAGGCTGCTGCAGAACTTGGGTAGAGGAGGGGCTCGTATCAGGCTAGGAGTGGGCATCGTCAAGACCTCCCCACAAGTTACGGCCCTATTATCCCCCCCCCTTGCTTCCCAAGCACACCTCTAGTGCGGGATTGCTGAGCCCTGCATCGCTTCCTAGAAAGACAGGGATTTTTCTGGCTGCTGGAAACACCAGGCATCTGTATAAACAATTGTATTAAGCTGCTGTTGTAGTAATTGTGTTTGTACAGTGAAGCAAAAAAGCTCAGTTTACCCCTCTGCTGTCTGGAAATGATTCCTCCAGGTTATGTGTGAAGCATTTTTTCAGTGTACTGATTTCATTCAGGGGGAAAAAAAAAAACAACCCAGAAAGATACTATTACAATGACATATTCTTCCCCAATGGTAACTTTATCCCTGCTTCTGGCTCAGTGCAGAATCATAATTCATTTTGTCACAAGGATAGCAAATAAATAATAAGAATAACTTGAGCAGATTATCTCATCTTTAAGCCATGCCCAGCATTCATCAAATCCATGCCAAGAAGCAAGACTTATCTGCAGTCAAATTGATCCTACAAGAACACCTACCTTAAGCTCCATTAGTGTACCTCGGAGCTGCTCACCCATCTCCCCGCTCCTTGGTTGCTTAAAATGATGAGTCATTAAAGTGACACACATTCCCGAAGTGTCTATCTTAGAAAAGCTCTAGTGAAAACGTATGTGTTGCTATTTCTCGCCATTGATTTTTACTGAAACGACCGAAACGTACAAAGGCTAAATTCGACTCGCTAGAAGTTTGCTGCTCACCCTGCAGATGCAAAAAACATCTATTTCTTCTCTCGCTTCAATGAAGTTCTAATAACAGATGCTGCAGGGAGTTTCCACAGGACTAAGGTCTCATTACTTTAAGAAGAGATGCTACTGTACGTTTACTAGCGTACCGCAAAGCGTTATAAATAATTAACGTGGCACTACACTGAATAAACCTACTGCAGTCCTACTAATTGGTAAACAGGTATGTATTTCACTTGGAGTATTCACGAGAAGTATTACCGCTTTCGGTGGGATGATTCACTTTGTATAATTTTAAGCTTATGAATAAGGGTTTAAAGGGCTGAGGCTTGCTTTTATTTATTTCACAGCGCTCAAAAAATGGTAGGTGCGCCACAGGAATAAAGGTGAGATTTGCTGCCCCCGAAAACATTGACTCTAAAGCCTCATCTCAACTAAAGCTGGAACTGGAGGGAGCTAACTTCGTTAGCGAAGAACAATTATTTTGCTGGCAGCTTTGTGTGTGTTCAATTGAAATAACATTCACCCAACCTCCTCTAAGCCCCCTCCCAAGTTATCACGAAGCAGCACGTGCGGCATGTGCAAGCAGGTTGTTAATTTGCAGCCGCGCTCTTTAAGGTGTGCGCAGCCAAGGTCTCGCCGAACGGTTAAATCTGAATTTAACCTGATATATTGAAGCTGGAAAATGTGCAGGGGTGGATGGCTCCGCTTCGGCTCAACCTGACTGGGAACATATTTAAGATTAAGCTGGAACAAGCCCTTTTAAACGGAGATAGGTACGTGCCCACGAGAGCGTCTGCCCCCGTTTAGGCGTGTTGGTTTAATAACTGGCTCTGGTTAAAAGGCTCAGGTGCTTGCTGAGCTACGCACCCTCTGTTATTCCCTCCGGGTGGATGCCCGGAGCAACCTTCTGCCGTAGGTTTGAGTTAGCCGTGTGTAAAAGGAACGCAAACCGGCTGTGAAACCGTTGCCAGGTCAGAGGAGAAGCGTGCTCGTGTGGCTTTCGCCTGGCAGAAGGGACAAGCCGAGGTGAAAGCGAACGTGGCAGCGGCGCCCAAGTGGGAAGCGTTAGAAAGATGGATTTGCGAAAGGCTCGGGGGTTTTTTTGCAGCAGGTGTGGCAAAAAGTGATGCTGAGCCTCAGAAAGGCAAGCTGCCAGCGTGGTGGCACACAACATTTCAAGACTATATATAAATATCTGACCTATTTCTTATGGATAGCACAATAAGGACTCGATCAAAACCCCATTGAATTCCGCAGGAGTCTTTCCGTTGACTTCAATGGCTTTTGGATTGGCCCCTGTAAATGGCTCTTGAGGAGAAGATAGTGGTGCATTTGCCTGACTATTTTTATAATGTGTTTGATCACTCACTCGGTGATTTTTCAAACTTCAGCCGTTCGCGATGGGGAGCTAGTGCAAATTACAATGTTCGATGTCCAAAGAAATGTCTCTTGAAATTGAACTGAGACTCATAAAACAGATAAATGTGTTGGCATCCCATGGCCGCCGAAATGAAAGGAGAGCATTAACACTCATTAAAAGGGACAAGTCAGTGCCACGCTTCCAGTGACCCCGTCATGGAAACACGAGGGTTTCATCATTTTACTTTTCAGTTCTCCCAGCTCTTGGACTAGCGTGGGGCTTGAAGGATCAGCGGGACAGCTCGTCCCCTGTTCTTTTCCTGAAAAATGGGACTCTGGGGAAGGTCCAAGAGGCTTCCCAGAGTGTGGCTGCAGAGTTACATCCCACTTGGGGAAGTTTCTTTCCTGACCCTGAAGCACAAGGGCTTGTTTTGTTCTGCCATGGAGCTCTGCAAGTTCTCATTGCTTGTATTAGCCCTCCATCCTTTCGGTTCCCTTTTAAGCTCTTCTCTTTCGTGACCGGTGACAGGGAGGTTAATTATGCCTTATGGAAAGAGGGGTCTCGTCTCATACCTTTGCACAGTGTTGCCTGTTGAATTCCGTGGAGGGGCTCCTCTGTTCCTCCCCTTTGAGGACTGGGAAGTACTTGGCAGCAGGTTTGTGGTGTGGAAGGCTTCTCCATTGCCAGTTACAGTAAAATCAAAATACCTGGTAAGGTTGCTTCCACTGGAGCTTTTGCAGAGCACCACCAAGGGGCATCCTTTTCGTAGGCTGGAGTGTTATGTTTCAGCCTTGTCTTTTTATTTTATATATTAAAAAAAACCCAAACGAAACCACAAAACAACGAACCACCCCAAATATTGGAATCAAGATGTAAGTGTTCGGTGAGGTCAAAACAGATTGTTCCTGGGAATATTCTGTCATGTGAAGGAAATTCACAGTCTCAGAGTTTTGCCCCAGGTTTTGCCCTCGATTTCAAAGTCTCAGAATTTCTTACAAAGGAGAATTTACATGTTTTGACTTCTTTTCCAGGGAATAAAGATGTCTGGTTTTACTTCTATTGTATCATGCTCATCTAGACAGTAATATTCAATCTTTGTCAAACCTAGAAATTTTCAACTGGAAGGCACAGAGCATTTGAGCAATATTATGTGCATAGATTGCTTTATACGATAATAATGGAGTTGGTTTTTTTAAAAAGAAAAAAAAAAAAAGCCTTTTATGGATGTCTTAGAAGCAGTCAGTGGATTATGTATAGAAAACCAGCTTGAGGTTTACTCATCACGTCCCACCCAAATTGCTGGGTTTTGCAAGGACGCCTGCTCGGTCTGTCATCCCAGTTTTTTTCAGATGGATACAGCATTGGCTGGCAATTCCCAGCATTTGGTCCGGCCGTTGATTTCAGGGAAGTGATGATAATTTTTGTTGGAATAAGGGGATCTTTGGCTCCTCCACAACCTGCAGCTGGAGGTCACCTTCTCAATGTCACCACCCGTCCCAGGGTTTGTCATTTAATTCTTTGCTTCCCGCTCCGATCCTGCCAACGAGAATCCTCCCTCAATATGCAGAAGGGGCACGTCTGGGACAGCCGTCTCCCTCATGCCTGCTGCAGTGGAGACGACCAAGGAATTTATTTAATTTCTCCTCCGTGTCCTTATGCTCTAATTGCTCCCTAGAAAACCAGCTCCGCTGGAAAGCTTCCTGCTGCCGATGCGCAGGGATTCAGCTCCGGAGCTGGTTTGTGGAGGTGGTGGGTGGGCTGGAAAAATTGCTCTCTCTGCTCTGACTCTGCTCGCCAGCCGACGGGGAGACCCCCTGAATGTGGGAGCCATGCGTGTCCTGCCCCCCTTTCCCTTCCAAACACACTATTTTTCCCTGGGTCACAGTGTCCTCTGCTCTTTACTGAGCTTTAAAACCTTGATTTTTTCCGCAAATCCAGCCTTTCTGTTGCTTGAGACCATCAGGGAAAACTTTTCCATCAGACCAACGTGAGCTTATCTCTTTATTTCTCTCCTAAAAATCACACTGATGGACCTCAGAAGCAGCGCCTGACCCAAGGAGCAGGTCTGGTTGACAGCCCCCCCCCCCCCCATTTTTAGGCTGCTTTAATTAAAGGCATTCAAAGCTGTTTCTACATCTTGGGAGAGGCCAGGATTATTTTGAGCATCAGGAATTTTGGTGACTGCGCTTCCCTATTTCATGCAGTGGAGGGTTGCCCAGATGCTCTTTGGAGAGAGTTTCTCCTTTCCAGGAATCAATATCGATGTGTTTGGCCACTCACTGCTGGAATGGGCTGTTAGAATGGACTGACCAAAGACTTGTGGTTTAAAAAAAAATAAAAAAATGATTAAGTAATGAAGAAGAATAGATTTAAGTCAGTGTGGTGGATTGACAGCGATTTGTCAAAGATCCGCTCCGTAGAGCTGAATGGGGAATTAAACTGTTTTTATACCCTTTTTAAAGTAGATGAGAGAATTATGTCCTATGCTTAACTTTTAAGTCCCTCTGACCTGCTTAAGCACAGGGTCTCGTATTTCTGTGTGATGGACTTGTCTGTCGGTGCTGCCCTGGAGGGCCATAAAGTGCTGATGAGCCTGGTCCTTGTGTGTCCGCAGGAAAGGTCCCCGTCTGTCCCCTGGTCCCTCCTGCGCAGGGTCTCAGGGTCTGCTCTGATACAGATCCTCCTCCATTAGCCACAGCAGGACTTTCCCACAATTGAAGTGCGCAATTTTTTGCCTAAGGAGAACTGAAAATTAAGCGAACTGATCTGTTTAAACCTTTATAAATACGTGTTTAATATCTGCTTAATGTGAGATGGAATTTATGAGCCGTTAAGTGATGCTAGATCGTTTTTATAAGAACAGAGAAGTCTAGTGGGAAAACTTCCTCCTGGGACATAATCTCATATTATTATTTTTTTAAGAGGGAGAGAGATTTAATATGTTATAGTTGACGTTTTCAGTGACATTGGAATATTTCCTACGCGGGAGCTTTCACAAGTGCTTTATAAATCTTTAACGGTTTAAGTTAATGAAATCCTTATGCCAGCAGTAAGGATTACGCCTCCTCTGCCGATGAGTAAACTGAGGCACCGATACAGGGATGGGCAGAGCCAGAACTGGGACCCACGGGTCCTGCTCTTGGTTTACGGTAATCCAGCCACTTCATGGCTTCCCCCCGACCCCAACGGTGAGCAGATACCCCGCTTCCCTCCTCCCCGGGGGGTGGGGGTCTGCCTTCGGTGTGGGTTTGCAGGCATTGGTGCAAGCAGAGGGTGCGCAGCAGCTCCTGCTGGGTGACAGCCCCTTGGTCCCTGTCCTCTGCCCCCACCTTTTCTTCCAACAGTGTTTTCTTCCCCTCTCCTTTTAGTTCTTTTCTCTCCCCCCTCTTCTATCTGCGTGCTCTCCCCCCTTCTTCCTCCCCCCCATGCCTTTTTGTGTGTCATCCCCCCACCTTTTTTTTTTTTTTATGTTGTTTTATTTATTGTGTGCGTTTCCCAGCGGAGCCATTAATCTCTCCAGGCCCATCTCCCACTCTGCTTGCTGGGGAGATTCATGACTGGGATGCTCTCCTGGTCTTCCCGCGCTGACAGCGCTGCAGTCACTGCTTGCCTGGAAGCCCTGCGGAGCAGCACTGCTGCTGCATGGGCAGCCCCCCTCCTGCAGCTGGGACTTGCGGCATCACCGGGCTTGGGGAGGGGGGGCAAAAGGCAGTGGGGGCATGGGCCAACCAGGGGAATGATTTGGATATTGTGTGTGTGATGTAGAGATTTTACACTTGGCGACTTTGGAGGTGGCACTGCTGCTTTGAGGAATAAACAGCTTTCAACTTGCTGCAGCTGGTGCTGAAATGAGATTTTTTTTTTTTTCTTCCATGCGAAAAACATCAGTGAAATCCCTCTGTTGCTGTTGCAGTTTGCTTCTAACATTTGAGGATTTCTGAAAGATCCCCAAACATTTTTGATCCGAAACTTTAATATTTTCTCTTCTTTCCTAAACCTACCTTTTGAGGAGAATACAGATTGATGGGTGGAGGATGGATGGATGGACGGGGGAGATGCCACAGTTTTCATCTCACCAGGTAGCTCCTTTCCATCAGAAGAGCTAACTCAACACAGAGTTATTTTTCCACCTCCAGCCCCATGTTCTGCCATTCCCACTTGGAGATCATTAGCTGAGTGATGCAGGGAGGTAAATCCTGGAGCGAGGATTGCATTCTGATGGTGCAGAAGCTCCCAGGCATCACTGACAAAGCCTGTGCCATGCCAGCAGCGTCCCTGTCCCCGTCCCCAGCTGTATTTATCATTCAGACCCTGTTCTAGGTTCATATTTGGTCCCTGGTGTGTGGCTGATGCAGGGCGTTGAGGCTTGCATCCCAGCTTCCTCCTGCCTGCAGCTAATTAGCTTCAGCAGAGCCTCATTAGGATCCACTTCAGACCAGGGATTTGACACTTTTCCTGGGGGTGTCTCAGGTGGGAGTCAGGATGTGGCCCCCAGGCATTGAGTTTTGCAGTAGTGAGGTCGCTCTGCCTCCTGCCCCCTGTTTTGGGGGTGCCAGGGGATCGCAGCATCCCGGCAGGATGCTTATGCCAGCACCCATCCCAGGTGAAGCTGAGAATTACTAATAACCCCGTGGCAGAGCAGGGCTATCTCGGACTATCAGGAACCGATGGTCGGGTTTCTTATGAATAATTATAAAAAAAGAAAAAAAAAAAAAGGAGAGAGGCAGAGAGAGCTGAAAAAATAATCTTTTTACATTTTAATCTGAGCAGTTTTCAAGCGGTTTGATAAGGCGGGTTGTAGAAATGTCAGCTTCCCCTTATCTCTAATTGACTTAAAGTAGAAGCAGGCTTTAATCCTTGCATGCAGAGGAGCTTCTGATGGGGAGATGAGGGCAATTGATTTCTGCCTTTTTAATTAACAGTCTGGCCGCTTCTAAAAACAATAGGGAGGAGGGAAGGGGAAAAGCACGTGGTGACATTTGGAGCTGGTGGCATGGGCTGGATGATGGGCAGGTGCTCGGTGGGCTGTCGGAGAAGCTTAGGGTGCCGCCCAGTTTCCAGAGAGTTAGGTTGGACTGGTCCCAGTTTAAGAAAGGCATTGCTTCCCCGTGTCTCTGAGCAGAGGAGGTAGAGACTGGGGCTCCAGGGATTCCCGCAGGGTTGTTGCATTAAGCAGCCTGGGAGGACTGGGGTTATCAACGCCGCTGCGCCACGCTCGGGTGTGCTGGATGGGGCGGTGGGTGGCCTGGAGGGTGGCCAGCTCTGCTGGGGCACGTCCCTCACCCACCACCTCACCTGAGGTGGATGGAGAACGGGGGCTGTGGTCCTCGCCGTCCTCCGCCTTCTCTGTGCAAATAACTCCCCGAGCACAAAAGCCACGTCCCGGAGCTGCTGTGATGAGCAGCATCCATGGGGATGGGGCAAAACGGACCTCTTGGATGCTGTTCCTTTGCAAGGCTTTCCTCTTGCCTCCTGCCCTTGCTGTGGCTCTGCTCACCTCGGGTGCATGCACACATGGGCAGGATGCACGCATGGTTACGGTGTCGGGATATACGGAAAGTGCTTTCCACACGAGCAGCTTCAGATTTGCTTGGTGTTCTGACGCGTGCTGGATCCCCGGCATCCCACGGGTGAGCTCCGCCGAGTCAACAACCTCCCGCGACCCCCAAAGTTTGCTTGATCCCGTCGGGCAGGACATCAGCAATGCGGAGGGTGGGAGTTTTCTGCTGACGTGGCTCTTCCAAGCCGATGTCGGGGTGGGCAAGCGGAGCAGATGTGCCGCTGATAATGGCTTTCGCAGCGGGGGGAGCTCGCTGCTGTGCCTGTTATGGCTCCATTTGCTTGTCCTGCTGCAATACGCTTACACTTGTCCACTTAAGTGTCAGCCACGCAGCGGAGAGGGTTGTTTATGCAGCACTTAGTAACATCTACAGGGTAATGGGCTGTGCAGAAGACCCTGGGATAATTGGTAAAATGTCTGGAAGTAGATTCGCTGTGTGGCTGGATGGCAGATATTTGGAAATACATACATACTTTTAATTTTTAAATACATATTAGGTTAAACTCCTGTTTCTCCCAGGAATTGCAGAGGTGGGGTTAATGTTGTGTGAATGAAGTGGGTTAAAAATCTCTGGGATTTTTAACCTGGGAGAGGCAGTGCTGGACACCTGGCTGGGTACCAGGAGGGGCTGCGTGCCCCCGCACCGTGGGATGGTTGGGTGGGAGTGGACCGACCTCCCCTGGGAGGACACACACACACACACACACCCCAGTGCCTTGAAGAGCTGCTCTGAGACAAGGTGATTTTGGGATTGTGGCTAAAAGAGAGCAGGGAGAAGTGGGAGCATCCCAGGAACAGGCAGCTCTGTGATGCTGGCGGCTTCTTTGTGCTTTGCTCAGGCTCTTGGTGGAAGAGGTCAGGCCATTAGCTGTCTGTGGTGCCCCAGCTCCCCTGGGCTTCATCCTGCTCTCTTGCATTCCTCAGCCACCTTTTTATTTTTATTGTTTTCCAAGCAACCTTGCTTTCTACCAGCAGGACGTAGGGAAATAAGGCAACCTGCCTGCCCAGGGCTGCAATCCCCTCACTCCGTGCTGCCCGGAGCAGGAGGTGGCCACTTCCAGTTGTGGGGTTTTGGGCCATCCCGAGCACCCTGGGGATGCACAGCCCCTGGGGATGCCTGCTGGCTCCGGCCCACCCAACCCCGCCACTGCTCATTATATTCCAGGCACTTTCTATGAATTGTTTAATGAGCTTTCTGCGAGGCTGAGCAGATGAGAGGAGCGTGGAGTTTGGAAAGGAGCTGAACAAATGGGGGACGCTTTTCATTTGTGAAGAGCTGTGATAAGCAGGAGGAGAATCTGAGCTGGAGCATCCCTGTTGATGGTTTGGTGTGGAAATGGGGCTTAAAAATAGAGACTGGCCCCGTTCTAACTGGGGGTTTTAGCCCAGGACGTAGCGTCACAGGTTTTGTGTTGTAGCACTGTGCAAAAGTGATGCAAATCCCCAAGGGTTTGGCATCTAGTCATAGCGATGTGTTTTCCCTGTGGTTTATAGGTTTCAATTTTTCCACTTCTAAAGCTCCCTAATAATTCATAATTTCTTAATACCGTGTGCTGTCTCTCTCCTTCTGACAAATCAATTTGTTACGGGTTACATCTGCTGCTGAACCGCGGTGGGGAGGAGAAGGAAGAGCAGCGTTTTCTCTCTGCTTTTCGCATTCCCTTTCATATCCTAAGGGTTATCAAGTCAGCCACCAAAATGCCACAACCTACCGTGACGGGCGTTTGCAGAAAAAAAAAAAAAAGGAGAACCACCCAACAACAAAGTAATTCAGGAGGAGAAACTCTAAAACATATCTGAAATGATGAAGTGAGGTGCAAGTCCTGCTTCCCCGTGTACAGATGTAATAGAAAAGCATTATCCTTGTGTGAGCCGTTAATATGTCCTGATGGAAGGAGCCCACAATTCAATTTATATCATGCGGTTTCCAAATAAATATGAAAATGCTGCCAAATCTTCCCAGATAAATCTTTGCCGGCTCCAGCATCCTCATTATCTGCAAGGAAAAATGAATGGGGGAACAAGCGTAAGGCTAAAGGTGTAGACCCCCAGGGTGCAACAGCCTGATGGGTTGGAGGCTTTGCTCCAAATTTCTGAAGAGATTTGGCACGCCGCAGGGTTTCATTAGAAGTTAGTGAGGCTTAGACTCAGAATTGCATGGAAAAATGGGAATTGGACCTCTAAAATCATCTGGGTCCTTGGGGAAGCGTTGTCCTCGTGGTGCTGTAGATAGGCACGTGGTTCCCATACCCAAAGCCTTGGCACGGGTGTAAATTGATAAAGCTCCGGCGGCTTCATCGATTTCACATCGGGATCCGGCTGGAGGGGCTTTTTCTTCAAGCCAGCCTGAGATTTTTGCAGCTTTGTGGCTCAGTATAATTAACATCTGGAAGGAATTAAAGGGGTCTTGGGGGAAAAAAGCAGATCTGAAGTTTAAATAACAATTTAGTTTCAGCACAATTAAAAATAAGCTGCTTTGTGATTACCAGGGCAGCTGCTTACATAGGGAGGAGGGGAGGGTGGTTTGGGGTCCGTCTACACCGTGTGAACAGGAGCTCTGAGAGGAGGAGATAAAGGTAGTGATGAGCAAGGAAAGGGCAGGAGGTTGGGTAAGGACCAGACTTGATCCTCAAGCTCCAGGGAATAAATCCCAATTGCATGAATATGAAAAGCATCACGCAATACTACAGCTCAGCCATGCAACTGCTCACCACTCCGGGTCTTCTCTGGAGCATCCTTGTCATTCCTTGTGTGCAAACGTGGACAGATTTGAGCTACAACTCCACTTACCAAAAAAGAAAAACAAAAAACAAAACAAAACAAAAAACCCCCAAACCAAACCAAAATAAAACCCACACCAAAACCCCCACAAAACAACCCAGAAACCAAAGGAAAAACCCACTCTAGAAAATCAAATACTGTGCAGGTTGGGTGCTAAGATCCTCTTGAATCTGATTGGTATCAATGGCCACCTGAATTCCATGTGATTTCTTTAATTGCATTATTTTCATTCCTCTGATTGCATCTCGCAACACAGAATTTGAAGGCAGGGAAAACTGAAGCAAACGGGATTTGTTTTGTGCAACTGAAATGCTCCGGCTGCCCGCCAGTGAAATGTTTGGAGAAAACTTCAAACGGCTTTGGGTCTGGTTTGAAATACAGCCAAGTTTTTACAAACTTTCAGCAAATTAAAGTTTTTATCCTGTCTTTGGATAGGCTGAGGCATTGCCGTTGTATATGTGCATTGAGGAACTGCCCAGAAAAAGATTTTTTATTGGGGTTTTGGCTGTCTCCACCCTGGCAGGAAGGAACGACAGAGTTCTTGGGGAAATTACAAAGTGAGAAACGTGAGTGATTGAAGAAAATAGCATTTTCACCAGGTTTTAGCTGGCCTGTGGAAGTCACTGGTGGAAAACATCACTGCCAACAGTTGAACGGGGGCGTTGAATGAAGCTTCAAACCTCTAGACTCAGGACAGGGTGGGTTTGTGGAGGTGATGATGCTTCGCTGCATCCCCCCCCATGCACCCCCCTGCCACCTCTCTCCTCCCCGCATCCCTGCCGGTGATGGACCGGCAATAACACAGAACACGTAGGGAATTCATCAAAGCGCAGCGAAGGAATAAACCTGCTCATTTCCCTACAAAGCCGCGTTGTACTTTGCTGGTGAGAGACAGTGGAGTCCCTGTTTTCGCTGGCTTTATGGATTTCCATATTTATTACTTGTTTTGTGCCGCAGGGGGGGAAGAATGTTTTGCAATTGGAAATTTCAGCGAGGGATGCGAGGGTTTGGAGATGCCCGTGCTACTGCTGCATCTTCAGTGTGGCGGCAACATTTGTTGCTGGGTAATTAACTAGGATCTGTTAAGGTGGTGGTTTGTGTCTGGTGGTCTTTTGTTGTGTAGTGGGGGTGGGGTTTTTTAATATTTTTGGTGGTTGCGTGTTCTCTGTGGTTTTATGCGATGATTTTATTTAGGTCCTCGCTTGGGCGTCCTGAAGCCTGAAGCACAAATGCATCCCTAGGGGGGGATGTGCACGTGGATCAGAGCAGGCTGGAAATTTTTAGGTTCTGTGCATTTTGAAGGGTGAAAGGCAGAGATCAATAGAAGAGGTGCTTTGGAGAAGATGAAGAAGCAAAAGTGACCCTCGACTGACTTAGCAAAATTCCTCGGTGTTCTTATAAATACAACGAAATGCTTTTAGCCCAGTGAGCTGCGTGTGGGTGGTCTGCGGCACGTTTGCTGTGGCTGCTGCTCCTTCGGTTCCGATGTCGATGGGGACCTTTGGATGAAATAAAGGGTCTTAAAGGTCTTTTCTAACCTAAATGATTCTATGATTTGTAGGAAGCCTGAAAATTTTGGTCTTAAAAGCCAGAAGGCAAGTTGGGAATGAGGCAGGAGAGATCTCCAGGCCAGAGCCTCTTCCAACTTATATGAAAACTAGAAACGTGGGATGTGGCAGCTCTGGGAAAAATTCACAGCCCCTTCAAATGTCTGCTCAGAAATTACCAGTGAGGACTGGCACTGGTCAGATATGACAATTGGGTTTGGTTGTTTTTTTTTTTATTATTTATTTCGAAATACATTGAGACCAGCTTTGATTTCCCTGCTATCTTCCCTCTCCTCTTTTTTTCGCTGCAAGACATACACAAATGAAGAATGGAAAGCAAACAACCCCCATGGAGCTGCTTTGGGTGGAAATGACAAAGGATTTTTTAATCCCTTTCTCTTCTATTTTTTTTTCCTTTTTTAAAGGAGAAGTTGATCCAAATAATCTCTACATAAGTAGTAATCTTGCACAGAAACGCAGTTTCTGTTTCCGACACGCACCCAGCATAACCATCACCAACTTCTACCAGTTACTGCCCACTTTTATTTCATATGGGAGTGACTATCTCAGTTGTCTTTTCATTTCTTGGAGCTCACTTAGTGGTTAGTTTTGTACCTGGACTCACTGCAGCAAATTCCACAGCGGTTTGAACCCATTTCCACGCAACATTTTGTAGAATAAATAATATTGTTGGTGATCTGCCTTGCAAGCTACATGGGCAGCGTTGGTAGCTTCGTTCCTCGTACGGAGCTTTGCATGCCAAGCTGAGATTGAGTCTTCTGGGCATTGCAGTCCCCCAAATAATAAATAATATTAGCAAAAGTCAAGAGTGCTGGATAATTAGTCAGTGACATACATTGTGTGTGAAATACTCACGTGGCTGCAATAGACTTGTTCCTTTCTTTTATTGACCCTTGATTAAATTTTTCGTAACAATTACAGGCCAATAATAGGCAACTATTGATTTCTCCGTAGGTGAATATCAAGATTTACGGACGTGAGAGTGGAAGCTATTGACTCTGAGGAAAATAATAGCTGGTATTGAGTAGGGGGTGGCTCACTGAGGCACGTTAATTCGCCTGCCCGATGGGGCTGGTTTAACGTCTCTTCAGCCTCAGGATTGACAGGCTGTAGGAACACAGCGCCCTGGTGCGCGTACCTGCCCGGTGACAGCTCTTGCCTCCTGGTGTGTCACCAAATGTGCTTTGAGGCTGGAGACCCGATGTGTACCTACGTTAGAACCGCTTGCGTAGGGATCGAACCTTTTGTTGGCCAGGTCCAGTTTTGATGAGTTCCCAAACTGCCGGAGAAGTTGGGACCTGCCCCCAAATCCTTGCAATGGTTCCTTTTGGTGTTTCCAGTTCTGTTTCGGGAAGTGGTTTGTGCTTTTCTTTACAATCTTTCGCTTTCTGTTGCTTTTGGTAGGAAAAAAGTGCTTGTGAGCTGGCTTCTCATCTCAAAAACTCTTGTAAGATCTCACTCTTGTGCTTATCACCTTTTCGAATTGAGGCTGTGCGTGTCATCCCGGGCACTTGAAATTAAAAGGTACTTTGAAATAGTGCCTGTAACAGCATCGTAAGGATAATAGGCAACTTGAAATCGGCTCCTTCATCTCCAAAACGACAAGAACCTGCTGCTTGAGCTGTTCATCTGGATCTGCAGATGATGCTGTCTCCTCCATTACCCGTGTGGACGTGTCAATAGGTGGCAATCTCTCCACGCACACGGACGTGGCGTGTGGCATCTCTCCCCGCACACACAACGCCTGGTTTGCAGGACCTGATGTGGGAACTGTATGTACATGGACGTGATGGGTCTCCTACGGAGGGAAAGAGGATGGGGGCGGGGGAAAGGGATCTCATCCTTTTTACCATGCTACTTTAGAACTCCTTGTGAAGTTTGGTGGCTTTGCTGGGAGGGTGGGATGGAGAAGGGGGACAAACCAACTTCTCTGTCCCTTTAAGAGCTTTTGTTGGTGTAATGGGATCCTTGATCTTGCGACTGTATAAATCACAGGCAGCCAGTTCAAGTCAATTCATATTTTTGCAGTTCGTTAGCAGCTCGGGAGGAAATTGCATTTACTATAATTGCCTCTAATTGCACCAGATTAGTGATTACAATTATTGATGGTGGCTGATTATTCATTAGGCTTCAAATCAATTCCCCTGCTTCATCATTACCCAAAACAGTAACTCTGATGAAGAAGGAAAGAGGTCTGGAGGAGCCCATGTCCACGCTCCTGCCAGGGAGTTCGCCTGCCTCCAGAAGTTGTGTGAAATCAGGACTCGAAGCTGATTAGTGCCTTGATGTGATGGGAGAGGTTGTTAGCCAGGATTTGGGATGCTTTCGGTGGCCGGGAGCTGAATTAATTCAGATCTCTGCGTGGCCAGCGTTCATCCTGGCTCTGGGGAATTCCTTGGAAAGGCTTGGCTCTCTTTGGCACGGTGACTGAGGCTGGTGGAGAAGAATTGCAGGAAGTCACGCAGGTTCTCCAGAAGGGATCTGCGGTCCCGCTACCACCCTCCGAGGATACCAGTTGGAAAAAAGCGAGGCCAGGGGAGCAGCTTCCCGCGGCACGGCGCGCAGCCCCAGGTGCAGCAGCCAGCCACCTGCGCCGCCTCCCAGAGATGCTTAATTGTCACGGATGCTGCCTGACTCGCATAACAACCGCCGCTTCGGGGTCCAGCGCATCCCCGAGCAGCACCGCGCCAGCCTGCGCGGGTATTCAGCTCTGGCGCTTGCGTGGCGCAGAAGTCCGGGTTTGCAAGTGCATTGCAATCCTCGCTGTGCTTTCCCGTTCCCTCTGACCTGTCTTCA
>JAVJGJ010000036.1:3509946-3521842 GCA_035590215.1 Microhierax caerulescens | reverse complement strand
GCATGCCCCTCTTGCTCCACCTGGCCGTGTCGCCGTTGGCCGTGGACCTCGCTTTCTCCCCACCTTGCCTGGAATCGCTAATCTTCTCCGCTTTCTGCTCATGTTAGATTTGGAAGTTTGAAAATAACCAGCGCTGGGCATGAAATACGAATTCTGCCTAATGACGGCGCTGGGGAATCGGTGCCGCTCGGCACCCGCCGTCGCTCCTTTGCACACCTGATAGAAAATAGGCAACTTTTCTGCCTCAGCAGCAGCTTTTGCAGACCTGGCGATGGTACCTGCGTAGTGTTTCTTTGTGGACCTCCTCATCTGCCAGGTATAGAAAGAAATGAGTTGCCAGGAGGTTTTGCTTCTTTTATTTGGGCTCTTTTTGTGTGGTAGGACCGTGGCTCTGCCTCATGGCTTCTCCGCGTTACCGTGATATCAGTAACAACAGTAAGGGGATGATTTATGGGTTTGGGGGCAGGCTGTCTAGCGAGGACCCTGGAGGAGGGACGTGCTCTCCCAGCTGGCGCGCTGGCCTCGGCGCATCGAGCCGCCTCCTTGCCCTGCAATCAATTCCTCCACTTCCAGCCCCTGTTGCAACAACAAAAAGTTGTGCCAAAGCATTTCCCGCCCCTGAAAATCCATTACTTGTCCCTGTCACTGTCCTTTTCTCACAGTTGCATTTATTTTTTTATTATTTCTTAAAAAAAAAAAAAAAAAAAAAATATTCCACCCTGGGTTCATCGGGGCTGTTTTCCCATACTGATTACAAGGTTTTTTGCAGAAATACTTTCCAGCCACCTGAGGCTGCAGGACTGGGAGTTATCACTATTTGAACAGGTATAAAATAGGCTCCTGGCTGCGGACTGGGGCAACGTCCTTCCCTGTGTCCTTGTGACGGGCAGGAGAGATCACTGAAATTAAAGCTATCGAGCGCAGGTGGAGGGATTGGGGTTCAGATCTGAGTCTGGCCGGCCCTTGGTGGCTCACCCCGGGAATTTGGTTTCTCCAGATGTGGGTTAAGGTGCCCAGATGCTGAGCCAGGACCGTGCATAGGGACGGTCTCGCTGCTTTGACCCGCTTTGAGCTGCGCTGCCAAAGCTGCTTTTAGATCCGTTGTCGCGTTTTTAAATCCCTTCTCTGTCTTTCGAACTGCGTGAGCTTCAGGTGATATTTTTCGATCATTTTATTTTACTTATTTATTTATTTTGGAATTCCCAAATGGTGCTGGTATCTGAACCTTGGGGATAGGAGCAGGAGCGTTGCAGGAAATCTATGCCTTAAATTTCTATCCTTTTTTTTTTGGTGGGGTTTTTTTTTCCCCCTCCCTATCTCCACCAGGAATCTGCATAAAGTGGCTCCTCCACGTATCATTTATTCATACGTATTTTAGCGAGAGAGGCTCTGCCTTGCGATGGAGATGTCATTTGCAAAATAATAAGGTCCCGGTTGCTGCAAAAATTGCACCCCCACTCTTCCCCCCAGAGGTCATTCCCTCTGAATTACAAATCTTTTTAACCGTTACCTTGTGGGTATACGTGAGCACAGCACTTAGATTAATTTCAGGTCTTCTTCCTTGTCGCCTCCTTAGCTTTTTTTTTTTTTTTTTTTTTAAAGCATACACATAAACCATTCAGCCCTTTTGAATGTCGGATCTGTATCCTTAATTGGTTTGCATCAGAGGATCTCTTTGCCTTCAGCTGCTGAGGTCTCTGCATCGTGAAGGGACGTTAGTCACAGATATCATCAGATAATTAAGCCGGTATTAGGTGTCGGGAAGCAGTCCTTCCCTCTTTGATCCCCTCCTGTGCCAAACACGGCATCGCAGACCCCCGGCAAAACCCCATCCCATCTGCTCGGAGGGAGGAGGTGGTGGCATCAGTGCTACCACAGCGGTGAAAAAGGACATTTTTATTTTTTTTTCTCCACGGGGTCTTTTCCTGCAGCTGGTCACTGTGCAAATGCTGTGGGAGAGTGGGGCACCAGCGTTCTGGTGGGCAAAAGGCATTTTTTCGTGGCCACCCCACCCAGGACACGGCGCAGACCCTGCGGAGGCACCCGTGGGAGCCAGGGATGCACAGCTGGAATTACATCTCTTCTCCCAAACGCCAGAGCATAGATCCAGCCCTTGGCTCAAATCTGACTCAGCCAGGGACAGGAGCCGGGCTAGCGGTGAATCCCTGCCTGTATTTACGGCATGTTGGCGAAGGATGCTTTTATGGCACATCTCCCTCGAGCCCACCCCATTACCCTCTTCTTGCTCCCTAAACTTTGGATTTTGTTCCCTGCATCTGCCCTGAGAACCACCTGAGGCTGAGCCAGCTGCGTCCCAGGAGCTGCTCACGTGGCTGCTCTTACGGAGGGGAAATTATTAATAACCCAAGGTGTAATTATATATGTCTTAAGCCTTGCTCAGGCTCCATCGACATCTTTCCAGAGGAGGGAGGAGGGGTTTCAGGGAGACACCTTGCTGTTTAATAAATAAAAGAAGAGATTCATAAAGTGTCTGGCAAGCACATTCCTCACATAGAAATGTTACGGAATAACATGGGATGAATAATAGAAAAGGTTATTGAAAAATTCATAATTTCCAAGCGCCAGTGAAGGCCAGCCTTCCATGGCGTTTATTTGCCTGTAGAAAAGTGATTAAAATATATATTATTGTCCTGTCTATAGGAAAATGTATTATTAAGTGGATACTAGCATGACATTTGAAAAATCCATTTCATTCCATTTAGCGGCGGGCGGTGGGAGGGGAAGGGGGGGGTCTTTCTCCCGCTTTTCTGAAGGGAGGTTTTACTGGTGTTTTAGTCAGGCCTTCAGAAAAACAGCAAAAAAAAAAAAAAAAGGGAGGGTTTAATTATGGCCCCTCGCCTCTCGGCGGTGCCATTCATTCTCCATTTTCATGCCTTTTGCATTAAAAATAAAATTAGATTCGTTCACCTTTATTTATTACTTTAATTGCCGAGAAGGGGAACCAAGGACGGACGGCGGGTTTGCTCTGGGTGGGGGGGACAGGATTTTCTCTATGGACCGCGGGGGTGATGGGTGAGTTTCCACCAAGGTTTTTGCTGCTTTTCAGAGATTCCTGTTGTCTCACGGACATCAGGTCACGCTTGGAGGCCTGGAAGCAGGTGGGACTTTGCTGCCTGCAGGTTGTGCAGGTGGAGCTGGTGGGGTTGGTGACATTCAGGGGGTCACGCTGGGCTCCCCCCTCTTGTTTTCAGGTGCTTTGCCATCACTTTATAAATGGAGAGTCCATGCACAGGCCGTGCTTGCAGACCTCTGAGCGTTGGCTTGGGAAGCTGGAGGATTTGGGGTTTTTTACGGGATGCTGGGTGCATTTCTTGGGCTTGATCCTTCTCCTAACCCATCCGGGACAGCCCAGTTGTGCAGAGCTGGGTGGGAAATTGTACCAGGGTGTTTTCTTGGCAAAATGCCAGGATTTTGATCAAAATGCAGGAATGGTCAGGACTGGAAATAGCTCCAAGTTTATCTTCTCGGTCTTGTCCTCTTGGACAAGTTGGTGGGTGTCTCCTCGCCGAGCCAGCTGCACCCCTGCTTGTGTGTTGAGGGCGGGTGTTTTGGGGATGGGTGGTTGGGATGCAGAGGTCCCTGGGCAGCACCCACATCAGAGTGGTGCCTGAGTTTGGATTGCAGCCATGGGATCCAGTTCCTACAGAAGTCCATGGAAAAAACCCCACCTTTCCATAGGTGAACAATACAGGTCATCCAACAGATTGGTTTGGGATATTTGGGCTTTTTCTCCAAGAGCAGCCCCATGAAACGGGCATTTTGGGCAGGAAAGTTGTGTCACGCATAGCCAGAAGCCCCTTACCCCCAGGGAGTGCGTTTTATGTACCGCCTGTGTACACTGGATTTATCTGGGGTTTAAAAGGGAAGAATAGATCCTCTGCTCTGTTCATGTCGGTGGGGCTGTGTCATTTCACATTAGCCTGGATCTGTCCCTGAGAAGAGAGGTGGAAGCTTTTCTTTCCCCCCCCTGCTCCATGCCTTAGATCTTGAGCAGAGTCTATATTTGCTGCGTTAATGACTTGGAGCCAATCTCCAGCTCCTTTGCAGTTTTATTCATAGATCCCATCTGGGACTGTCGGAAATAGAAAGGCAAAACCTGCAAAGAAGCCATGTGGCAGGAGAGGACATGAGGCAAATAGCTGCTTCTAAAAAGAAAACAAGGGCTGGGATTGACTTAAACTATTCATCAATCTGGAAGGATTTGCCACGTATCTTCAATTAAAACAATTTAAAAGCGAGGACCCCCTTTTTTTTGTGGCTTTTAATGGAATGTTTTGATTGTGAGGGAGTGTCCAAATTTGAACGGGGCCTCCAAGCATCTCCAAAAAGCAGCTCAGAAACTGCTGATGCCGGTCATTTCTGGTGGTACCTCCATCCATCCTTCCCTTGCATGGGAAACCGCAGACCCTGCCTCTCAAATTAGATACCTGAAAGTACGTGAAACCGAGAGCTCCCGCCTGTGTCGCAGCAGCGGCGCGTCTGAAATGTAGCAGTGTTCATTGTGTAGAGCTCTTTAAATCTGCATGGCAAATCAGGTTGGGAGGACAGGAATATAGAGATCTCGCTGCAGAGGAGAACTTAATGTACCCAGAAGCTGTTGATAGACTGCCTGATACCCGGCAGTCGCAGCTGGATGGGCAGCTTCTTCCTCTCCTGCCTAAATAATAATAAAAAAAAAAAAAAAAATGTCTCTGAGCAGGGAAAGAGGCTGTGCCCAGGAAAAACGGCAATGTTCTGTGGTGGGGGGCTGCGGCTGGGGGTTTGCCCTGGAATTGTGAAGGATGGGCAGGGGGTTAGGTGGGGAAGGAGGGCGGGCAGGCAGAGGGATGACAGAGTGGCCGCGGTGCGTGCGAGGCTCCGTGGTCAGCATGGCAAATTGCTGGACACAACTTTAGCCATCAGCTATCTCTCTTTTCTTATTTATTTTTTCTTTCTCTCCCCCCCCCCCTTACAATCTGGAGCTCAGCTTGCCTCTTTCTCCAGCTCTCCCTCCCCAGCCCCAGTACCCATCTTGGATGATCTAAATTAAAATCTGTTATCATTTCCCGGATAATCCCCTTTGATGCCCTGAATACAGCAGAATCTGTCCTGCTTCAACCTTGCATGTAAGTGCTGATAGCTTTTGAACAGCTAAATGGCTTTGTATATCTCATACAAATGTCTGTCTCATCCAGGAGCTGGCAAGCCCTGCGCAGTCGGCTGGGGAAGCTTTATGAGTTACAAGTGGAATTACTTTGGAGAGATGCTAAGGAGGCCAAACCTTTCAGTACACGTTCCCTTGGCATCTTCTGTCTGGCAGGGATGGGGTTTGCATTGTCTTAACCTCTCGGAGCAGCTAATTGGTGTCGCGGTGCCGATGCAATTTGTCATCGGGGCTTTCCTGGACGCAACCTGCTGCGCTGGCCCAAATCTACCGCTCGGTCCTTGCTGGGGGACACTGGTTTGCCCCAAATCGAGCTCCTGCTGAGCTTTGCGCTGAGGAGGGCTTGTGCACAAACTTTGTTTGGGGGTTTTGTGCCGAGCTGAGGCTGAAATGACAGTTTGTGCGTCTCTGCCAGTCTGTCCAACCGGGCTCCCAGTGTGGTCGATGTCCCAGCTCGGGCACTGGTGCTCATTCTCCCAGCAGAGCTGATGTTTGTGCTGTGGCTCCTGAGTTGCATCCCCGGCGTGTTCAGCTCTGACAGTGCCACGTGTCCCTCTTCACACTGGCTTGTCTTCTTTGTGGTGGGGTTGCAGAAGCTCTGCCAGACCCTCCCTCCTCTGTCTGCCTTCCCCAGGGGGCTGCTTTGTGCTCAGGGCCAAGGTGAGGGATGTCTTTATCATTAAATCTCCCCGTCTCACCGCCTCTCGGGCTGCCACCCGAGGTAAGGTGAGAACTTTTCCCGGTGGGACTGCATCGCCAACAGGGCTGGTGTCAGGAGGGGAGCAGGCTGCCAGGGCTCCCGGCGCATCCCAGGTCTGCGAGCATGCCCGTCGCCTGCTGCAAAAAATGCAAAGTGCAGCACAGAAGCTAATTGCCTGCCTAAAATACAAGCCTCTCCATCTGGGAGAGCAGTCTGAGGAGCAGTGAGAATCGCTGTAGCCGGTGATGTCTTCAGGCCCCCTCTGAGGACCCGGTGAGATCTAGAGGCATTTGGGGAAGGCAGGGGAAGAAAAAAAAACAAATGCCAGAAGCTGGTAATATTTAGTAATGGCCCGATGAGTTGAGCTGATGTGGCAGGGTGCAGCTGTGACTGAGAAGCATCTTTACAGCTCTTAGCCCCAGATGATGGGATATGAAAACGCAGCCCCCTGCTTGCGGAGCTGCGCTTAGAAAGAGTAAGGGGGAAGGAGCCAAAGGAAAAGAGAGGTAGGGCTTTATTTTTAAAAGAAGGAAAAAAAAAACCCACACTACCCCCCTGTTTTAGTTATAATCACTTTTCTCCCATCTCCACCTTGATGCCCCTCCTGTCGTGGAGCTGCGCTGATCGGTCTGCGTCTCTCGGTTAAACTGCGGGAGCAGCAGCGATGGGCACTGGGTCAGGTGGGGGGGCTGGGGGTGTGTGTGAGCTGGCTGTGGCATGGATGGGAGCTGGGCAGAAGCTGTGTTTCTGCAGATCAACAGCCGTGTGTTGAGCTCAGGGGGAGAGGACGGGGCACGCGGACGCAGCCAGCACCAGCTGCATTCATTTCTCAAAGCTGCCTGTTGTGCAGGATCTCATCTGCCGAACTGCCCGGAGAGCCTGCAAAGAGCAGCGAAGTGGACTTAACCTTCCACCTCTGCTTGTGCTTCCTCAACAGAAAAAAAACCCCAACAACCTGATCTTGCTGAGCAGAAGCTTTATCAAAACCGAGGTCTAGGGGAGAGCCGGCAGCTGGGCTGCGGTCAGCTTCTGGCTCAAGCCAGGCAGCCCCGTCTCCTCCGAGCATCCAGTGCCCCCCTGGAAAGGGGGATTCGTCCCTGCTCGATCCTTCTTTCTCTGCAGAGGTTCTGAAATCCCCCAGCTGTGCCAGAGGGAGCTTCTCCTGGGAGGGAGACCTAGGAGTTGGATGTAAGGGAGGTGCCAGGGCAGGTGGGGAGCTCCCAAAGCTGGAGCAGGAGGTGGGAGCTGACCTTGCGGTGTCAGACCGGAGCTATTCCCTGAGCCTGGCTGGATCACGGCAAGGGCTGCCACGGGATCTGGCTCTGGATGGCACCGCTCTGCCTCCCTTCCAAGGGATGGGGATTTTGCCTTTTGGACAGATGCTCATGGCTGGGGACAGCAGCTGGTGCTGTGAGTGCCTGCAGGAGGAGCAGGGCTGGATGCAGCCCATCCTGGAGGATCCAGCTGCAGAGGCGAGGTGGGATGGCAGAGCCGCGGGTACAGTACGTGCCTTGCCCCGCTGCCAAGAGGCAGATGTGTGTGTCCTTGAGGCTGGTGACTCTGGTCCAACGGTGGCTTCTTCCAGCGACGCTCCAGGTGTCTGTGGCCAAGGTCAACATTTCCCAGGGCTCTGCCTCGGTTCCAACCTGCTGCAGAGGAGCGATCTTGCTAGCAAACACGGTGGTTGATTATTTTCAGGCTTAGGGATCAAAGTTGGTCACCATCGTGATGGTGGAGGGCGTAAAATCCTTGCTTGGGGTGTGAGGCTGCTGGGGGCAGAGATTTGAAGCTTGAACCCCCAAACGGGCAGCCTCCCGATGCGTTTCGGGGGCTGATACCATTTGGGCTGGACACTGGGTGTGCTGAGCTGCCTCTGTCCTCTGCATCCTCGGGGGCAGCCAGCTCCTTCCCACTGACGGAATAGATTTGCTCCCCACCTTCCCCCCTCCCCCGTCCCTTTCCCTGGGCTGAATCCAGCCGAAAAGAAAAAGCACTCACCCCCCCTTAATGAACTCAGCATTAATCGCTTGTGTCAAATCCTTGTGCTAACAAGCTAACGAAATCAAACAGGCGTCCCCGGGGAGAGCCAGGGAGTCAACACTCATCCATTAAAATGGTAATTTTGTATTTTTCACCGAGGCATTTGTTGCCTCTTGCCCTTGTGCACTCGTTAGTGCTTTGGCCTTTAAATTATAGGTTGGTTTTTTTTTAAAAAAAAAAACAAACCAAAAAACAACCAACACAAAAAAGCCCCACAATCACAAAACCAACCCTCTTCAGCCTTTTTCCTCCTCATCCTGGGGGGTGCTGAGCTGCGTGCAGGGGAGCGTGTCTGTGTGTGGGCCATTATTTTGGCTTCAGTAATGGAAAGAGAGTGCCTGTCGCTTCAGGGATGACTGCTTTTCTCCGGGGACATCGGAAAACCGATCCCACCCCCTCCAAAAAAAGCGGCTCCCGAGCGTTTTGCTTGAATCCGAGTGGTAATCTCAGGTCACCCGTTCTGTTCGTGGGCTTGTAATCGTTTCTGGCTTGTGAGGTTTCTGCGGACCACTGGGAAATCATGGAAATATTTGCAAATCTCAGGGGTTTTTTTTGCAAACGTCGGCGGTGTGCTGAGCGCGGGAGGTAGGGGGCTGGCTGGCTGCTCCCCCAGTTTTAAAAAGTTAGTTAGCAGGGAAGCGTGCTGGAGGAGCGAGCGTTTATTAAGCAGCCAGGGAAGGTGGACAAATGCAGCATCCCTCTGTCAGAGCTCAATCAGATCTGGGGTTTTGGCACAAAAGCTGCTTTTCCCAACTGCCGCAGCTGCTCTAATGAAAGATATCACCTCTCCCTGCAAACCTTGCTGCTTCATCACTGCTGCGGTGGGAGGGCTGTTAAAATTACCATACGTGCAGCAGAAACGAGGAGTTCCTGATGTGCAGCATCGCCAGAGCAGCCCAGGAGAGGTGACAGTCGCTCGGGCATCACACGGGTTAGGAAAAGGCAGTTTGCTGCCCCAGTGCCTCAGTTTCCCCATCAGTTAAATTAGAACAAGAAAATATGCTTTGCAGTGAGAGGTGCATCCAGAAAATGCCATGGGAGGGTTACAGATCGCTGTTGTGTCAGCGATGCTGGGAACAGGATAGTGCTGTGCAATAGGCGGGGGCACAAGGTGGGGCGCGGGTTTGGGGCAGGGGTCTCGTTTGCCTTTGCCAACCCGGGGAGCCGTTGAGTGAAGTGACTGGTTCCCCGCAACTGAAGTCGCTCGGTGTTCAGCCCCTGCTGAAGCAGGAGGGTGTTGTGTTGAACTTGCGGCTCTTTGAGACACGGGCTCTCTCATCTCTCAATCGCGAGCGCAATTAAATACACCCTAACGACGTGTCAGGCGGCGCAGGGATGTGAGCGCAACGACAGCGTTTCCCTGTGGAGCCTGCCATGTAGAATACAATGAATAATCACGCCTGTCGTCTTCTCCCCACACGGAAATATTCTGATAAATAAATAAAATAAATGACGGTTTTTTTCATTTCATTAAATTTTTTCCTCTTTTCTTTTTTTTTTTTTTTCTTTTTCTCCTTTCCCTTTCTATTTTTCATCAAAGCTCTCCCTCTGGTGAGCAATTTCCAGGCAGCGTGGCACTTAGCGGCTCAGAGGAGAGGATGTGCCGTAGTTGATGTGTTTCTCCTCTTCATATTTGTCCCATTTTCCAGGACGAAGGGGACTGGTGGTTCTCCTCCCCGGATTGCTTTCCGCTTGCTGGGATCCAGCTGCCCACCACGGAGCTGGTACCGTTTGCACCCACGTGCTTCTTCCTGGCTGATAGGGAGGAGCAGAAACCCACGCGTGGTCAGGAGGGGCTCGAATTTACTCATTTGGTCCTAAAACGGGGCCAGGGAGTGGGTATCGGTGCAGGGATGGGTGTAAGAGCAGGAGCCGAGGAGGGTGGTGTGTGCGCACGGTGGCAGTGCCACGGGCACTGGGCAGGGCTGTGGAATCAGGATTAATGGCTCCAGCATCCTTCAAGCAAACTGTATCTCAGAGTGCTTTCTAGAGTTAAATGACACAAGACGGTGGGTAATATATGGTGTAAATCGCCAGAAAACAGCGGCAAAAAGATATGGCAGGGGGGAATAAATTAAAGCCTTCCGTCACAAAGCCAATAACGGGGAAAAGGGGGAGTGGAGAGGTGGAAACGAGGGAGAGGATATTTATTTTCAGATGAGGTATGAAAGCAGTGGAGAATCAATGACTAGAACATACAGCACCTCATGCGTATCACCAATATATACACAGCCTTTACTGCCAGATGCGGGGAGGGGGGTGCTGAGGGTTCCCAGTTTCTTCAGCCACTCTTTAAAATGATGCAGCGTGTGCCTGGCTGGTGGCACCAGGCTCCTGTGCTGAGGTTTCTCCCCTTGCAGGTGTTTTTTTTTTGTTTTTTTTTTTTCCCCTTTTCAGAGGTGCTGAGAGCTTTTAAAATTAAATTAAATTAAAAAGCCTTAAGGTGTCCCAGGGTGGGTCCATCTTCCCACCTCTTAGTTGGTCCTTGAAGGCCGGTCTTGCCCTGGTCTCATCCGGCAGATGCTATGAACCTCGTGTAGAAAACTGGATTTAGCTTCACACCTTCCCCAAGCCTCCTGGAGGGGGAAAGTATCATGCAGCAGGCTGGTAATGGGATGGTAAAGGTGAATTTTTACGATGTAACTGAGGTAGCAGCATAGTTGCAGGGACGCTTTGGAGCCTGAATCACTTGGGAAAGCAAGGCTTGAGCACCCCACTCCCTGCAAGGATGCCGGCGGTTCTAATTTATATGATTTATTCAAGGTCGTGTAGTGGAGCGGGATGAGTTGCCGGCAAGGAAGCAGCATCTTTTCCAGACCTGCTTTTCTCGGGGAGGGGACGAGAGGTAGAGGAAGGGGAGAGCCAGGAGGGGAGGAAGATCCCTCGTGTGCCTTGTTCGACAAGTTTGCAAACCAGGGAGCAGGTTTGCAAGCGTCCTCACGTCCCTGGCTGCGCCGGGGAATGTGTCTGCTGCTCCCCGGCTCCCTGCTCGCCCCCTCTGATAAGGTAATGAGATGCGAGTCTTTGGTGTGTTTGACAAGCTGCTGTCCTACAGCGCGAGAGCCGAGAGTGCTCAGAGGCTGGGAAAGGAGATTAATTAATGCTAAAAGACACAGTTTGATGTGGCAATGAAATTTCGATTATAATAATCTCTAATTATCTTGTAGCACAAGTGCCTCGGTTCTCCCAGGTGTCTTCCCCAGTTTGAAATTGTTATTTGTTGGCATCAAAGAGAGAGGGGAGCTGGGGGGGGGGGGGGTGTGCATGGTCCCTTGGGATGGGATGCTTGCCTTCTGCTGGGGCTGTCCCTTGGTGGGTGCATCTGTCTGCTTCTGTGGACCCCAGCAGTGCCCGCTGTCCCAAATCAGGAAAAAAAAGGGGGATTTTGGTGCATGTGCCATAGGGTGGAATTTTTGCAGCGTAGGGAGCTGATCCGAGGGGTGTGCAGCTGTTTTGTGGAGCTTCCACTTTGCCTTTCTAAAGCATGTCATTCAAACACCTGGTCCCTCACACTTTTTTTTTTTTTTTTTTTTTTACTCTCTCCCTGATGGTTTTCACTCAGAATCAACTCGTTCCCAGGGAGAAGTTCAGTCTTGACAAAATGATACTTTGCCCAGGAAAGCCATTTCTTTCAGCAGGCTTCAAGGTGCTTTATTGCCTATCCTCCAGGCTCAATGAGCTTTAAAGTCCTCCTCCTCCTCTCCCATCAGCCTGAGCCCTTCTCTCCCAACATCTTCACCGTGAAATTGTGACCTGTCCCTTCCCAGAGGGACCCGGTGGCCTTTTGCAGAGGGCTCGGTGGTCAGGGCTGGACAGCTGTGCTCCGTGTGCTGAATAGCAGATGGGCACCTTAGCATCTCTAGGAGCTGCAATAATTGGCTGCTCTGCTCGGTGAGGGTTGCAAGGGGGTCTGTGCTGCTCTGAACCGTAGTTATCTACTTAAAATGGTCTCAGGAGAGGAAGCATCTTGGTTTTGAAGTTGCTGCCCTGCC
>JAVJGJ010000036.1:3489395-3507607 GCA_035590215.1 Microhierax caerulescens | reverse complement strand
TTGACTCTCCTTTGGTTGCTTGGAAAAAGCAGGTTGGACTCTCTTCTGTGTTGCCTGGAAAACTTTGGGCAATGCTACCTCCTTTTGGAAGAGTACCATGACTTTTATAGGGGATAATATCTGTTTAAAGCTGGGTTAACTATGGAGTCCATCATTACTTAAAGCGATCATCTTAATCTGGCCTTTGACACTGTTTGGGAAAGCACCAGCAACGAAATAAAGCAAGCAGTGGTCCGAAACTCAACCTGAGCTTAGCAACGTCTTTGCTTGTATTAGAAAAGTTGCACAAAATCAAGTAAATTGATTTTAAATCAATTTATTTAAAATGGTGCAAACTCCTAATACAGACAGGACTAGTTTAACCTTTGCTTAAATTGATTTTGCTTGCAACAGTAAATTACTGAGTGAGACTGAACTGATTTAATGGAGGTTAAACCTGTTTAAGTGTGTCCATTTTCGGGGTTTTCATTGGTTTGGAGAGTGAGGATGATCATCGGGAGCTCATAGGGCACTCGGCAAACTGCATTTTTCTTTCTTGCTCTGCCTCAGATGTTGGCGAGTTCCCTCTGTCTGGGCCTCAGTTTCCTACGTCTGATGGAGGATTATAAATTGTTCCTGTTTTGTAGGAGCGTTGTTGCCTTGGGGCCTTGGTGGTGAGAAGTGGACACCTTAGGGGTTGTCTGTCCTGGGAAAATTAGCTACTTCTTTGCTAACTCAAGTTAAAATCAAAGTAAAGGAGCTGCTCACAGTTGTAATTTGAATTGGTCAGGCTAAGCTAAGGCCATATTTTGGTTTGCAGGATGGAAAAATAGACTTTTTCCTGACATGAGGTCTGAACCCCAACCCTGCACGCTGCCAGCATCCCTTCTCCATCCATCAGAGGTTGTTTCTGAGGATGCGTTGGAGCATCCCCAGGACAGGGAGGGCTGCATGCTCTGCAGTCGTACGTGCCTTTTGTTTTGACATTTGTCTTTCAAAGCTTGTTAGAAGAGGTGGAGGGAGGCTGCTGGGGATGCACCAGCTTCGGTTGCCTTCTCCAAGGCTCGCCGGCGCTGAGCCGCGGAGGAAAGTTTAAGGTTGAGGTGGTTTTCCCACACACCGGGGTCTTTGGGAGCAGAGGAGCCTCAGTCCACCTGAACGAGTGTTTTTCATCGGATAGTAAATTTGCTGTGTTAGTTGTCTGGGAGTGATGTGATTTGAATTAATTGAAATGCTCAACTGCAGGAGGGGGGGGGGAATAGAGTCTAGATTGACGGAAGAAACGGAGTGGTGAAAACTGTGTTTTAATCTGGTAGCTGAGGACTTAGAGCAGCCGCCTGGGAATCAATCCTCCTTTTTGCCTCGGGAATCTGAACCCACAACTAGCTGGGAAAACACTGAAGGACGTTGGTGATGGGAGGTACTGGGCTGCCCTCCTGCTTGGAGCTCTCTGCTTTGTGTACCAATAGGTATTTATTAATTAGGAATCCGAGTGGCTCCCTCGTTCAGAGGTTAGGCTACTCGCTAGGGAAGCACTGGTCCCTATTCTCATTAAGGTTTAATTATACAAAGTAAAATATCATCAACAGGAGGGAGCAAGCCCCCCTGAATGCTATATGAGAAGGGGTGGTTGGCAATATTCCGGCAAGCGGGAGATGGACACAGCTTCGGGTCCCTAAGGATGGGGGAAGCTGAATGGCTCCCATCTGGGGTGCAGGACCTTCTCAGTCGCCCCCCTTGAAGAGCTGTGGTGCAGATTTGGGGTGGCCACCCTGCAGCAGTGGTGGGGGTAGGACAGTGCTAATGCTGCAGAGATCGGTCGGTGCCTGCCCAAACCCAGGTATCACCGTGGCGTGAATGGCAAATGATCCGAGGTTGCTGTTCGCTTAAATACCCATCTGCGTGCGTCCCAGGAGCCTATAAATTTCAAGGGATAATTAGTAGCTGCCATACAGAAAGCAGCAGGGCACTAACCATTTTCACTCGAGTTTCAGAGCATCTTCTGCCGAGGCGGTGGGGAGGAAGGGTGGCGGTGCCCCTCCTCCTCGGACCCACCGGAGGGTCCGATACCAGCACAGCCCATTGCAGGGGGGGCTCACCCTGGGGGGGATTTGGAACGTCGGAGGACTCAGGGAATGACGTGTACACGGATGGCTTCATTTTGAATTGGGGAGACGATGCTTGGTGAGTGAAAGCATCTCACCTCTGTGGCCGTAGTCACCCCAAGCTCTGGCTGCCTGCAGCCCTCGTCTCCGCTGGATCTCTGGGTCTTCTATGTCCGCAGGCATCTTGATCCTGGTTGTTACGGTGTGGAAACTGAGGCAAGGGGCTCAACGGTGGCTTTCCTGCTGAGATAAAGACATGTTTCTTAATTGTCCCGCTGCTTCGGTCACGGGGCTGCAGGTTTTGTTCCCAGGGTGGCTGTGGCCAGAGCAGAGTCAGGCGGGCATCGCGTCCCCGGCCTCACCGGCGGGGAGGGGAGACTTTAATGAGTTCACATTTTGGAAGTGCTCTCGACTCTTCAGGTGAAAGTTCCTCTCCAGGAGAAGTGCAAGGAGCGCTGATTTGCATTCTTATTGCTGGCAATATCCATAGGGAGAGAATGTCAGAACAGCTGTTATGTCAAATTACCTTCCTGCAGTAACAGGGGATTTTATCTGTCATCTCGTGGAGGGCAGAGGCACTTGCACCCCTTGGGGGAAGCCTGGTTTTGCATATTTTTTGCATCTAGCGCTTTGCGAAATGACTTAGCCTAGCCCAGTGCAGTGCGGGAGAGGCACCAGGCAAGGGGCTGAGCCAGGTGGGCAGCAAGTTGAGGGATGGGGCAAGGGCTGGGGGCAGCCCCGGTGCTGCTCTTCCCCCTTTACTTACCCAGGATGATGCCCAGATCCTTCCCCATCCCGGGCTGTCGTGGCAGCTCAGTGTGTCCTGCATCCTGAAGCCTTTATTACAGGCTTTCGAAATAATCACTTCTTAATTAACTCAAGCGATGGCTTTATTTCTTGGAGCTCATTTCCAAGGGCTTAATTTTATTTCTACACAAAATTAATATTTTACATTTTTCTGCTCGGAAGAAGCACCCGCGTCCATGCAAGGAAGGAGAGGAGGAAGCTGAGCCAGCGCAGCTCCTTGCACCGAAACATTTCTGCTGCCGTCTGTGTTTTCCTAAGAGCCATCAAGTTCTAATGATCATTTGCAGGGAGGAAAAAAATAAAAATAAAACCAAGTGTGGATCAAGATCATTAAAAGGCTCCATCTGGAGCACACTAAGGATGGGTGATGGCAGCAGGACTCGGCCCTGCCTGGCCTCTGCTGTGCCTATCGCAGGCGGGGGACAGCCAGCCAGACTATTTTTATGTTTAGACAAGATGTGGGGGCTCGCAAGGGCTTCTGAATATTCTTTGTGCCTCTTGGCTGTGCAGTAAAGCCCTGCAGCGGGGGGATGCTGAGCACGGGCTCGGTGCACCTGGACTCCCTGTGTCTGCACGGGCAGGGCTGGCTTTGGGGCAGGGATTGCTTCGTGCCTCTGCGATGCAAGGGCTACGATCCAGGGCAGGGCTGCTGGGTCGCAAAATGTGCTGCTGATGCTCTCCCCCTCCACCTTATCCTGCTGCCAGCCCCCCCGCAGCCCTGCCCTCCCCTCCCACTAACAGGGCACAGGTAGCTCAGGCTGCTTATGCGCATGGGGACCTCATCAAAAAGCTCCGGGCTGGGAGTGGAGGTTCAGTCCCAGCAGTGATGCGTTGTGCCTCAGTTTCCCCTTCCATGAAGTCGTGCTGATGCCTTTTCTTGAGGTGCTTTGAGACATATTGGGGCCCTTAGGGGGGCAAACAGTTTCTCCTGTTGGCCACGTGAATGGCTCCAGCTTGTCCGTGCCATTCGCTTGGACAGCAGCTCAGGGCAGGTCTAAGCCAAGTCACATTTTACGGGAATCTTCCCCTTCCCCTGCTGCTAATCCCGCGTGCGCAGTCCAGCCCTAAGCTGCTCAGTGGCATTAGGTTTCTAAATAAGCTTCGGATGGGACAGGGGACCCCAGGGAGATGGCCACAAATAGAGCTGGGTGTCCCCAGCCAGGTGAGCCAGAATGCCCAGAAATAGCCATGGGACAGGTCAGACGGGCTGGGTGTCCGCAGTCTCTGTTTCAAGCATTTTGGGGATTAAATCAGCCCCCCTTAAGTCCCAGGCGGTGACCAAGCCTGGGAGCTGGGACTCAGCCCTGCAAGAGTCAGGACATCCAGGCTCTGTTCCCCATCCCCTGACAGCATCGCCTGCATCCCTGCTGCGGGTACCCAGGGATGCTGCTGTGCCCTGTGCCCTCGGGTCAGGCGGTGTTAAATGTTGTGTGTTATTAATTGTAATGGCTGAATCACACTCACAAGCTTTGACGCATAATTCCTTCGCTGTGCTATCGTTCCTGGGCTCCAAACATAAAAAGTCTGGAGTGAGTTAAGCACTAGGAGTGAGGCAGAGGGAAGCTGGGAGATATTAAATCTCTGTAGCCTTTCAGAGGCTCCATAATTCATAATCCTGAAACGCACAGGCTGATAATTGCCCTAATCACTGGAGAAACATGGCCAAAATGTACTGAAATAAGCCATAAAACTCATTACAAGATAACAAGATTCTATCTATTCTCGGAGGTCGCGTTAAAGCTCGGCAGGTCAGGGAGTTAATCACCTCCTCCAGCAGAAGCAACGCCGATAACGGTGGCGCAGGGCACGTGCCCGCAGCCTGCCTCTGCCCGGGTCTGCCCCTCACCCCGTGGTACCCACCCTGCTTTGGAGAGGGATGCAAAAGGGATGAGGTGCAAGTGGCTTGGGGAAGCTGGCGTGTGGTCACTGGCAGGTGAAGAAGCGCTTTCCATGGGGAGACCAGAGAACTGGACCGGGGAGGCTGAGTTTTCCCCTTCTCGCCCAGGGAAGCACCAGCCTTTCGGAGCGGTGCCGCTTCTCCCGCCGTCTCCCACAGCCCAGCGCTCCTGTGCGACCCACCTTGTGTTCTCTGTTACTTTGCACAAGCAACCGAACCTCAGTAAAACACAGTTCCAGGGAGGGATCCCTCTGCAAATTTTTTTTTTTTTTTTTTTTGCAGGGCGTGATGCTACATGCCCTGTTTCTCAGGGGGTGGTTTTTAGGATGTTTTCCTCTCCTCCATCACTCCTAGTGCGTATCAGCTTTGCTCCATGCTGCCTTATATCTTGGGGAGACTTCAAGCATCTTGAGTCATTGCTTGGGGGCACCTGCTTTGGCTCCTGTTTGGGAAACGTCCCTGTTAGGGATCTGTGAGTAGGGGGATGGGCTCTGCTCTCATGCCCATTGGAGGAGCGGGGGAAGCAGCTGCAGGTGCTTCCCCATCGCGGGATGACCGCATGCTGGCATCGCCAGCAGCCTCCTCCCCGCTGGATTTGTAGTGATGGATACCGGGCACGTGGCTAATCCATAATCCTCGGTAAATGCTGCTGATGAGTCAGTGCTCATTTAACATGAAATAGCCCTCCTGTGAAATCCATCTCCTTGGATTTAGCAGAGCTGCTTGTTGACTAAATATTAATTGGTTATTAAAAGTATCGGTGAGGGGGAAGAAGTTACGAGTTTCCCCAGGGCTGTGGCTCATTCTGCCTCCCATGCACGTGCCTTTTCATTCCCCCTGTGTGCAGGGACCCCTTCTTCTTCTGTGCCCTGCTCCTCTTTGCTCAGATTTATTTTCCTTTTATTTACTACTCTCAGCCTTGAAGAAACTGCAGGGAAGGGAACCGGGATCGCCCAGTATTGGTACTAGCAACACCTCCACACATCCCTCCTCCTCTGACCTAATCCTCCTTCCTTTTTCCTTCTTTTTCTCATGAACTTTTTTAAAAAAATTACTTGTTTTGTCCTCTCTCATGCCTTGGGGGAGAGAAATACAACAAGGAGGCAACAAGGGCAAGGGCTGCTACATGTGCTACTAGGGAGGAAGAGGGGCTGGGTGGGGGGAGAGGTATGGGGGAATAGTAAAGTGTCTTCTAGTGTCTTCCAAATCCTGTGTAGCTGCGGTTGCCAAGCCTGGAAGGGGCCAAGGACCGAAGCATCTCCTCTCCTGATGTGGGATGGCGAGGGCTGAAGTGAAGGAGACCCTAGACCCTGGGGTTTATTTGCAGATGTTGAGAAAAGAGGGGTTTGTTGCTTGAAGGTTAGCAATAGTACTCCCTAGGGGTGCAGCATCCCTCCGTGTGGCTGCTTGGGGAGAATCCCTTTGCTTTGCTGTGGTGGGAACTGAGCATTTTAAGTGGAGAATTGGGAGAAATATGTGCACCCAACGTGAACATCAGTAGGGAGAGTGGCCAGTGGCAGTCCGGCTCTGCTCTCGGTGCCAGCCTGAGCAGACCCACCGCAGCATCCCAGAGTGATTTGCAGCGATTTTCTTGTGGGCAAGCTGTAGGATGAGATTTTAAACAGGGAAATCACGTCGGTTGGCAAAACGCTTCATTTTTTTTCAGTAAGAAATGAATAAAAGGAATGCTTTTTGTGTCCTTGCATGTACTGGTGTCCTGCTGGGTGACAGGAGCAACAGTTTAATGCTGTCATGCATTTTTCTGTCCCCTAATCCTCCCTCCTGTTTCATGAGGGATGGCAGGGAGCCCCGTGGGTCCTGCAAATGAAGATCCCCACAGGTGCAGAACGTGTTGCTTTGCCCGGTGTGGAAAATCAATAAATATGCTTGCTGCAAAAAAACCCACAATAAAGAGGAACACTTGCTACAAAGCGGGGAAGAGGGAGAGCAAGAGCTCCTCTCAAAGGAATAGCTGTTGGAGAGGGAGACCTTAGAAAAACGATAATAAAGCGAAGCACTTTGCTGGGGAAGTAGAATAGCATCCGGCTGGGGATGCTGTGGGCAGCTGGCGGGAGGACATAAACCCGGTGAAAAGGTTTTGACTCTCACCCTGGGTTTTCCAGCAGGATTTTTCTCACCTTCCCACTCGCACTTTGCAGGGGTGAGTGGCCCCGGGCAATGCAGAGGGGCTGTGGTCCCTCTCTGCATTCCTGGAGCATCCCTGCGACCGGGCTGTGAGGATGCTGGGCACCTTCCCTGGCTTCGGTGGGACTCTGTCCCCATCTAGCGATGGCTGCTCCGTGGCTGGTGCTGCTGCAGCCTCAGCAGCCTCCTGGCTTTTGCTTGATGGCTCCCACATGATGGGAAGAAGCTGAAGTTGACCCCTGCCTGCTCAGGGCTGCCTTCACCTCCCTGCCTGGTAGCACCCAGCCCTCACCAAGCAGTGGGAGGGAGGCGAGGTAAACTGACCGCAGTGACTGCTGCTGTTAAAGCTGAAAGTGAGAGAAACCCCGTGAGTTGAAGGGGATGAGGAGCAGCCAGGCTGTCACACTCCTGGTTTTAGGATGGTGGTAGAAAGAGCAACCGGTAATTCATTACAGCAGGTTTCATTTGCCCTGCTCCAGGTCGGGGCTGCGGAGCAATTAAAGCATCCTTTGAGCAGGTTTCGACCGCAGGTCTTTGCAGGAAAGAAAGGGAGAGGGGTTTATGTCTCATGTACCCTAAAAGAGAGATGTGGGGCCAGCAGGCAGGGTTGGCAGGTCGGCTGCTTGTGGGTCCGGCGAGGGGAGGAGGAGGGAGGTGAGGATGGAGCACTGGCAGCCAACCGTGGTGTTGTGACCGCAGGGGACGGAGGTGATGGAGCACTCGGCGCTCCAGCCTCCCGTTACGAATGGGGAACGTTGGGCCGTCTCAGTCTGGTGGTTTGCAATAAAACCCCACAGCCCATCACAAGCGCAACGAATCGAGTCAGTCTCAAGCAGAAGGATTTCTTTTGTACGTGTTCTACTCTCGGAAGCAACCATTAACTCTGCCTAGGAGCGGGCAGGTACCAGGGACGGGTGGGTTTGCAAACAGGAGACCGGGCTGCAGCAGGACGTGTTCTCCTCCTGCCGGAGCATCCCTCATGGCCCATCTGGTGTGCTGCTGCTGCTGCTGCTGCTGCTGCTGCTGCTTCGGCACGTGCCCTGCCTGCCTGCAGGCAGCGCCTGAACTGAACTGTGGGGCAGCGCAGGCGGCAGGCTGGGAGAAGCAGATGGATGGGGGCAGGCGGTTTTCCAGCTGTTCCTCCCATCCCCTCTCGGTGGGAATTGTTAGCACGGTGCTCAGGCTGGAGGAATAACCCCCACGTCTTCAGCGGGTCTTAAATATACCCATAGTCTTCCTGTTCAGGCAGCGCACGTAGCTGCAGGTGCTTTGCAGAGGGATGAGGAGGGATGAGACCCGATTTCTTCCCCCTCCCTACGTGGACCAAGCAAGACTGTACGTGGCATTTGAGGTTTTCGATCCATAGCTCGTATACCAGCAACGAGCGTGTTGTAAAGGTGGGCAGGTGGATAGATGGAGACGATAAAACTTCTCTTTAATAACAAACGCCTCTTTTGGTACTAAGCTTTCCTTAGCGTTAGGGCCTGTTAGGCTGCAGATGGCATTGTAAAAGATGGGTTAGGAGCCTTTTGCTTAAATCGTTTGGGAATGAGCTGAAGAAAGCCCTCCATGGCTCAGCCCTGAGCAGCAGGAGCAGCGGGAAGGCTTCCCGAGCTCCCTTGCGCTGGCATTTCCCACCCCTTAGATGGGAGCAATCTGGGAAAATTAATTGGGAAGTGCTGAGGCATGCAAAGAAGTGCTCAGCTTAGGTGCATCGAGATGAGCTTCTCCATGTCATCTCCCCGCCACCATTTCTCCTCCTTTATTTGTTGTTTTGCTCTTCGCCAGCTCTTTCCTTTGCCCCCTTCGAGGGGAAGCAGCCGTGTGCACGGGTACGTGTATGGCGGGTATTAGCTCAGCATGGAGCAAAAAAAGCCATAACAGAGGGAAAACCGGACTCCAGGAAAGACTTTGAAAGTAGAGAGTCCTTTAAAAGAGTGGGGGGAAAAAAAGAGCAAGGGAAGTGGGAGGAAAATATCTTTCAATTTTTGCCATTTCAAAGCTTTAAGCTGACCTGATTTCAAAGAACGCGTTTGTAATACTTTCCCTCTTTCTTCTTTCTCTCTTTTTTTTTTTTTTTTTTTTCTTAATAGGTAAGTGACATTTTATTCTACTCATCCTTAAGGCAAAGTTGGATTATTTTTTGTGAAGCGGGGGGGATAAGACATACAGCGAAAGAGCCACACAAGCACAGCTGCCGGTGGCACCGGGAGAGAGGGATCAGAAGGCTGCGCAGGTACGTGGCTCCGAGCGGGGACCGCCACCGAGCTGGGCACGGGCTGCAGCCCTGGTGGGACACGCAGCCACCGCAGCCACCTCAAAATCCTCCGTTGCAGCCGGTTTTTGAGAAAATCATTGGGAAAAGCCTTAGGAGGGGCCTTCCCGGCAGCCCTCAGGACGCGGAGGGAGGTGCCGGTGGGCAGGGGGAGCATGTGCTGGGGGGGAAGGGGGCTTGCTCCCTGTTTCTGGGGGCTGCCGTGGGTTTTGGTGGGCTGGATGTGCTAACAGCCAAGTGTATGGCTGTGGTGAGTCGCTGGCTTTTTTGCAGCCTGCTGCTTGTTCATCCCTTTTATTAACAATATTGGGTGTAGCGATGGTTTTGGTGCTTTGGCACAGGGGGAAAACACGAGAGATATGGAAATCAATCCACTTAGCGCATGACAATACTATCTTAGCTCCTAAACTATGTATTGCGATGACACTAGACGTGTCTTTGCTCTCCTGTGCATCCCTCTCATCCCTAAAAGCTTCCAGTGTAGGGCAGGGCTGATGGGGTGAACGCGGCTCTTGCATTTCTGGGCTGTGGCGTGGGAGCCGCATCGTGTGAGAATATCTGAGGTGGGTTGGTGGGAGCAGGTTGGCTGAGGGTTTGCGGTAGGAATGAGGTAATTTCTCAGGGGCCTTTCCAGACTGATCTTCTGCAAGTGTGCTGACTTCTTCTGAAAATTTAGCCTGGCAAGGCAAGCCTAAATTACAGCAGCAAATGCCCTGGGCACCGTCCAGGAACGGGTGGGAAAGAATTATTGTTTCCTGCCGTTTTGCTCTGCGGCAAGATGTCTTTATAACCACGTGTATGTGAGCAGGACGGGGTATTGCTGAGCGGGTATGCAGCTGCAGGGCTTATCTGGAAGTCTAGCAAGAGGAAAAAAAAGTAGCTGTAAACAACAGCAAAAACCCCTACCTAAGCAAACAGCCGCGCGTCCTTTCTCTCCTGGCTTCCCTGTGGAGCCCAGACGAGCATGGAACAGCATGTTGTAACCCTTGTTGTCAGCTCTTTCTTTATTTTTCATCTCCCTTTCCGCTGCTCATCAACCGAGTTGACCACTGTGTCGCAATCCCTCCCTGCTTGTGCTCGTGCTGATGCTCCAAGCAACCGGCTGCACGAGTGGGTTATTCCAGAGCCTGGCTCCGGTTGAGTTGCTTGCAGGGGGAACGTAGGCAAATCTGCATTTTTTTGACTTGAAATTGAAGGCAGGACTGGGAATAGAGGCTGGTAAAGGAAAAATGTGGGCTGTGGAGACCTCAGGTCTTACATGAAGTTGTTTTGTTGTCGGCGCAGTCCCACCCCAGGTCTGTATGGATGCGCAGCTCCCTGGGACTCTCCGAGATAGCTGTTCTTCATTAGCAGCTTGCTGCAGGGGTGGGGGGATGTTTTTTAAGGCATATCCTTGTTTCTCAGCTGCTTATTTTCTTTCCTGAAAGGAAGCGTCAAACCTTTCTCCAAGTGTGTTTTGCTGCTCCAGCATTGGGGGTGTTAGAGGAGCATTGGTGAAGGCATGGGGAGACCTTGGAGGAGAGAAGGTGTGTGTGCGGGGGCTGAACCGTGTTCCTGCAAACAGATAATTAATTTGTATTAACAGTACAAATTGAACTTTTTTTTTTTTTTTTGGGGGGGGGAAAGCTGGGAGGAAAAGAAAGGTTTGAAAAAAGTCAGTGTTTTGATTTCCATTTTGAACTTTGGTGTTCTTTTTTCCCCTGCCCAGATTTGCAGAACAAAAGGGAAAATTGAAAGTAAATGACTTAAACCCCACTTTGCTCCAAGAAGATAATTTTCCCTTCTCTTTGATGTTTTGTTTCAGGGAGGGGGAGGGAGCCAACGTGTAGGCTGGAGGCTTGTTTTATCGGGCAATGCTTGAGATCTCATCCCTGTGCTCCTGGCGAGTCCCGAGCATCATCGCCGGCAGCAGTGGTACCCAGGCAGCGGCACTGGCCTGGGGGACCCGAGATAGATGGGAAGTCAGAGCGAAACACCCCCGAGGGGAGCTGAGCTGAGAGGCAAAACACAAAGTGTGTTTGAAGCAAATATTTGGACAATCTCAAGGCTTTGTTTAAACGAAGCGTCAACTGTTAATAGCCGATCCCGCAGGGAAAAGCGGATCCTCCTGCCGTGCGCAGATTAGAGCAGGAGAGCATCGCTGATGTGGGGACAGCAAAGTCAAAGTGGTCCCAAGCGCTTGAGTTGATGCTCGGCTTGTTGGAAAAGCAGCAAGTTGAGCAATTTCTTCCCCAAAAGGGTGAGCTCGTGCATCCCCTCGCCCTGGTTTGGCGTCGGGAATACGGCACGTGCCCTGCAGGGCCGGGGCATGAACAGCGAGGGATGGTGGGTGGTGTGGGGTGGTGCTGGGGGGAGGGTTTCTTGTATGGTTTAACAAGCGAGCATAAAGAGATTGTGGGAATGTATGGGCTGGGAGGCCAACTGGGAGGCCGTTCCCTCGCCCCTCCAGCCCCGCTATCAGACCTGGCAGGAATTAGGAAGCCGCGCTATATAGATTTTAATAATTTTCCCTTTGATCTTGCTTGTCCGCATCTCTCGCACGTTCACACCCCTGGTTTTGATCTCTCTTGTAAAGTGTTTACACCCCACAATTATTGTAATTACCTGCAGGAAACCCAGGAACAGGCTGCCAAACCTGCATAAATCAAAGGGCTTTTAACCCTTTCGGTGCTGAGCAGTCCTGGCAGCAGATGCCTCTGAGCGTGCTCCCCGTCGCGTGGCCCTGCTGGTCCTGGCTTTGCTGTATTAAATGTGTTAAATACCGCAGGTGTTAAACTCATGGCTCAGTTTTTACCACACATGTGTGTGAGGGAGGGGGATAAAACAGTTTTTGCTCCCTCTTCTCCTCTAATTCCCCCTGCCTGGCCCTGCACCTCCACTTTTATACCCACGAAGCAAACGCTGAAAGCGGTGCCTCCTCAGCCAGGTGCTTGGAGCTGGATAAATGTAAGAAAAAAACCTGCGTTGTGCTGTAGAGGTGGCAGTTGGTAAGAAAAAGGGCTTGATCGAAAGCCAGGGAGAAAAAAAAATAGACCTGCTGCTTCTGATACCTGCCCATCCCATGCACCAGTGGTGCTGAGACCTGAGTCTGCAGGTTTTTCGCTCTTTGATGGCTGCAGCTCGGTGGTGGTGGGACTGGGGTCCAGGCACAATCCCATCGGTTCCTGTCAGCCCCAACTGGCAGCTGTTATCTTGTCTCATTTAGGATTGATTTCCCCTCTCCTTGGCCAGCTCTTTCTTTCTTTCTTTGCTGCTTGGGGCCAGCTCCTTGTGGCTTTTTGGGGATGCCCAGCTGGAAACGCTGCTGGGAGCAAGGCAGCCAGCGAGAGCAGGAACGTAGAAATGGATAATCATGAAATATGGAGCTGTAACTCCATCACACCAAGGTGGTAAATCTCCAGTAGGGAAGGGTATGATAGGTACTGGTGGGGAGGAGGTGGGTTCAGCAGGACCTGGCGGAGGTTTGCCTTGCTCCGACTCCAGCCAAATCTGTGGCAGGCGGTTCCCTGCCACCCCGGAGAGTGGCCGATGTGAGAAATTCAGCTGCAATCCGCCGCAGGGAGCCTTGTGCTCACAAGCCAACATCGCCCAGGCCATGAAAAGGCTTTAAGACTGAAACCCCGGCAGATGAGCCATCCCTCCATGTGTCTGTCGCTGCAGAGGAGTGATGGGCTCAGCGATGCACGATGCTCTCTCTCCCCGAGGGAGATGGAAAGCACGGGGGAAGCACCCAGGTCGTATTTCCTCCCTCTCCTTTTAATCCCTGATTTTGGACAAACACCGACCCAGAAAAGGAGAGAAGAGGAATTAAATTAACGAACACAATTTCTCCCTGTCATTGCACTCTGACTAATGAGTCTATTTCTGGGTAATAAGAAGGAGCAGGAAGTGACAAGGCACTGTAATGAATTAGTGGCCCAGAACCTCGTTAGTCAGAATAATCTTTCCATGAAAGATAAACGATGCAAACATTAATTATGAAGCCGCTGCGGAAATGCATTTTGTTATTTGGCATCCCAAGACATCTCTCCAAGTTATTACTGGAGTGAGGTGCTTTAGGAAAAAAAGAAAAAAAAAAAAAAAAAGGATTATAAAGAGAAGTAGTGACAATATGTGGGTCTCCAAGCAGGATCACCCTTGCGGGGTGACGCGTAAGCCGAGCAGCAGGGTGTTCCCAGGGACATCAGAGATTTCCAGGGGTGTCCTTCCCTGCTTGTATTAATCATCCATCTTGCAGTGATGCTTGCAGGCACCTGGCAGCCCAGAGCCCCTTGCCAGGCACCGTACAAACCCAGGGGCATGAAGAAATGCCAATTCAAAGAAATGCATCCTAGAGTCTTGTTTGTTCGGGTATTTTATTTTTTTTTTAAAAAAAAAAAAAAGGTTAAAAAAAGTAGTTAGGAAGTAGGATTTGGATTATTCATCTCTGTCACTTTGCAAATGGGGGTTGCAGAGTCTTGGCTGCAAGGGTTTTGGCGAGTGAGCTCTGTCCATAGCTTGGCTGTTGCTGCTTTCTGATGAAGATGGCTTAAAACTGGGGTGGGTACATGCCTGTGAGCCATGGTGGTGCATCAGATTGCCCTGGAGGTAATGGCACAGCAGCAACTGAAACCAGGCTGGATTTTAAGGGGGGAGAAGCGGGAACATCTTAAAAAAAAATACATAATTTTATATACATATATGTATGTCTATATATCTCATGAGGGAATAAGGAAAATCATTCCGCCCCCACTCTCCTTTCCAGCTACTGGCTGCTCCCACCTCCACTGTATTAGTGCGGCGTGTCCCAATTTTCTTCTTTGTTGTTTTTATTCCCGATGTATTCCGGCTCTCCTTGCAAATTTCAAAGCAGCAGCACCCGGTGTTTGGTCGCAGCGGTGGCTCTGCCTTCCAGGTGCAATTACTTTGCAACACAACTTTATCTTGCGCAGTGTCTCTCATACCAAGCAGCTGGGGAAAACGCTTTGTTGGGGTCTAGTGGGGTTGGGGAGAAGGTAAGGGAGTAGTACCGGGGAGGGGGGGGAGAGAGGGAGGGAGAGATCTCTGTGCTTATCAGCGTCTACATCACATTTTAATCCAGTGGCCCCAGCAATGACACTTTGTCACCCCCCTGATGCAGATGCCAGGGTGGGTGGGATGGATCTGGTGGACGTGATGTTGTTCTGGGACTCTGCTTCCCTCTGATGCTCTTCTTGGAGGACCTGAACTCTGCGCCACTCATGACCAGGTTTAATTGTGATGCCCTGGGCGGGTTTTATTCAAGTAGCAGAACAAGTCAGATACTCACACAGATGCTTTTGCAAATCCTGCTGAGCATTTCCAGGATTATGTAAGTGTTATTTCGCAAACCCTTCTCCTCGCCTCCCTGGATCGGAGATCACTGTCTGTTAATGGGAAGTAATAGCGGTACATTGCCTTTGCAGAGGGTTGCAAGGATACAGGCATCTGTAATTACAAGGTGCTTAGAAAGCACCGTAATGGGGCCAGCTATGTATTGTGGCAATGCAAATACTTCATCATAATATCTGTGCTAACTCTTAGAGTCTGTCTGCAAACACAGCCGTGCCGCTCCTGCTGCATTGCTCCGAGATGGTCTGGTTAACGCAATACAAACCTGATCGCCTGCCTGTGGCTGTGCTGCCCCGAGGGTGTTTCTGGGCTGGGGTCAGAGTCAGGCACGCCAGTTTAAGATGGTTTTATGCTGGTCCCCATCCCTGGGGTCCATGTCCGACCTGCTTAACTCCTGGGGGTTAATGGCAGGGAAGGAGAGGTGAAAGCCCTCTCTGGTTAACGAGCTTGCCTACAATCCTGGTTAGCTGGCCATGCCTGAGCGTGTAGCCTGCAGCAAATCCAAAATCAAGCACATTACATGCCTCTCTTTCCCTGGAAGTGTAAGCAAACGTGCTCGGTTTTGGATTGCAGAAGGTTAAAAGGGGTCAGTCATTGCAACTCTGCCTTGTCCACAGACCCTGCGTCGGAGCACTTAAATCTCTTCTGAATCCCAAGCTCGGATCCATTTTCTTCAAGTTATCGTAGTGCTGAGCTTCCACGGATGGCAGTGGGTGGTAGTTGCCTTAATGCTTGGAAAAGGCTTCTCTGCTGGGGTCTTTCCCCTGCCCGTGAGGACAAATCAGAAAGTGATGAGGAGCAGGAGGGCTGGGGATGCCTGCCGTGACATCAGCCCCAACGCTGGTACCTGCTGGCTGCCCATATGGGGGATGATATTTGTTCTGCTGGTGGCTGGGAAAGAAGCGATCGCTGCCTGCTGGCACGTGCTCTGTTTCTGCCCTGCCCGGAGACCTGCTTGCCCTCAAGAGGCCAAGGGAAGGGAGAAAAAGGATCCATGTGTCATCAAAATCACAGTGTGAAATTACCTTACCTTCTTCAGTGATCATCACCATCATCATCGCTGTTGTCTCGAGAAGGGGAGAGAGAGACAAGAAATAACCCCACCTTAAACATTATTATTGTTTTCTGTCAATTGTTAGCTAGTTGTGCCGGTACTTGAGTTAAAGGAAGAGAGAAACAAGCTGGAAATACGCTGAGAAATAGCAGTTCTAAACCACTTCTACCCAGAGCTAAAGGACTCTGGTGCCTGGATAATTAAGGAGCCCAGCAAGCCCCTTACACGCTGGGTTATTGTGTTTCTGCCTCAGGTGCTCTTCTGCATTTTCAAAGTGCACAGGAATGGATCAAACAGGATTTACTCCTTTCTGCAAGGGCTTGCTGACGAGCCAGGATTCTGCTCTGTGAAAGCGCCTGATGAGGAATGAAACGAGACATTGGGAGAAGCGGTCTCTGGATCATACAGCGAAGCAGGTGGGAGGGGAAGGGGAGGGAAGTGGCAACCAGGGATGTCGTCCTGGCTTTGTGGCCAGGTGGCTCCTTGGGTGGGTTGGGGATGGCAACGGTGACCTGTGCTTGCATCTGTCAGGACAGGCTGGGATGTCGCAGGAAGGAGCATTGAGGTTTCAGTGATGCTGGATTTTTGAGAGGGGATTAGAACCAGATTTCCCAGAAGGGCTCCTCGCCCGCTGGGTGGGTTGTAGGATTCCCACCATGATTTTCTGCCTCTTTGGGGACTTCTCCAAAGCCCTTTGAGTCCAATAACGCAATCTTTTAGTTTGCTGGGTTGAGAACACAGCCCACAGAAAAAGGGGAGCTTGTATCACAACAAAAAGCACTGAACCCCCGGGAGGGATAAAGTCACAGAATCATTTAGGTTAGAAAAGACCTTTAAGATCATCAAGTCCAACCGTTAACCCAGCACTGCCAAGCCCACCACGAAACCTCGTCCCCGAGCACGGTGTCTAGCACAACAAGCAGGGGCAGTTCTGCAAGGAGCACTGTTAGGGCCAAACACTCCTGTCCTCTTCTAACGAAGAACATAACCACAACACCCTGGGGAAGCTTGCATCCCATTTCTCCTCCTGCTGCCTACCGTAGGCTGACAGTTTGAACTCTGGATACAGCTGGAGGTGAGCTCCATGCCCTGCTGGGATGCAGTGTGGATGCAAGACCTGGAAGGGAGCTGCAAGCCTCCCGGCTGGCCTTTCCTTGCCAGCGCAGGCTCTTGAAGCGCTCGTCTGCTGTCTTTTGCAAGCAGTTGTCATTTCAGAGGCTTGACATCCCCATCAGGGAACTGTTTCCCCCCCTGCTTCCCGTCTCTCCTTCATTCCCCATCCCGGTTTCTGGCCCCCCTGGCGTGGCCACGTCAGACGGCTGATGCGCCGCAAGGCAGAGCCGAGCGGGTGTACGTGTGCGGGGAGCACAGCCTCCAGGAGATAATTGACTTCGGAAGCGCTTCGTATGAGGATCTGGGAAGAAAACAAGTGAAAATATGTTATTTTACAGCCTTGATACTCCTGACCTCATTGGAAATAAATAGACACATAACAGCCTGGAGAAATCAGATGCTGCATTTAATGGAGAGGCAGGGATGAGAGTGCGGGGCTGTGGTGGCCTCGCACGGCTCCGCCGGGTACTACAAGGCTCCGCTGCGGAGCAAAGATACTTGGAGGGTGTATGAGGCGCTGGGTTATCCGAAGGCAGCAGGGGAGCAGCCTCTTTTCCCCCCATCTTCCTCCCCAGCTGTCCTGCGGGGCTCTGGCGTGATGCTCAACAGGCGATGCCCTTGGGGCTGGTGCGGAGGTGGTCTGCTGTGCTCAGGGGGCGTTTGGGGGGCAGCTTGGCCCTGGGTGGGATGCAGGACCCAAAGCCAAGCCCGCCCCTATGCCATAGCCCAGCTGTGGTTGCACCCCCAGAACATGAAGCTTTGGCATTGACACTCTGCTGCACCCAAATCCCCTGGCCCAGGTGGCTATTGAGGGTGTTGGGGGGGGTGGGGGGGGGTGGGGAATGCCGTGACTCCCACCGACCACAGCCCCCAGGGGGGCCAGGGCACCTTGGCTGCCCCTGCCTTCCCTGGGTCCCTCTCTTCCATCTGTGCCAGGGTCGTTAAAGGTGTGAATTAGTGCTTGTCGTGCAGCGCTACTTAAAGGTAATGAAGTTTACTTGGCTGGGTAAATTACCAGCTCTCTTTAAATGGCCCTTTTTTCCCTTCATTGCTATGCAGATGTATGCTAATGCGATGGTCTCCAAACACAACTTTGATGACCTTCTAATTTTTATTTATTTATTTACTTGACGAAGCAGTTTTGGCTGGCAGCATAATTTAATTAGCATCCCCATTTTGGAGCTGGCCTGGCAGGCAGGGGAGAGGAGCTGGGGCTGCAGAGGGGGCTTTGGTGAAGGAGATGGCGGGGGGGGCTCCCCGAGCTGGGGCGGTTGGCAGGGCTGGACCACTGAAGGATGTATTCAGGGAGCAACCGTGCACTGGTGGGGTTTATCACACCGAGTGGGGTGAATCTTGCGTTTCTGGGGTGATGGGGAAGGAAGGCTCTGAAAAGAAGCTTAATAGGAGGAAATCTTTGCGATGATGCTGAACGAGGCCACTGCAGGGAGCATCTCCTGCGGGCAGAGACAGCCTGTGCTGTGCTGCCAG
>JAVJGJ010000036.1:3465205-3489295 GCA_035590215.1 Microhierax caerulescens | reverse complement strand
GTGTGCTGTGCTGCCAGCTGTCCCCTGCCCGGGTGGCCGCTGCCGATTCATTATCGGGGTGTGGGGAGCAGCTCGGGGGACAGGCCAGCCCCAGGGACAGGGACCGCAAATGAAGCGGTATCACCTCCTCCTGCAAAGTGTCTGCCTGGCTGTAATGAATCGCAGCCCAGGAGGAGAGCCTCCGACATCTCCGGTGATATATCTGGAATTTCTCTCCTGCAAGGGAACGTGTGGCACAGCGGTAATCAGGGGCTCTCTTGGGAAATCAGGTGCTTGGACACGCAGGCAGTGACCGAGTGCTCATTGATAGGCTTGAGAAGGGGCCATTTCCTAAACCCCCCTCTCCTGCTGGGCATCCCCTCCTTTCCCCCACCCTTCACTCTCCTGCTGCTTTGCCCCTTCCCATTCCCCAACCCCCCGCGGTCCTCTCTCACCTGCAGAGCATCCTTCCTCCTTCCCTCCATCCCCGTGTGGGCGGCAGGCAGTGCTGCCGGTGCCCTTGGGCGCCCAGGCACGCCAGCTCCAGCTGCTGCTGTTTAGGTATAAGTGTTTACATTTGTTTATCGCAAAGACGCCCCTGAGATTTCCAGGCTCATCCGCAAGCGGGGCCGGAGAGCTTAGCGAGAAAATCGGTGAAAGGCGTTTGTCAGCAAAAACGCCCCTCGAAGCGGCACCCGGCTGCGTCCTCGGCTTGTAGGTGCAGGGGCTGGGGCTGGGTGGCCACTGGGAGCTGTGGGAGATGGTGGTGGTGGCCCGGGAAGAGCCTCAAAGCCTGTGAGAGGTGGGAAGCCTTGCTGCTGTCCCTCGCAGGGGTGCAAAGCGTGATGTCTGTGGAGCGAAGGGCCACAGGGCTGAGTCCTGAGGGGTCCATCAGTGTCCGTGTGGACCTACCGACGCGCTCCAGCTCCGGAGAGGATGAGCTGCCCAAGCTCCTCGTTGGATGCTGTTCAAGCCCTCCATCCTCTGCCCAGTAAATGTAAGCAGCTCTGTGCCAGGTGGGCAGGGAGGAGGCTGCACGCCTCTCCACCGCCTCTGATCTCCCAGTTTTGTCCTCGGCCAGGAGCTGAGAAGCACAAAGCCATTTTGGTGAGCTCCTGGTCTCCCTCCAGCCCTGGGCTGGGCCAGAGCGGGGATGCTGGCAGCAAGGAGATAGTTCAAACTTTTATTGGCGTATTCGTGTCCTCCGATTGACTGATAAACTGGCTCCTCATTATGTTTTTGTGTTCTACTCGTCTTTTTAATTAGCCTAAGGGCCTCATTAGCAGCAGCAGCAGCAATGACTCTGTGATCAGCTTTGCCTGGTATCCAACCTGCATGATGTCGCACAGGTTCAGCACAGGAGGGTTACCTGCGAACAGGGCAGAGCCACTGCCAACAGTCCCCCCTCCTCCTCCCCAGACCCCTGTCCCCAAAGGAGGGGGCGTGGGGACGGTCCTGGAGGTGGATGGGGAGCGGTGGTGTTGGCTTCATGGTGTGATGGTGCAAGTGTCAGAATGCTGCCCAGAGCTCCTGGCTCCTCTGCTTTGCTCTCCTCATTTATATGGGATGGCTGGTTTATGCCTCAGTTTCGCTGCCTGCATACTGAGCCCCTTTCCCTCCTCCTGCTCTCAGCTAAGTGGAGGGTGAGGGTCCCTCTGGCAGGATGGTGGAAGACTGGGAGTTGTTCCTGTCCTAGGGAACGGGGACCTCAACTTCTGCACCCGACTTTGCTGGAGGAAGCCAAAAGCTCTGGCACGGTGTAGCAGCCAGGCAAGGCACTGCTCCGGCAGCCAGCTGGTGCCCCCTTGCTCTGCCTGTGCCATCAGGCAGCCAATTAGCAAGAAATTAATATTGTGATTAGCAAATATTATGATTTTCTATCTGAATCTGTAATAAGCTGATTATTCACTCGTGAGTAGCAGCCACTGACGGTAGATGCCACTGCTTTTCCCCCACCGTGCCAGTACAGGGCAGCATCCTGGGCCAGGGGCCTCATCCTGCCCAGGATGTAGGGAGAGCCGTGGAGAGCAGGGTGCAGCCATGCACCCCATCCCCGGCGAGGGCAGAGCCCGGAGGGAAGCAGGCAGCGCCTGCCTGCCCAGCAGCCCTGGCAGGCAGGAGGATGCAGGCAGGGCTCGCTGCAGGCGCATGCAGGGCTGCGGCTTGTCAGCAGATGGCAATCCCCACCTGCAGCACTGCCAAGCGGTCTGGTGGCACTTTGGGGACCACAGGGGCTGCGAAGACCACCCTCCCCAGGCAGCATTACCCTGCGCTGGTGCTGGTGGCAGCTCGTGCGGCAGCAGAGCATCCCACAGCGCTTCGCTCCAGAGAGAAACGGGCTCCGGGCTCCGTGCAGCGGGCCGAGCGCCGCTTCATTATTTTCTGGCTTACGTGGTTTCTGCTGCAGCTCTGCATGGGGCTGAGGCTGGGTTGGTTGTTTTTTGTTTTTTTTTTCTGCTCGTTTTGGAGCATCCGCTGTGCTGCTCCCCGGAGGGGGTCGCAGGAAAGGGCTTGCTGTGTTTTCCATATCAATTAAAACGCTTTATCATTTTGCAGTTAGCAAATGGCTGGGCTGATGTGGGGCGCGGTGGTGGATATGAAAATCTGCTTTTCCTTTGCACCGTCTGTTGGGGAGGAGTATAGATTTTGGGTCTTATGGAAAGCATCACATATTTATCCTTCAAGAAAGCATTGGCAAACTTTCCTCCCGTACGGTTCCCAGCATACTGATGAGGGATGACAACAGATGATTCTCTCTGTGCTGTTAAAGAAGGAAGTTTTCTTCCCTCCTGCCCTGTTCTGGCTGGGGAAACCAAGGCACTTGCAGTGATTTCTGAAAGCCAAGGAGAAGGGGGCAACACCGTGGCCATGGGAAGCAGGAGCAGAGCGTGAGGTTTCGTGTACTGAAAACAGCGCGTCCTCCTCGTACCTTCCCTGTGCCCACCTGGGACTGCTCAGGTTGGTGCTCGGCATCCAAAATTTTTTGCCGAGTGCAAAAAATACTCCTTCAAAGCAGCTCAAACGTGAGCATTTATGAGCATCTGCTGCTCTGGGGCTTCAGGTGCCCAGAGGCCAGGTCCAAACTGTCTTTGCGAGCCAGGTTTCTATTCTAGGCCGTTCCGTGCGTGTGAAATAATTCACATTTTTGCCGATTTCTTGGTGGAAGAGGGTGCGGGGTGGCTTCAGCTGGCTTCTTGGTGGAGAGCCGGAGCACTAGATGGCGAAAATGAGCCGTGGAAAAGCCCCGTGGTCCTCACCCTGCCATCCTCCCCGCTCACACCCCATCATCTCTGCTGAAGACATGGGGGGGGAAGAGATAAGTTGGGGGAACGTGATTTCTCTGAGCGTGATGGAGCTGCAACTCGTCCCTGACCTTGAGTGTCCTCAGCCCGGGATGTGATGCCTGCGCAGGTGGTTCAGCTTGGCCCTCCTGCTCTTCTCCCTTTGCTCTGCGATGCCACCAGGCTGGTGGCTGTCCCCACGTGTGCAGGGTGCGGTACGTGATGCAGAGCTCTGAGGCCGGACAGAACTCATGGCTCTTGTGGAAAGTGCTAGGTGGGGCGTGACCTGGGAGCAGGGACGTGTTGGCTGGAGGAGGTGTTGAGGGGGTTATTCTCCAGTGCTCAGAAGATGGAGCGGTCAAACTCTGCGAGAGGGATGCAAGGCTGAGGGGAGGAAACAGGGAGGAGATGGTCCAGCGGCAGGCTGGGCATGGGCTTGTCCTGGTGGGAAATCACTGCACCTCTCATGGGCACCATGCCCTCCCTGCCCATCCTGGAGCATCTCTGGGGTGTCCCCAGGCTGGACCCTCAGGGATTTTTGCTACGAGGGTGGGTCACTTCTGCCGGCATCACGTCATCTCTGCCCCTGTGCAAACACACCGAGCATCCTTGCAGAAACAGCAAGGCAGCACGGTCTCCTCTCCTCCCTCCTCCTCCTCCTCCTCTCCTCTCTGGTTCTTCTGTTGCAGGGATTTGGGGCTCCTGAGCCTGGGCGGGCCCTTCGCTGCCCCTGGGGTCTCTCCCCTCCGTTTTGGGGGAGCGGTTGGCTGCCTGTGCTGGGCAGAGCCCCCGCGCCCTGGGCAGAGTGGGCTCCCGCTGGTCAGCCATTTGTTTGCTTTCCTGCCATCAGGCTATGCCGAGCTGAAATTACTTCTCATCCGAGCAGCTTCGCCGCACGTGTGTTTACGACCTGTGCCTAAGGCATGTTCCCTCCCGTCGAGAGTTGGCTGGGGCTCTTGCAGCTGCTTTTCCTCCCGGTGCCAAGTCTGTAAGGAGTTTGTTGCATGCTAAACCACAGCAAGCCATCCCAGCAGGGAGCAGAGGCTGGCTCCGGGAGGGCTCTGTGGCCGTCTGTTTGTCTGTCTGCACACGTAGCTGTCCTTCTCCCCGCTCTCTTCTTAATACTGATAGTGCTGATGCTCAGGGGCTGTGGAAAGAAAGGGGTGAAGCCATGGCAAGCTGGCGAGCCGGAGGCAACCGTGGCTTTTTGGAGGTGAGCTCAGGAGTGCCAGTATCGTCTCCAGAGCAATGAGTAGGGTGGCTGCATGGTGTCATGGGCTTTAGGAGGGAAGGAATGAGAGTGGGCGCAGTGAGGGGTCGTGGGGTATGTGAAAGTGGGATGGAAAGGTGCTGCAGAGCAAATGCATCCTCTCCTCAAGGCATGTACTCATCCAGGAAATTTATTTTCTGCTGTGAATTTGCCGCAATCTGGAATTTAGAATTGAGAACTTCAACTTTTTTTTTCCTTTTGTTGTTTTTTTTTAGGTTTTCGTTTGGTTTGGTTGGTTTGGTTTTGTCTTTGTTTTTGTTTTTAATTAAAAATTAAATCTGTCTGGTGGTTTATAGTGAAAACCCTGAAAGTAAGGATCTAAACACTACCCCACAGGCTCAGCAGTTTGTAAATGCATTAACCCGGCGCCCAGATCATCGCAGGGCAGGTGACTGTGGGGCTGACGATGCTGCAGGAGCCACATCGAGCAGCCAAGTGAACAAAAGGCAACCCAACGGGGACGTGGGGACTCTTATCCAGGCTGAGTTAGAGACACCAGCTCTGTAATCACTGGCAAAAAGGAGATTAAGAAGGGGCTTCGTTGAGGGCTTACACATTTCTGAAGGGAATTGAGCGGATTGATGCCACGAGGCTCTTTGAGCTAATGTCAGATTAGAGGAACAAGTGGGCATCAATTTAAGCCAAGACACTGCAAAGCAGGACACTAAAGGAATTTAGGTGAATATACATATATTTAAAATATTTTCCTGTGTGCTGTGATTAGTTAATCTAAGTCATTGACTACCCAAGGCAGCAGTTGGAGTAATCAGTGCAAATGACTTTAAAATGAAGCCAAGCTGGTAATTAGGGATAACAAATGTCATGTCAGGAAAGCGGTGACTTGGCTCAACGGCACTGGAGCTTTGCAAAGGTTGTCCGGACCCTGTGTCCACCCGGTGAGCGCGGAGGAAGAGAAGGAGGTAACGGCAGGTTGTGTCGTGGCTGTGGGGAGCTGGCGATGCAAAGGCTGTTGGGCTCCGCATGGCTGCTGCCTTGGGGTTAACGCTCTCTGGCCGCCCTTTTTGCCTTGGTTTATGGGTGCTAAGAGACCTTGTCTTGGAGAGGAACCAGAAGGCTGATGAAGCCAAAGAGCAGTTGAGCAAATCGACCGAAACAGCAAGATGACTTTTAGCTCGCCATCAGTATGCTTCAGAGTTAACATCTATTGGTGCGACTGTGTGATAAGACATCTGACCAGTCTGCAATGCTTAGCGCCAAATCTCCGCTGTCTGTACTGTAATTCAGAGCAAGTACAGACTCTTTCTGAAGGGGAGGGACTGGTTTTGCATGTTTGTGATGTGCACAGCAGGGCCCTGATTTCAGCTGTTATCTCTGGGGCTCACTGGAACAATAACAATATCTGAAAGCGTGGAGTTTTGTAATGACTATTTTTACAAAGTCGCTTCTAGTTGCATCTGAATATATTTTATAATTTTTTTATTATTTTTTTTTAAGCTGTTCTGCGAATAAATTGAACGCAGACAAAAAACATAGCCAGCCCCCTGGAAAGTGTCACCTTCACAGTGACGCCGACCGTGGCACTGACAAAATCGCCTGTCGGGGTGACGCGCTGGCAGATGGCAACCTCCGCTGGGACGGAGCAAACGAGCAACTAGAAATCCTGCAAAGAAGCAACCAAAATCACCCCCAATCCACCCAGTAACAAGCGTGAGGGCTGTGTCTGCTGGGAGAAATGGGCAAGGGGCTGCTGCCATAGCGGGGTCCGGGCGTCACAGGCTGCCTTGCAGCATCCCAGCCAGCATTTACCAAATCCCAGCTGAACTCAACCACCTTCCCGGCAAAGACAAAGGTAGAAGTAGCCTTCGAAGTGGTTTTTTTCTTCCTTTTCTTCCCCTTCTTTTTCTTTTTTTCCCCTGCTCTTTCCTGCCTGTGACTCCAGCAGACATCTGTCTAATGAATGTGGAGGCATTTATACTGGCCAAAGTGAAATGTATGAGGCTGATCGCCTTCATCTTATTACCGCTAATGGGAGCCCACGTAGATAAATCCTCATGGATCCTGATGGAAACTTACCTTTAAATATCTGGCGTTCAGTGTGAAATATGGTAATGCCGAGGCCAGGGGAAGGTGGAGGCGCACACGTTGCCTGCTGCAAACCACAGGACTTAATTTGCTCTTGTGGGGATTTTAAGAGCGGTCCCAGTGAGGTGCAGAGGAGGAGGAGACGGCAGCTCTGGGCTTGTTTTTTGAGAGCCGTGGGTTCGGTGGGCGTCTTTGTGGGGTGATCAGGGCTTGGGCATCTTTTGGCTTGACCCTTGCAGTTGCGTGGGGCTGGTGTGCCCATGGGTGGTGGGTGGCTTGGGGCTCGCTCACAGGCTTTTCAGCCCCTAAGAGACTGCTTCAGCCCCTAAGAGACTGCTTCAGCCCCCGCTGTACTGGATCCGAGTGGGACAGCCAGTGCCTTGCCCTCCCCACACCTCTGATCCCTCCTCGTGGATGGCCATGCCCTCCATGGGCAGCAAAGGGGAAGGGAGGTGCTGTTTTCCCAGGGCTGTCAGAGCTACAGTCCTGGTGGTATTTACTTGTTTTTTCCCCCCAATGAGCCCTGAACTCACTGGCTAATTCATTAGCAAGTGGCTATTAAGCACGTGCCTAGGACTAAGGTTTAATAACATAAACCTAATGGTAGCAGGTACTGTGTATTTTTACACGTCTACCCAGCTTTAGGAGGTAAACCTCAACCCAGGTGCTCTTTAAAGAATCAATAGTTATTTATTAAACATGGAGCAGCTATCCAGCTAAATTTAAATTAAAGGCCTTGCTGAAAGATGAGCTTGGATTTAAAGTATTAAAGAGTTAGCCGTCTAGCACAGCGTGCGCTGGAATCCCCAAACCTGCTTATCTTACCCTGGCCCCATCCCTGCACGCCTTCCCACACCTTGGCTGCCTGCTCCGGGCAGCCCCGAGGTGTCACGGAGCTGCAGGGGGCTGGAAGCCTGGGCTGCCCATCCCCGTGGCCTCCCGGCTCCCAGGGGCACCCCGGCGCCTGCATCCCTGCCGGGGGGAATAACAGAGAGAAGCAAAACATTGCCATTTAATTTGAGCAAACTCCCTGTTTGCTCTGTAAATACCATCAAAGGTAAAAGTTCCGGGCTGGCTTCTTTCCCTCTGCCGGCAATTTGGGTTTGTAAAAGCACAAAAGAGAAAAAGAGAGCTCTCCTGGTGCTGCTGCCTCGTGCCGGAGCCCAGCGGCTCCCGCTCCCTCGGCGTGAGGCTGACGGGCGCTGTATGCAAGAGCCACCCTTTCTCTGGGGGCTTCACCAGGTTGGCGATGCCCAACGAGCCCAAGGAGCGGTGGGGCAAAATAAGGCAGCAAATTGCACCAGGGTGGGTTACAAATGCTCAGGGGTGCAACGTCAGCGTAGAGTTAATGCAACTCTCGGCATCACCTTCCCATACCTTTGTCTTCCTTCTCAGCCTTAGAGGTCTCCACTTGTTTTTTATTAGTTTCCTCTGAGAGGGGATGGGGTGGCTCTGTCCTGCTTCCACTTGAACAAGATGTTTTTCCAGCATCTGGGGACTTGCAAACCCCCACGTTGCGGCTCTCCTGTGGGTTTTGTCTTTGCTGCTTATGTGGCCGGCAGCCCCGGGCAGGGAGCTGGTTCCCAGTAAGTCATCAGTGCCCAGACTCGCTGTGTGTCAGTACCTTTGCTGCAATCGGTTCAGCATCCTTCTAGCAAAAAAAACCAAACCAAAAAACCCAACAAACTGTGTGTGTGGGGGAAGCACCTTAACTGCTGCTGCTTATCCCTCTTATTTTCGGTTCATTTTATGCAGCTTCAAACACAGCCAACACTCACCCGGGTCCATTAACAGAAAATAAAGGTCAGGGCTGGAGGCACTGAGCGCTGCCATCCCCAGCTCCTGCGCGCTGTGCAGCACGAGGGCCACAATCTTTTCAATTTTCTGAGCTGGTGGAAGCAATTGGGGCTGAATTGGTCCTGAGCTCCCGGCGCAGCGGCTCCCACCAGCCCAGGGATGGGGACAGGACCGGGCAGGATGGCTCCTTGTCACTCCTTGGTCCAGGCTGGGTGTTTTGCAGCGTTGTCTCTTGGGAAGAGTCGTGTGGCTGAATTTAAGAGCCAGTTCCAGCTCGTGGCTCTGTTTCGGGGATCCAGGATGATGCTGGGCAAGCTGCTGCCCCCAAACCTCGCTTGTCCCAAAGTAACGCTATTAACCTTCCTCTTAATGGAGGTTTATTAATGTTAGGGCTGAAGCAAGCTGGAGGTTATTTGCTGGCGTGCTGATGATTTCCAGGTAGGTCCCTCTGCTTCCCCAAAGCGTTCCAGGAGCTGCGATGGGCTGAAATATCATCATCAGTGACCTCACGAGTGGCCGTACGGCGTGGACGTGGGGTCTGGGACTGAGGCTCCTGGACTCCATCCCCTCTCTGTGGGTGGGAAGCATGGGTGAGAAACAGGCGTGCTGCTTTTGTCAGGGTGATGTGTAGGGCTCGGTGCCCTGATCAAGAGTTTTCCAAGGAAGGGATGAGGTGCTCTCATCCTCCGGGAGATATCCCATAGCAGTAAGTAGATGCAGGGATGGACTCCTGTCCCTTCGTGCTTTGCTGGTGTTTTGGCGCGTGTATCTCACCTCTGCACACAAAATCAGGGAACCCTGTATGTACCCTTTGCCCAGCCTGGATTGTAATTTCTATTGAATTATTCTTTTTTTGGTTTTTTGTTTCCTCCCCTGAAATTTGCTGCTTGGCTCTTTGCAGGGTGGCTGCTGGCCCTGCAGCAGGAGATGCTTGCAGGGATGGCTTCGTTTGCCCATCAAGTGGCCTCAGGGCTGCGTGCGGTGCCTGGGGCTCTGGCAGCCCCCACTTCCCCCCTTTCCCACACCTTGCTGTGCCTCTTGCACCTCACACAAGCTTTTTGCTTTATTGCTTTTGACATGTAAACATGACCAAAGAGCAGATCCTGAATGAGTAAGTCAATAGCAACAGGTTGGTCGGAGCTGGATGGCAGCAGGTGGTGGTGAACCTGGGTGGGCAGCAGACCCTTGCCGAACTGGGGGGTTTCCCTTCCAGCCTGCTACCAGCACTGGATAATTTACCCAAGGCAGCCAAAAGCTGGGTTTATATCTTGCCTTTGTGGCTTTTTCTCCTGATTTTAGTGATGTGTGAAGACAGCTCGTGCCTTTCTCTGTCATGCATGGTCGCCGTGTGATGTCTCTATCAGGCAGTGGCTTGTGCCGAGCATCCTCCTCCAGCATGGCAGCGCATCTCTGACCAGCTCTCCCCCCGCCCCCCCCCGTCCCCACTTCCCAGCTCTCACAGTCACTTTGTGGTGTCACAACGTGACAAAGCGCCACTGCCCTCAGGCTCTGCGTTCCAGCTGTAACAGAGGGGTGGGGGACAGGGGAGCTTTGTGTCAAGGTCAGGTACCAACTCCATCACTCTTTATTCCTTCCAAGGCGCCCACCCATTGAGGCTTCCCTGCAGTCAGGTTGCTTCTCCCTGTCACCTTATCTGCCAGCTGCTCTTGCCCGAGCTGTGATGACCACTCTGCTTGGAGACCCAGCTTCAAGGAGCATCTCCAGGACCTCTCCATGGGCAGCGAGCCCCGGGGCAGTGGGAAACACACTTTAGGACCAGCACATCCTCTTGTTTGTATTTCAAAGCACCGGTGGAGTGGGACTGGGATTTTTGCCAGAGTCTTGCTTGAGGGAAAGTTTTCTCTGGCTCAGTTCACAGGACGAAGAATTTTTATTCCCCCCCAACCCCCGCTTTATTCTGATACCTTTTTAACAGCATCAGCTAAATAAGCAGATAGAGTATCCCAGTTCACAGGCCCCCAGAGGTGAAAAGCCACCGCAGATTAAAGTGGGTTTTGTGATCTCTAAAGCAGCTGCATTTTACATGCTGACCCCGTTTTGCTGATCCTGTTAAGGGGTATCATGAAACACGGCACCTCATGGCTGTACGTATTTGGCTTTCTGTAAGCAGGTGTTTTCTGGCCGCGTTTCGTTTTGGTGGATCTCGTGCCTTGCCTCAGTCCCTGGCTACCCAACCCCCATGTAGGGTCGCTCCTTGGGTTGGAAGGGGGTTTCCCTCAAGCCGGGACTGAATTCCCATAAGGTCCTTTGAGAAACTTCATCTCCTGCATCGTGAAGGTCACCCTCTGTTCTTCTGGAGTCTGTTTGGACGGGGGGAGCTGTGCCAGTTGGGGGCCAGGCTGGCGATTTGTTATTTCTGTTAGTCCCTGTGTGGGATGCAGATGCTGTGAGCAAGGCTGGGGGACATGGTGCTCCCCCCTTTACCGACTCTCCCATTTTGGGGGGTGGGGGTGGTGGTTGTAGCTTCATTGCATCCTATCAGTGACCCCTGCAGGTGCATCGCTGCCCCTCCCAGTGTGTCTCCATCCCACTCCTGTTTCTGTTGCAGCCTTTGGCCCAGGGAACGTGCAGATTTGGGGAGCTGGTGTGACCCAGCGATGAGAGTCATGGACTTCCCTCCTCGCCCTGTTCTTGCAGCGCTGAAAACCCCAACCACTAATTTTAATATTTAAAGCCATCTCTCCTGCACCATCCTGGACCCAAGCACCCCTGAGCTACCTGTCAGAGTGTCAGAGCCAAAAGACCCTGTCCAGGGACCCCCTGTCATGCTAATGAATAAGGACAGTAATTAATGATCATCATTATTTATGTGTAGTACTATGAGTGCTGTCACCACTGACTGTGCTGGCGATTCCAAAGGCTGCTCCCTCATCGTGCTGGCCAGCCGAGGAAGAGGAGGAGGAGGAGGAGTGACCGCAGTGCTCGGGGCTGGCCAGCCCAAAAGTGTCCCTCGGCATCACCTTGCTGAGCACGGGAGCGATCGGCAGCAGGTCCCTGCGGTGCTCCAGCCACCTCACCCTCCTCCTCCTCCTCCTGGTATCAATCAGCCCGGCAGAGCCTGCTTCCCCAGATGGGTCTCACTTTCTGTTCCGTCTCATTTGACACTTCATCAGCTGTAGACAGCAGAAAGACATGTTAGCTCCTGAGATCCATCCCCTACCTGCCAAAAGGCTTGTGCTCCTTGGCAAGAAATGTGATTAGTCTGGTTCGTGGCAGAGATTTCTCTGCGTGTTATCTTGGGGGAGGCAATCGCAGCCCCCATCCCGTTCCCTTCCCCAGCCCAGCAGAGGCTTGTGGCTTATTCTGGCCCGGTGTGGAGGTGACACGGTGCTCTCCGTGCTTGCTAAGCCGATTTGTGCAGGCGCATGGGGAGGCCGGTGCTGTTCCTGTACAAAGAGGCTGTGTGTCTGGTGCAGGATGCAGACACGAAGGGCTGCTCTCCTTATTCACTGGGTTAAGTGCAAGCCGCTACCCGCTGTGCGAAAATACCAGCGGCATATGTGAGCTCGTGGTCGAAACAGGGGGAAAGCCCTTTTCTTCCTCTGTGAAAGTGCCCTGAGTGTGGAGATCTCTCCTGGAAGCTTTGATGCCTGCTCCGTGCAGAGGGAGAGGCTGGGCAGCAGACGGCTGCCGGCAGATGCAGCTGTACCACACCAGAAGCCTCACACCTTCCCGTTTCATCCTCCCCAGTTCTCTAGCAGCCAGGGAGATGCTGAGCCACCCTCCTCCCCCCAACCCCCCCTGAGATCCTGCTGCTCATCCCTCTCCGTAGCTGGTCCTCACCCCCGTGTCCCTGCTGCTGTCTGGGTGGCATCGCTGGTGGGAAGGACCCTCTGTATTTCTCACGCTTTCCGCCTGCGTGTTGGTGTCCCATAAACAGTAATGATGGGCGTTATGTTTTGAGGCCATTTGAAGGGAGAACGTAAAACCTAATAGGCAAAAATACGCTTCTCCGTGCACGTTCCGTAGAATTGAACGCAGCCGGGCTTTCAGTGGTGCCTGTGTGGCTGTTGTGGGCCCCTTTCCATGGGGCCGGTGCTCCCAGGGGCTCGGCTCTTCCCCGTGGAGCTGGGGTGCAGCCCCTGAGCCCCCGCTGCAGTCAGCTCAAACTGGGGGAAAGATGTCGTCTTCGGAGGCGTTGTCAGGTGGAGAAGCTAAAGGAGGTGAGGATTTAAGAGCCTTGATTCCTCCCGTGGCGTACTGGGGCTGTGACTTGTGATAACGCCCCTAGGCACCGACTGTAATGCACGTAATAAATTAAAACCAAAAATGTGATTACTTTGTCGCTTGGAAGACAAATGTGTATGCCTGGGGAGTAACAAAGCATGTTTGATTTGTTGTTGTTTTTACTGTGTTTACTATTATTATAACTTATTCCAAATTATTCCAGTCTGAAATGGAGAGAAGGCTGTCGCTTGCAATCCTCCTTGGAGAAGTGGGGTTTGGGGAAGGGGCTTAAAGGAGGCGAATCCCATAAAGCCGAGTGTCGTGGCACGGAAGGGTCTCGATTATCTGGATGCTGGTGGGGGAATTAGGGAAGGTCTGGATAACGAGAGAGCCGTCGCCCCTGTTTTTTGGGACGGAAGGCTGAGGTGGAGCCTTGCTCACTGTGGATAACCTTCAGCTCGGAGACGAGTCCTTGACTTTGGGTCCAGCTCGCTTCTCCATCCCTCCCACGGAGCGATGCGCTCCCGAGACCCTCCAAGGCACCCATGGGGGTGACTAAACGAGGATCTTCTCTTATTTTCTCCCCCGTAGGAGCACAAATCTCCGGAGAAAGCTCCATCTCCCATCATTCCTGACTAAGGAAAAAAGAAACGGAGCTTCTAATTCCCATCTCTACAGGAGCCTCTAATGCTAAAGAGCTTAGAGGGAGCGCTCGTGACTTTGAGAAGAGTAAAAGCCTCCCTTGTCCCCTAAGCGGTGTCCGGCTCAGTGAGCCAATACGCTCTGATAACATGGCAGATGGGTATTTCTAGCATTTGTTTTGATGATGAAAGTGTACATTGTGCTCAAAGATGCCCCCAGGACACATTGTTCTCTGGATAAAGTGATGAAAATTAAAACTAAGTTTCCTAGGTCAAAAGGACGCTCATTAAACCGTTCAGGCCTAAGAGGAAAAAGAGGGGGGAAAAAAAACCCAGCTAACAAAACCCATTCCTTTCCTTGAAAGAAAGTGGCTCCGGAGGAGCCATGCGAGACGTGTTTGTTGTTTGCTTGCGCTGGAAAAGCTGCTTTGGGGTGATGATCTCGGTGCATCAGGTACCCTGATTCTCATGGTGTGCTCTCAGGGTTTGGGGCTGGGATGCTGGAGGTGCAGAAAAACTCGGGGGTAACCCTTGTTGCATCCAGCGCACTGGTGCCAGCCAGGAAGATGCAAAGCCCTGGGGTTTAGTCTAGGGAGAAGAACTCATGGCTGCATCAGCAGGCAGGGGATGTGCTGGTCAGTAGAGCTCGTGGTGGGAGAAGTATTGCAGGAGTGGGGCCACAAACTATCCCACCGTTAATGCTGCAAGGTGCGTGCTGCTCTGTGCTTGGCAAAAATACCCAAACAAACCCCAAAAATAAAAAAAAACCCAAACCAAACAAACAAACAAACAAGAACAACAAACCAAACCAACAAAGATGAAAAGGGGCAACTGGAGGAAAAAGCAGATTTCACGTAGGTTTGGGTCCAAGCAGGTACCACGTGTGCTCCCTGCTTCCTCCACGGCTGCTGAGCTTTTGTCCTCTGCTTTCTAACCCCCCCTCGCTGTTTAAGAACAAGCCAGGAGCCCCTAAAGAACCACGTTTCCCTGGGAGAATGGAAAAACACCACGTTGCGGAGATGGAAATGCCAATCAGTGGGAGCGAGGGGAAGAGAGGAGCAGCGTGTGGCCTCTGCAAATTGCAGGAAAAGTGACACAGTTATTCAGAGCTGCTCGGGGAGGGAGTTAGGTTTAGTGGTTAGACAGGAAAAGTGGTCTTGGGTTCCTTTTATAACCACATTATCGAGACAGCATGGGCAAATTGTTTCCCATCTTTGTTGCCCCAGTTCTCCCGGCCGTTCAAAATGGGACTGATTTTAACCTGCTGCCTAAGAGAGGGGTGAGCAAAGCTCGATTTGTTCTCGCCGAGTGCTTGAGCATCCTCAGAAAAGCGATGCCACGGAAAGGCAGGGCGCTTTTTGGACTCCATAGCAGAGTACCAGACACTTCAGCTGTCATATTTTGGCTCTATATGGCTGTTACCCCATTTGAGAATATGCAAAAGCCAGCTAGGCCACCCATCAGGTAATCAAATCTCATTATTTACAATGTTGAATACATCAATTAAGAAAAAAACCCTGTGTTTTGGAAGCGATGTCTCCCCTCCCTCCCTCCCAGAAACCGCCCCAAATCAACAATCCTCATGCTTATTTGCCATGTGTCTTATTTTTATGCGATATAAACGGTGCTGTATCTCTCTGACTGCTTTTTCCCTTATTTGCTATTTGATTTGCCCTCCAGAGATCAGCAAAGAGCATCAAACGTCATTTTAGCTCTACCCTCGAGATGAAGGGAGAAGATTAATAGATGAGGGCTCTTATTGTGTGGGTATGTGCAAGTGCATACAGGGGTGTACAGCTCTTACTTCTTAAATGTTTTCTGTCCGGAATCAAATTTGGGACACTACCCCAGAGGTGAACACCAAATTCCTCCTCTTCTCCCCCAAACCCATCAGAAATCTTAATCTCCTCAGCAGCAAGAAATGCCCTGGGGCTGCGCAGGGGTTTTTCATCCTTTTCTCCATCCTCCACCAACCCCCATTTATTTTCTGTCATTAAACAGCATCCTTTTGATCTGGAAATTAATTTCCAGATAAACAGAGGCACACAGAAGGCTGCCACGGGCACGTGCATCCGCGGGCGGGAGATGCTTTGGTGGCACTCGCTAAAATCACACCGCGGATCGTGCCGGTGTCTGCTACGTCCCTCAACCAGAGCAGGCACCGAATGCAACAGGTGTTTGTAGGATTAAGCTGTTCTAATATATATATATTAAAAAAAAAAAAAAAAAAGGGAAAAAAAAAATTTTTATTGTTATTTTATTTTTTCCCCTCCCATCCTTTGTAAGCTTTTTTCCTATAGGGGGGTGGCAGAGTTTTTTGCACACCTTTCCCCACCAGCAATAGTTTCATTGCCCGGCACTTGCTCCCACCCCGTTTCAAAGCCAAGCCAGTTTTCCTGACGCCCCAGCTGATAGGGAATCCCGCTGTAATCCCAACTTTCCTTTTCACTTTGAAGTAAGTCTCTATTCAGCGTGGTTAAGCACAAGAGCTCAAAAAGGCAGATGCTGAGGGCTTAAAAACCAGGAGAAAAGAGAGAGAGAGAAAAAAAAAAAAGGAAAGAGGCTGTGGGTGCGTCTTTGTTTTTAATCCCTTCGTATTTTAAAGGGTTGTGTTCACCTGATGAGAAATGCCTGGGGGCAGGGCAGCCCCTGGGACTGGCGGTGAGACGTGTGATGGGAAGATGTGAGAACTTGAGTTCAGGATCGGATTCCCCTCGCGGCAAGTCCTGCCTCAGTTTCCCCTTTTTTGCTGCCCCCTGCCCTGGGCAGCTGTGGGAAGGGTCCAGGCACCGAGCGCAGCTTTGGGCGATGCTGGGGGGTACAAAGGGGCGGCGGGATGGGGGCTGCAACCTGAATCCAGACCTAAAAGGTGCTTAAAAAAATCCTCTCCGCTTGACTTTAAAGTGGATTTATTCGTAATTCACTCTCCATGTATGTACTATTAAGGATTTGGGCTCTCAGAGGTTTTTTTTTTTTTAAGACTTATTACTTTTTTTTTTTTTTTCTTTAAGGGCAGCACGTGAAGGGAAAAAGCAGCTAAGTTCACCTTTAAGGATTTATTATCGTTTCTCTAGAGCAGGTATTTACTGGGGGTATTTCTCTGAGGAAATGACTGTCGATTATAAAAAATAAAATAAAATAATAAAAAAAAAAAAGCCTCTCTCCTAAAGCCAGTAACCTTGCAGAGTGATGGATTGTCTTGCTGAAAGTGGAGTTAGAGAGAAATGGAGAAGGAGAGGAAGAAATGTAGATACTGTAGTATACTCCAGGGGGTCGGGAAAGGGATATGAATTATTAACTAAAATTAATAATTGAAATAATTAACAGCTGCAAGAGATTTTTGTCCATCCTCCACATAATAGGGTAGCAATGTTTAGTATCAAGCTGTAGTAACCACTAGTAATTTGATGTTAATTAATTCGTTGGCTCAGCATTCCGAGCGTTTATGGGTGTTTTCTTTCCTTATAAATATATTAATAAGTTTAAGTAATTCTACAAGGTAATTTAAAAAAAAAAAAAAAAAAGAAAAAGTCCTAGCAAATGGCAAGTCATTTATTTTTGATCAGTAATTAAAATGGCTCTTTCCCCCCATGCATGTACATCAGAGGAAAATGGCTTTGTTCCGAGGAGCTTCTAAGTTTTATTCTTCTTCCTCTGATACGAATCGATAACCTTTGCTGTTTGGGGCCAGACCGCTGCACTCTTGCCGTTGCAATTTTTTTTTTTTTTTATTATTATTTTTTTTGTATCATGGGCTTTTGGAGTTTGCTGCTGGGTGTCCTAAAGACCAGATATTTTTTTTTTTCCCCTAGCCCCATAGCTCTGACCCCCTTGGATAATTTAGGAGGGACCGGAGAGAAGGCTCTAAAAGACATAGCTTGGTGACGGTGGCTTGTATTTGGGGCAGATCGATTTGGGGGTGTTGGATAGATGTGTGATGGCTGTGGTTAGGAACCCCTCTGGAACTCTGCCAGGAGGTAGATCCATCCAGAGGTAGATCCCGAGGCAGATAAATGGGGTGCAGTGGAGTTTATCGCACACCCGAGTGCTCCGTGACAGGGTTGGAGGTGCAGGATGCAGATGGATGCAGGGATGCTTAAAGCACGCGGGTACCCAGGAGGGCAAAGCGCTGCTCTGCTGACCTTCAGCTCCCCTCTTCGATGGGGAGAGGCCCCCCAATGTCCCTGTTTTGAACAGCAAAGGTGTCAGATACCCATCCCTGGGTTCTCATGCTGCCTTCTCATGTGCATCTTGTAGCAAAATAAGCACTGCGTGGCTGATTTGGTGTCATGACATTATTCTTCGTTATTGACTCAGGAAAGGGTTGGTCTGGATGGAGTCCTCTTGGGTTGTTGCAGCTTCTCAGGAGGACCAGGGAGCCCTCCTGGGGGGAAAAGCAACCCCAGGCCATGGTCAAGGTGATGGCAAGCGCTGCAGCTGGTTATCCCCGTGGCTGAGGTTTTGCTAGATCAGATGCAGGCTTTAAGGCTGTTCCCACAGAACCAAACACTGCCATACCTCACTGAGTGGGGAGGAAAAATCAGGGTGCATGGAGGGAAGAAGGGAACAGGAAAGGCTGGTAACAGAAGGTGGAAAAAGAGCAGCAATGTGGGGATTTTTTTCCCCTGGGCTGGGCTCGGAGGCATCACCACCTTCCTAAGTTTGTATGGAGCTGTGGACTAAAAAAGGCATTTCCCACATGACAGCAGAGAAGGGGTATTCCACGGGCTGGCAGCCCTAAATTCAGTCCCAGGCCACGCTGCTGGAAGCAAATTCCCATTCAGAGCTGAGGTGGCAGCAGACGGTGCCCATCGTGCCGTGTTTTGCTTTCCATCTGGGGAAGCACCAACACGTGGCAAAACAGGGGCTCAGGGCTTCAGGCAGCGTTAGTTTGGCTCTGGATGGGGGTCTGGGCGCCTGGTGGGGTGGGATGCTCAGCGTGCAGGATGCTCGGTGATCGGGATGTGCGTGGGCCCATGGCAGCAGATGGGGGCTGTTGGATGGGGAAATGGCAGCGTTGTCCTCAGGGAGCATCAGCATCTTATCTGCAGGCAGCAGCGGCGGTGCCTCCCTTTGCAAAGCTCAGCACAAAACAGCGGAGCGGGGAAGGGACTAAATCCCAGCCTTGTCAGCAGATGGGGGTGAGATGTATTCCTGGCCTGGCTGGTGGGAGAGGAGGTTGCAGGGCGTTAAGGATAGCCAGGCTGCTTTTGTATGGGGTAGTAGGGGCAATTGAGGTGCTGAGCTGGAGGGATGGAGGAGGGAATCTCAGGAGATAGAGCAGAAGGTGGGAAATATTTTTTTTTTTTTTTTTTCCCCCTCGCTCCAAATGCTGTGGAGCTGCGAGGTGCCCAGCAGCAGGGACAAACCCTGCTTCTGCCCCAGGGAGTGAAGAAACATTAAAAGTTTGAAGTTAAACTGATGGAGCTCAGCTATAGCAGCAGACTGCTGCGCATTTCTCCCACTCAGGGATTTGCCCTATATTTAATTTTTTTTTCCTGACTGCTTTAGTGACTCTGTAAACGTTGCAGAGTTTTTGTGTATTTTTTTTCCCCTTCCTGCTAGATGAAGTGGGTTTGGTTTTTATTGAATCAGTTTCCTCCAAGGATAGAGGTTGCGAGTGGATAGAACCTCTTTCAATCCCATAAAAATGCCGTCAGGGGATTCACTTAAATTTATTTAATCCTGTGCACTTTATCGCGGTCACTTCATCATGGCAGGTAAGTGGATGCTAATGGATCCCTTCTTTTTATGGCCTGCAGCCTCCTGGAATTAGATCCCCCAGCTGCAAATCTCTCATTTGTGGTTGGCATTTTATCTTCTTTCTTTTATTTGATTAGCAGGGGTGGGGGTGGGGGGGATGGAGCAAGAGGCAGGGTGCCTGTTTCAGGGTATTAAGGCCACGAGAGCTCGTTGCTCTGATCTAGTCTGACCTCCTGGGTAGCACCAGCCAAAATTTCACCTGGAGGGAGATGCTCTGCGAACGTCAGGACACAAAGTCCTCCCTCCACCCCACCACCCCCCCTGAGCCCAGTAAGCCTAGATCTCGGTCTGGGGTTGCATTGCCAAAAAATACGGAAAGCTTTTGCTCTTGCCTGCCTTGGCACGGAGTTGGTGTTGATGTGAATATGCCTCTTCTGATGGCCTGATTTACTGTCCTCCAAACCTGACGGGCCCTTTCCACTGAAATGTTGAACTTCATTGTCACTAAACCATTTTCTTTTATAAAGTCGAAGTGTTTGGATGCTTTCAGGGTGAAGGTTGTTGAATTGCCTGCTCCATTAACGCTTTTAAAACTGGGAGATTTTTTTCCTTTGTTGTCACCGGTCTGCTTTTTTTCGTGAACCTGCTTTAGTGTTTAGTTTCAGCTGCTACATCTGAAGCACTCGTCCTGTCTGACCTCTAAACTTCAGCCTGGGTTTGTCTGCCCGGGCTCAAGACTGCGGGATGCTGCCCCTGTAACTGTGTGGTCCAGCCCCACCTTGGACCTCCAGCGCCTTGGCTTAGAGAGGTACAGCTGCATGGGCTGTCCCTCGTGACGCTCTTGAATCCTTTCCCACTGGGAAAATAGATCTGTGCAGGTCTACCATCATGCCATATGTGGAGCTCAGATGGAAATTCAGATCAACCTAGGCATTGGTGAACTGGAGGGCTGCTGGCTTTGTGCGTTGGGGCATCTCCATGTCATCCCCAAGGACAGCAGAAGGGAATTCTGCCCTTTACAGATCTGTCTCAGCGCACTGAAGGGCAACCTCAGGCAGAAGTTGAATGTGTTGCAGGGTCTTCTCTGTAGCAAAACCTTCGCTGGTGGCTATAACACACCAGGCAGCAAACCCAGTCCTAACTCCAGAATACTCAGCACAGGAGAAAGCAAAACCCCGGATGGGGAAAATTAGTCTAGCAGGATGCTGGTCATTGGTAACATGGGAGGAGCGGTGTGCGCTGATCCCCGAAGGGATTTATCGTCTCGTGGCAGGGATCCCCCGCACACCAGAGCATCCCTCGGCATGTACTCCCCTCCCAGGGTCCCCACAGGCTGGTGTCGGAGCGTTAATGAAAAAACTAAATAACTCTTGAAATGCAAAACCATCGGTTATAAAAACGAGAGGCTGAATTTTGAATTATTAAGGAGCCCTATGGCTGCTTGCTGCCGAGGGAGAGGGGGCAAGGGAGGGATATTGGTGTTTGGGAAGTCCAATTATTTTTGAACCGCAGACAGTCTTATTAACTTGGGCAGAAAATTAATTAGTCTAATTAGAAAACCCTTATTGGAATTTAGTGAGGAGTTTACTGGGGGAAGATAATAGTGGTGGGGGGGAGTTGGGGAGTCACAACAGCTGTGGGAGGGAGGGGACAGAGGGAAACGTGGGTGATGGGGGAGCTGGCCAGATTAATGGGAGCAAAGGAAGCCCAGGAAGAGATGGGAGAGGAAGGAAGGGGTTTTTTTTAGCCATAATGGATTAAATTTGGCAATTTTTATTTTTTTTTTCTAAAAACATGAGTATTCCTGTATGTGCACGCTCATATATATACACACACATTCATATACATAGATAAAATATATATAGATTATAATGCGGAGGAGATTTATCGGAAGGTTTCTGTGGGTGGTTGTATTTATTTCCGATACACCAGTCCGTCAGCGTGGGTTTTTGTTAGAAAGTGCTGGGTGAGTGGTTTTTTTATCTTCACGGATTTATGAAGTCCTTAAAACATCTGTTCCGTCCTGATTCCACAGTCCTTTAGCGGCCTGGGGAGAGAGAGATGTTCCTCGGCGGAGCTGTCTGGATAGAGACGGCTTCGCTGAGTGTTAATAGTAGTGATGGAGGAAGGGAGCAGGATCCCTCCTCAGAAGGGATGGGGTGAAGGAAATTCATGCTGACGGTCCAGGCTTGATGCCCGTGGGGAGGGAGAGGTGCTGCAGCACGGGAGGGGAAGATCAGGATTTGGGATTGGGCTTTTTGCACGAGTCCTGTAGGAGTTCAGCAAGAAATGAGCGTTTTACTCCTTTCCTCCTGTGAGCTGTTCGTTACAAAAGCAGGCGTGCTTTCACCGTGCACCCACGTGCGCTGGAGATAAACACCTGACTCTTGACCTTTTCAGCTCTGGAGTATTGAGGCTAGAGATGGGCAAACACCAGGATCGAGTAGGCAGTCTCCCTGAGCCATCACAAAAACCAGCAGCCAACCTTCTAGTATGAAAAAGCTCCAAGGAGGGGAAAAAAAAAAAAAAAAAAAAGTAATAACAAGAGAAAGCACAGACAGCAGTGAACCCAAGCACTACAGCATTTAGGAGCTTGGTCTGATCTTTGGGTCGCTGCTGCTGCTGAACCGATGCGCAGGTGTAGCATCCCTCCCATGGACCGCAGGGGCTATGCCTGGACCTGCAGTGAGACTGCCTGCGAGTGCACCCCTAGGTGGACCACGCTGTAAACCCCCCCCCCACCCCCAGCCCATGGCCAAAATCAGGTGCCCATCGGTGACCTTGGGGGGTTTCGCAGTGCCTGAGCTGACTCTCCAGCCTCGCAGGCTGCCTGGCCCCCAGGTTTTCCCCAGTGCCTTTGCTCTGATGGCTTTGCTGCCTGTTACTGAAATAACCTGTCAAGCTCACGCTAATAATGAGCCATAAGTCAGCTCCTCTCTGGTAGGTTGCCCTGGGTGTCTGTCACAATCTTTAGGGGTGACCCAATTATGATAATTGGCCAATCTTGCTACTGGTGTTCAAAAAGAATTGCCAAAGGAGGAGAAATAAAAGCTCCCTGGAAATCAGCAGAAAACCCAAATACAGGGTTTTTTTTTTTGTTTTATTTTTTTCCCAGACCCCCTATTGGCATGAGGTGCTTTTAATATTAACCTCCTTAGCCTGCCCTGCTCCGATAGCTGCAGAGAACAACAAAATAAAGCCCCAAATGCAGCGGATCACGTTGGTGATGCTCTGCTCGGGGGCAGCAGCGGTTACCCCATCCCTAGGCTTGCTGGCAACCCAGGGACACAGGCGTTTGCTCAGCTTCATGCCCAAGACGATGCGGTTAGAGCAATAGTTTTTACTCCCACTCAGATGTGAGACCTTGATTTTGCCGGAATATCTCGGATCCTTCAGAGGTGGGTGGGGGGGAAGGGAAGAGGAGTGATTTCTTTTCCACCCAGCTGCGTACAACATGTACCTTCAGTTAGTCAGGGCAGGATAAAGGGAATAAAGACAATTTTAGCCCCATTCTTGCTCCTTTCTGTCCCTCGCCACCCACCTTCTCGTTCCCCACGCACCAGCCTTGTGTAGTGCCACCGGTATTATTTCAGCATCAGAATAATAATAATACAGAGGGAACATACTGTTATGACTGCTGTGACCTCCTGCCCGGCCTGTTCTGCTGAAACACTGCTGGAATTGCAACTTGGCACCGATCTTTTTAGTGAAGAATTGCTTCTGGCTAATCTATAATTTACAAAACACACTCAGATTCATTTTTTATGGGGTGTTTTGATATGATGCCATTTAAAAATCGGAAAGGAACGACGCACCTTTTTATAGGTTGCTCCTGATTCCTCTTGTTCTTTTTTTTTGGGGTGGGGGGAGGGTGTGTGATTTTAGTTGCTGTTACCATCTGACCAGAGAAAGGGAATTTCTTACTATCACCCCTTTCTGGACTATTCCCCACAGTGCTGGGGACAGAGCCTCGTGTCACAACCAACACAACGCCTTCAGCATCCAAGCTGGCTGTGCTCACTGCAACCCTCTGTGTATTCCCGTTGGCTTCCCCCCTGCCTCCCCCCGCCCCTTGGCTTGTGATACATATTTAGAAGCAGGAAAACGATGCATTTATTCCACCCTCTGCTCAGGAAGGCTGGGCAGGGAGGGAGGGGAGGACCCCCATGGTCCTCCCCGGGTGATGCTTGGACTTCCCAGCTGTATCATCATCTGGTACCTACTGCAGCCTCTTAGGTCTGGAGCACTGCAAAGTCCTCACTGAGCAGAGGGTGTAAAACTCCTGATATACCGAGGGTAAGAGAGTTTCTGCTGGCGGTGGGGAGGCTCGGCATGGAGGGCAGAGCCTGTTCTGGGGGGCTGAGGCTTGCTTCTGGGGTGGCAGTGCTTCTCCCAGGTGTTTTATCGCCTGCAGGCTCCTCGGCTCTCCCGCATGCCGTTTTATGGTGCCCCTTTCTGACTAATGCGAATCCCATCCGGCATATATTAGCAGGAAGGGCATCGTTAGCAGGAAGAGCAGCACTGTAAGAAACCAACCATGAATCTTCTCGGGCTCGCAGGGCTCTGCGAATAGCACAGGAGGGATTATATATGTTCATCTTTACAGTCCAAAGGGAAGGGAAGAGGTTTCTCATCAGACCCCGGCTGCAGCATGTCCGTGGTATGATGATGTAGTTATAATTAACCTCCTCCCCGACAGAGACTGAGCTGCTTTTCAATCATCTGCGAGTTGCCCGGCATGGGAAGGAAGTCTTGAGCAGGGAAAGCTTCATATCTGTTGATAAATAGAGGCTGTGATCTTCAGCAACCAGACACTTGAATGCAGGGAGCGCCGGCAGACCTCGTGCTCATTTATATCGCGGGGCTGGAGTAGGTAGTGTTTTATGCCGCCTTCAGCCATGCAAATGGGAGCACCAGCCCGCTGCCGAGCTCCGTGCTCTTGGAGAGATATATGGGAAATGGTTTAACTTTCCTGACATTTCCACGCGCTCCCGAAGAGCTTTCACTGATGGGTTTTTTTGTTGGGTTCCCCCCCGATGGAAATCTCAAGGATAGAGGTGGACAAGCCGCTTTGCTGCCTTTCCAAAAAAATATCTGTTAATGCGGCTGGGGGATGGTTTTCCATCGGGGTGGGGGGTGGGGGTGGAGGTGGGTGCGTGGTGGATGGGGGGAGGTGAGCAAGGCTGTG
>JAVJGJ010000036.1:3450433-3463339 GCA_035590215.1 Microhierax caerulescens | reverse complement strand
AGCCATCCATCCATCCATCTGTCCATCCATCCATCCATCCATCCCTCTGCAATACCTGTATGAGCATCCTGGATGCGTTGCACCTCTGCACCAGGAGTGACCAGCTGCAAATATCCATGTTGTGGGGGAATTGATCCTCCAGCTGGAAATACCAGTGTGAAAACTGGAAGAACTAGGTCCCAGATAGCAGCGCTCCTTGCAGCTTAGTTGTTCCTAGCAGGGGCTGGAGAAAGCTGTGCCAGTCTGTGCCGCCAGCCCGCAGGAGATAGCTGGACTTCGTTATGCCTTGTTTAAACAATATTTTTGTTTTTACAGCGGCTAATCTCTCCAATTCCCCTAACATGTAGCTGCTTGGCGATAGCCACTGGGGATAATTGGGATGGTGTGGGATACAGGGCATCTTCCACCCCCTCGCCAGAGCAAGAGGATTGCGAATGCAATTTTTGTGTGTGCATCAAACGGCAGTTTTCCTCGCCAAAATCACAACCTGTGCAAACTCTGCCCTAATCAAATCTATCAAGCCCCAATTTAGAAACCTCGCTGCTTGTCTGTTTATCAGGGAAATGGACTCGAAATTGGCCCTTTTAATGGAAACCCAGCTCTCGTACAAGTGTTTGAATTAATGGCAGTGCCTGCTGCGAGCCGGCAAGTTGGGCATTTGATTCCAGTTACAGGAAATTGCCATAATTTCTGCTCTGTGCTCCTCTCAAGTGACACTAAGCATCTATCTTTTCTTTTTTTTTTTTTTTTTCCTCTCCCCCCCCTGTTATTTATTTATTTTGGGAGAGGATGGCATTGTACGTGGGCGCTTTTCCCCACGCGAAGCAGCAGAGGGGTTGTCTTGTTATCATGGCAACCCCTGCTTAGCAGCAGACCTTTTGTGTGCTGAAAAAGGGAGAGAGAAGGGAGGTCTGGGGGAAGAAAAGGATGGTTTGGAGGAAGAAAAGGCTGCAAATAAGATCTTAAGGGCTGGTTTCAGAGATGGGACCGTTGACGCATGGCTCTTGGGTAGTTGCCGTGCTTTCCTGGTATAATCAAGCTGGGAGGACCAAGGGGTAGCCCGGGAGATGTCCGATTGCTGGGGCTGGACCTCCAAATAGCACTGGGGTCCTCGGGGTGCCGTCCCCACCGAGCATCCCTCCTCCTGGTCCCCTGGAGCCATCCTGCAAAGCTCCTCTTGGCAGAGCCCCTCGTCCTGCAGCAGGCAAGCATCTCCTTGGGTGACCTCCTGGAGAAGCAGCTCTCGCACACACATCTTTGCCGAGGGAGACCAGCTTCTTAATTTAAATACATAGGAGTATGTAAATATCCCGCCCTGCACTTCAGATGCGGTGGGTCTGAACTGTTTACTCATTCCGTGCCTGAAGGTCGTTCTCATCCCCCTGGATGCTCAGTTGGGTTTTGTGCTCTTTTTTTTTTTTTCCTTCTCCTTCCCTCCTCTTTTCCTGCTGGCAAAGTTTACTTGGGGAGGCTGAACCATCGGGGTCCGGGGGCTCTGCTCCCGGCCGTAAACCAGGGAAAATACTGAAACCAAGGGAGGGCGGCGAAGATGGATACGCAGATGTTTGCAAAGCATGTAACGCTGTTGTGAGAAGCACCAGAGAAAGGCTGAGGAGGTGGTGAATAATTTTGTCCTCGGAGCAGGTTGGAACAGTGTAAAATAAATACAAGGCCTGGAGCCACCCGAGCCGTGAGGACCCGTGCTGAAGCTTTGGGATGGGGGTGCACCAAGAGCTGTAATTAATACCTGCCCCAATGTTCGAGCACTTGACTCCTCGACCCTCGTGCTGGTCGCTCAGCATGTCCTGAGGTTTCTCTCTAATACAGAGCGAAAGGATGAGCTGAAATCTCTGGGCAGAGGATTTGGGTGGTCAATGACAGCGATGGTCGAAGATGGAGGGGGACCCCACAGCTCCTGGCACGGCGGCAGAGGCTCTTTCCTTTTTGCCCTTGGGTGCCTCTTTCCGTAGCAGAATAAGACCAGATCAAGAGGAGTGAGTTTCTTTCTCCACCTTTTAAAAATTGTTTTTCCAGCCGTTGTTTTGCTCGGGTTTGGCGTGGCGCAGGATGACTTACATCTGCTCAAGTCTGGATCCTTTTTATTTTTACTCAGACCTGGCCCTAAGTCATGCAGCGCTCGTCAGCAGAGCTGTAAATTTCCCGAGGCAGGCTGGCAGCCGGCAAGCAGGGCACGGACACCGGGAGAAATGAGTTTCTGAGGGTATGGAGGGGGTGAGAAGCTGTTGGCATCCCTTCCCAGGGAGTGAAGAGGTACAGGGGTGGTGGCCCAAAGCCCCCCGAAGCGCTCGCTTGGGCCATTTGTGCCAGAAAATTGGACGAGGTGCTTGTCTTTTTTCTCGGAAGGAATATTGTTTTAAGAAACGATGCAGGATGGCAGTATAGGACAGCAAGTAAAATGCAAAGGAGTATAGCCTACAGGTGTGTGTGTTAAAATCTGTAAATAAGGCTTAAAAAAAAAAAAAAAAAAAAAAAAGGCAAGATATGCAGCTGCAAAGTTCCCAAGCCGGCTGAGGCAGCGCGTACATCGGCGGCTGACGCATCTGCCGGCACCATCAGGTCCCAGCAGCCGTGGCTGAGACCTGTGGAGGTGGCTTAGGAAGGAGGAAAGTGGGACCTGATCCTGTTTTCCCCAGGGAAAACCAGGGGAAAAGCCATCCCTGTGGGCTTGGCAGTGCATTAACAGAGTCGGCAGCAGCGGGGGAAGGGATGGGTTGTGGGTTTGGGGTGCTGCTTTGGTTTTGAGCGGGTGTGCAAGTACCGGTGAGCCCTTTCGAGGCGCGCAGACACCCCTTTTTGCTGGAATTGCGTGCCCCCTTTTTGCTCCGAGGGCTCTGTCGGCAGTTCGGTGCAAGGTGCTGGTGCTGGTGGGTTCGTGCATCTGTGAGGGTGCGTGGCCACCGCTGTTTTGCACCGCTAAACCCCACATTTAAGCAACTGTCGCTGCTGGGGCTGAACTCCTCTGTGCACTTGGGAGGAGAAACCCAAGGGTCTCATTAATGCCTCGGCGTCCGTCGCCGGCAGGCAGCCTAATTCGGGCCATGCCCCCCGCGAGGGGGGGTGCAGCTATCTCTTTCTCTCCCCCCGGCCAGCCAGCGCCGTCCTATGATCCCGACTGACCTTCTTAAAAGGGATCAACCGCGTAAAGTGAAGAGATGAAGAGTAAAGGGAGGAGCCGGGGAGGGGGAGGAGGGAGGAATGAAATTAGGAGCAGATATTAATAACCATGTTAAATATTTATCTGACCTCCTTTCACATGATCCTTTTTAATGGTGACCCAAAAAGCTGATGTGCTAATATTCACCCTGGCTTTCCTTTCTGCCTCTCAGTCAAAGGCTTCGCGTTGGAGCAGGGAAAAAAAACTTTGGGCTCCCCCACCCTGGGAGCTGTTGGGCTGTGGGAGAGGTGGGGGTCCCGAAGGAGCCTCCATTAAAAAGTGACACTGCTGCTGATGTGATGGGAGCAAACGTCCTTAGAGGAAAGACAAAATAATAAATTTTAAAAAGGGTGATGGATCAAAGGGGTAGGGAAAAAAGTGATGCTGCCTCTGGGAATGGCGGTGGGTTTGTTTGGTGGGCAGCAGCACCGCTGCCCCTCTCCCCACGCAGCCCGTTCCTGGCACAGGGTGGCTGCCAAGGGGCATGAGCTCCCGGGGGTCCGCAGCATCTCCATCCCTCTGGGTGATGCTGCTGGGGCAGTTTGGCACTGCAAACCTTGCCCTGCAGCTGGGAGTTCCTCAGCTCTCTCCTATCCCACCTCAAAAACCAAACCCAGGAAAATGCCTTTGTAAAGGCAGCCTCTAATTAGACATTTTACTGCAGACCTGGATGCTAATTGTGTAGTTCTCCTGCCTTAGTATTACCCTTTTGCATCTGACTGAAGGATTTCAGTTTGTTGTTGGTGGTTGGTTTTTGGGGGTTTGTTTTTTTTTATTATTATTATTTTTATTTATTTACTTACTTACTTAGTTAAGCAGTTCTGTTCTAAATGGCTCCAGGCATTTTGAGCTATTGCTCGGGGAGGCACTGCTACCTTTAAACCCCGTCTCAGACCTCAGGAGCCAAGAAGCATTACCAGCTCAGTGAATTACGGGTGATGTACAAGTCATTAGTGAAGGTTTGTGAATTCCTGACTGGTTTTCCTTCTCCATGCCTGAAAGCGTATTGTGTTTGAGTGCAGAAATCTGAGCTGTGGTTTGACCTGTTCGGCTGAAGATGAGAGTGGGAAAGTGCACGGGAGCAGCAGGGTTTTGGTCATGGCTGTGGTTAAGTTCTCCGAGGCCGCTCTGAGCTGGCGTGCAGGGAAAAAATCAGCAACAACTGAGTGTGATTTTAATGCAGGGAGCTCCTTCGTGTCTTTCTGATCACACATTTGCTGCTTTTCCTTTTATCCCTTTGGTTTCCTTCCTCCATCAGCTCCTGAATTGCAGGAGCGTCGACTGTGCATCCAAACTGGTCCGTGTTTTCCATCAACTCGTCAGCTTGCCTTTTGCTGCTGAAGTGCCTGCTGTGCTTTCTCTCTTGTTTTGGTGGCTCAGAGCCCGTAAAAAGCCCCTGAGAGCCGTTGTGAAATATCCTCTTATATTATAGTATTTGTCTTTTTAAAGGAAACTGAATTCATTAGAAGCGGGACTGAATACAATAGCAGGGTTTTTCTAATCTTGCCAACACCAGCCCCCTGGGACGACACCCTTTCAGTTGGCGTGACTGGATCGTCCGAGATGTAATTTGTATTTTCAGTTGAAGCATCAATTAAGCAACAGCATCGCCTGGCTTGGCCTCAGTTTCCCCTTTGCGAGGTGGAGCTGAGGGCCCTTGCCCAGCTCTGTGAAGTGCGTCTGAGACCCTGGTGAGTCTTTCCTTTGCTCCACAGCCTGGGGAACCAACAGACATTTCAGCAGGGCATCATTTTCTTTGGGGAGGGGGGTAAATTTATGGAATTAGGGATAAAAAAAAGGCATTAGAGCCCAGTGCCAGAGCCTGGTATAGCGCAGGACTGTGTTTTTTCCAGCAGGATGGCTCTTTCCGGGACCTGCTACAGGACTGTACCTTTTATAATTAATTGCATTTATTTTTAAGGGGGAAAAAAAAAAAAAAAAAAAAAAAAAAGCCCATGTTTTTTGCATTCCTGAGCTCATCCTGGATGGAGAGTGCTGCTGAGAGTCTTTTGCACAGTCCCTATCACCACTGCCGCCAGCAAAACAGAAACGCGTTTAATCTTACTAAATGTAATCCTGTTGTAGAACAGGAAATTCTCCGCTGGTCAGAGAGGATATTAAGATGCCTGCTCTGAAAAGTGTTTGAAATTATCATCATTAATCTGGAAATGATTATTGCTTAGTTCAAGCTGAGTAACGTGAAAAATAAAGTTAACCTGAAGTGTATATGGTGAAAAGTAAATTGGATTTTTAAAAAGCTCTCGTTTTCCTAATGGAAGATAAGATTAATAGGACAGCTCAGGAATTTAGAAAAAAACGCAGATTTCCAAAATTTAAAAGCAACTGGTGTTTAAGATGTTCAGAAACCTCCCAGCCAGGGAGGTTTCTGTCTGGTCATCTCCCAGTACTTACCCTGTGAAAAATCAGATCTCTGTAAATGGTATTAAGAGCACCCCAAATCACTGATCACCCAGAAAATAAATGTGGTCACCCAGATAAAGTGATTCTTGCCTTTCCTTAAAGTGGGACATCTTAGTGTGGGCAATGAGCGTGTTCTCCGGCCCCAGTAAATGTGGTGATGTTTTAGCCCATGGGACCGGGGGTACCATTGCGAGGTGTTGCAGTGCAGGAATGCAAAAATTTTTGCAACCACCGTGCTCATTGCGATGTGGAAACATCAACGTCGAGTCCCTTCTCTGTTGCATCTCTGATGCAGCGTGATGCAAGGCTGAACTGCAGCTGTTGCAGCAGGCAGGTGGGCTCAGGCCAGGGGGTGGTGGGTGCAGATGTGTGACGTGGGCTTGCAGGCACTTGATTTCACCTTAAATTAGCGTAAGAGGGGAGCTGAGCCTCTCTGATGAGCAAAGCCGTGCAGGTCTGAGCTCCAGCTGAGGTGTGCTAATGCAGAGTCGCTGGAAATCCCCATCTGTGGACCTGGGGCTTCCTCCAGAACATCTCTCTGAAGGTTTCTGGCATTAATACCGCGTCCTTTACCATCGTCTTTGACCAGGTTTGGGTTAGTTTGGGTTCTGGATGTGTCTGAGCTAGAGCTGCCCTGGTGTCCTTGCAATGGAAGCTGCAGCCGACTTCTGCTTCGGAGCTGAGGCAGCACCCAGCAGATGGAGAACGCCACAGGATGGAAAGGAGGCCTTCGGAGGAAGATTTGTTCGTTGTGTTTCGAGCAGAGAGATGTGAGATAATCTCTGATATTCCCCTCTTGCTGTCAGTCCTGTCTCAAGTTTGTTGCTGTGAACTCGCCCTGGTTGATATTTTTTCTAGCTTTCTCTGATTTGGATCCCAGAGAGCTATCTCCTACTGACACCCACTGATCTCCGATAGCACCACAGTAATAAATCCTGGATTTCTTTTGCCTCCTTGATCCCTGTTGATGTTCCTGCCTTGCGTGGCCCTGATACCCAGGTCCATGGGACCAGCAAACCCTTGTCCCCACACATGCCCCAGAGCCTGTGTTTGCATTGATAGAAGGTTAATGCCGATGGCGTTTCACAACTTTTTGATTTATTGTCTTTTGACATTCATCACTCTTTTCTTTAAATTAAAACTCCCTCCAGATGGGGTCTCTGACACAGATTTATTGATCTGCAATAAAACCTCCCTCATAACCTGTACAGCTGCCCATTCATCTTTCAGTGAAGGAGGGATCATTTCTCTGTGGATGTCCCAAGAATGAAAGCAAGCTGCTAACTTTTTCCCTCTTCTGCCTGTCTGGTTTCCCCCACGATTTCCACGCCTCATCTCAGGTCATTTAACAAGGCACTAGATGGGAACAACATCACCTCTGAGCCAGCCCCGTGTCCCTACTGTCTTCAGGTGCCCAGAAGGTGACGGGGTGGCAGAAATGCCAGCTGGACAGGTCCCAAGTGATGCTACGAGCCTTGGGAGTCTGTTTGAGATGCTGCAAGTCCTAATGAGGCTTCTATCCCCAACCCCCCCCAGGGATCTGCAGAGGGGAGGGCGTATGGCAATAAGTTCTGTGGCTTCTCTGGTGCCGAAAGCAGCAATTAGATACGGAAAGAAATTCTAGTGATATAAGTTGGCTGGAAGCTGTAATGGTCTCCTTCTTTGTGACTTCTTGCATTCACTTGTGCATTTATTTTTATTTTTTTTAAGATTTTGTTTTGGTTTTGTTTTTTTCACAAATGGCTTGACTTCCTAACCTAGGAGGAACGCATCTGAAAATGTCTTTGGTGGCGATGTGATTTTGCTAAAAGTTTGGGGGTTTTAGTGATGCGACCGCACCTTCCAAGGTGGTTTCAATCTTGGGCCAGAGTTATTAGCGAGGTTGGACTTTTTGAGAAGTATCCAGAAGAACAAATGTGAGCGCTACAAAATCTCGATGTGCTGGGTTTCCACAGCTTCAGGCAGTTTGACAGAGAATACGTCCCCAGAACAGATACTAAAGTCTAGGTTTGCCCAACAAAACTCTTCTTCCTGAGTTTCCCACCACAGAAGGATGAAAATAAAGCAGAAAGCCAAAATTTCACTAGCCTGAAGGTAACCCCTCGCACATGCATTCACGGTGTGAAGCCTGGTCCCTGGCTTGATAGGCCTGATGCTTAATGTCCTCAGGAGTCATGCAGTGTCGCTCGTTCTTCGGGAAGCAAATGGGATTAGGGAAGGTTCAGTCGTTCCGACAATTGAGACGGGGGTTTTTGAAGGTGCCTCAAAGCACAATGCTGCGTGAAGCAGGATTATGGTATGTCTGAGCGAAGCCACTTGACACATTGAATGTACATAAAGATGATGACCTGGGTAAGTCTGTCAGATGGTGGCTGTGCACGCGAAGGATGACTTTGGGTATCAGCGTTGACCCACCTGCATCCATTCAGGTCACAGTTGTCCCCAAGAATGTTCTGGTGCTTTAGCTAAACTCCAGAGGTGGTCAGAACTGCGCCAGCAGCTACTTTGAAGGACGTAGGGGCAGGTGGAGTTGCAGGAGAAATGCACATGCTGGCAGAGAGGTGAATGGATGGATGAGGTGGCCCAGGAATGGTACATGGGAAAGACCCAAGAGCTTGACAGGGGGATGAGCAGTGCACATGGATAACTCGGGATGGGTGCCGGCCTGGGTGGGGGCGATCAGGGGAGGATGGGCGAGTGTTGAGTCAGAAGGGAAGGCATCATCATTTATCACCATATTCAGGAAGCCAGGCTGAGAAGGTTTTAATCACTGTGCACGGAGCTCGAATGCAGAGCAAGTTTATGGTTTACAGTGAGCGGCCTGACACAGCTGATTGATGTCAAATATGTCATGATGTATATTGTAAAGCCAGGAGATTTAATGGTGTAACTCCATGGTAGTCTTGGAAGTGAGGCGCTGCAGAGCAGGGAGTGATGGATGGGCTCATTTACATGTAAAATTGCCGATGGCATTGACAGCGCTGGTATGCGGAGGGAAGATAAGAGGGAGACAGTGAGATTCACTCTGACCCTGGTATTGAAATATTAAAATACAGCTGTAGGATCATCTGGACTTTGCAAACTGAATGTATGTCTGTGTGCGTTTGAGCATATATATACACTTGTGCTTATGCTTACAATTACGTGCACAGTATGCCTTTGCGAGGTAGGCAGCGCCGCGGAGTATTATCGACTCTTGGCTCAGGCAGAAATAGTTTGTGCTAAACCTACATCCTCGGGTAAATGAACTCCCAGTGAATCCAGTTACTGCTTAGTGTTGGAGGAGCCTTGATCCCGGTGCTTTTGGGGGGTAGCCTTGGAGAGGCAGGCGGATTCGGGGGAGCTTGCTCCAGGAAAGCACAGGCTGGTAGCCTGGGGGCTCAGCATCCCATGGCACAAGGCTGGGTTTCCAGCTCCGCTGCACCATTAACCCAGACTTCAGCACTTCAGCACGCTCCCCTCATTGCCACGGTGTGACAGAAGCGGGGCTGGCGTAGAAGTTGCCTCTGTAGCTCAGGATCTCCCTTCTAATTTTGGTTGACTTAAAGGGAGGGTGTGGGAAGGAAAGAAAAAGGAAAATTTGGGCTGCCGAGGTGATACAAAGTGGATGTGGCAGAGCAGAGAGCCCAGCCTAAATAAACTGTCAGAGGATGTTTTGTTTTCATTATGCCTGCTGCAAGCCCTTGAAATTCCCGATTGCGCTCTGTAACACCATCCTCGACTTACTTCTTGAGGATAACGTCGCTCAGATTTGGTGAGGAGCTTGTGAGGAGCCTGGGGAAGGTCATTAGGAGAAGCAAGCCTCTTGCTTCGGGGTGCAAACACACTGCTGCTGGGAAACCTGGGGGGGGTGGGGTGGGTGCAGGAGCCCAGGAGGTTGAAGAGCCGTGTTTTGGATGGTTTTCTCAGGATTTAACTCTCTTTCAAAGCTCTGCAGCTAAAAGCCTGTCTGCTGTCCCCCAGCCCAGGCAACGTACCTGTCTCTGGTGCAAATGACTCCATGGAAGCCAGTGGCTTCACACCCGGGATAAGTCATCCCAGTTATCTCGTGCAGCAACTTCTGAGGGCTGAGAAGCAAGGGAAGAGACAAGCTCCCTCTGCGGCTGCTCAGGCTGGCTTGGGAAGGACCAGGGAGCATGCTGGGGAGGGGGTGGGATGGGTGTGAGAGAGGAGGTTGCAAAAGGCCCTTGCTCCCTAACGAGGGTTACTCACGTGGCATTTACCTTCATCCACTTGGTCCCCGTCGCCTTTGATCCCCTCCCTCATTTCAACCTACTTGACAGTCAGCAGAAGGGTCTAAATTGGGATATTTTTCAGAGGCAGGTTGACTAAGCACCAACTGAACTGACCCTGATATAAACGCTTAAGAGGCTTTGAGGGGATTAAGTGACTGTATTTTAATCTTGCCTTCTTCGTGGGGATGTGCCTTGGGTCCCAGCACGCTGCCTGGGGCTGGGATTCGCTCTCCCTCCCTGTCCCTGGCTGCTGATGCTCCCAGGACAGATGGACTGAGTGGAGCAAGCAAAGGACAATATTTCTAGGAATTAACTTGAATTGCTCTTTCCTTAAATGAAAAGCCTAATACTAAAACCATCCTTGCAAAGGACTTTTTTTTTTTTTTTTTTTTTTTTTTTTTTTTAATTTTTGAGCTGCTCTGTCGTCTTTGGAGACAATGTATAAATGATGGAATAGCCATGTATCTGAGCCAGAGCTGGATGCAAAGGGTGTTGTGTTAGAGAGAGAAAACATGGGGGTGAAGGAAAGAAGGATTTAGACTTTTTTTGACTTCCTGAGCTCATTTTGGTTCTGATCCCAAACTCTTGGAAGATGGTGTGAATCCTATTTTCCATTAACTCTCACAGGCTCCAGAGGAGAGAGCCCTTTTCTAAGCAGAAATAGGGATTGCAATACCAGATCAACATAGTATCCTATCTCTAAAAGCTGCCAGCGGCAGATGCTCAGGAAAAAAAGTAATAGAGAGTTACACTGGAGTAATACATTTTATCTGGAAAACCATGATGGGGGCTGCACAAACAATTATGCCAAACCCATCCTTGCCCAGATGGGTTCCTGAGATAAAATAAGGGGTCACCAGTATTTGAAATGTCATCATCTGTGGGAGAACTGAAAGGGTCATCTCTGTCCCCACATAGCCCCAAGTGTTAAGAAATGACAAGGGGATAGAGAAGTGTCGATGCTGGTTTGTCATTTTCTTGCAATTGCCCCCTGTAGCTCCTTGAATCTGTCTCCAGGGCACGAGCCCTGGTGAAATTGTTGGAAGTGCCTCCTTGCAGCATCAGTCCTGAAAAAAATGGACATTTTGGGGGAGTTAGAGTTTGCGGTGGGGGAGGTTCTCAATCACGGTCACTTGCAGGAGCTCTGCAGCCCCCCTCCCCCCTCTCTCCGGTGCCTTCCTCGGGGGGTTCGTGCAGTACAGAACACTTGGATGCGCTCGGGGTTGCCCCAAGCCCTGTGGGTGCGCCGGCATCATGACTGCAATTTGCTGGGGTTCAGAGGGTCTAATTGTCCCACGTGGGGAACAGGCATTTATAGCAGCAGCCGCCTGGCTGAGGTTTGTGCTGCTGGAGCACGCAGCCACATCCCCGAGAGCCACGCGTCCCCTCTCTGCTGCCTGCACCCCAGCTCGTGGCAGGGAGAGGTCTTCCCAGCTGGCTGGGCTGTTCTGCAGTGGTCTCCTGATGCTCACTGGGAAGGGCTGGGTTTCTCCACTGTGCCCTTGGCTCGTGCCACGATAGCTGCTCTTGTTAGAAAAAGAGCCCAAGGGGGGTTCAGTTGTGGTTTGGTGCAAGCCAGTAAGGCTGCCTCCGTTTATCCTGCTAGAAAATAGCGTGAGATGGAGTTTGAAGTTTTTTAGTGAATCAACCAAGAGAGCAGAGATGGTCAGGGGAGACGTGGAGCGGCTGGGCGATGGCTGTGTGCACCAGGGTACCAGCCCAGCATCCCTGCTCCTGCCGAGCAGGGCGAGGAGGGTGTCAGGGGCTGGTCCCTCCCGTGGGGAGCAGCAGCATGTCCTGAGAGCACACTCATCCCTCACTGGGGTTTACTCCAGCCTTGAGACATCGCCTTTTTGGCAAGCTGCATTAAAAATATCATGATTCATCGTCCTTCAGGCACTGGTGCCCTTCGGCAGCATCTGGCGACAGGGAGGGGTGGCTTTCCCAAGCGTGCAGCAGCCCCCCTGCACCTCTCCCCTGGGAAATACCTCCACCAGGGTCCCAGTCCCCCCAGCTTCATCCCTTTTGCCCTCCCTCACGTCCCAGTGGCAGCCAGCTGCCCCACCATCGCTTTACCGTGAAGTTGAGGCTACTTTTTGTTTGTTTATTTTAATTATCATCTTTCTCCCTGGCTCGGCGCTCCCGCAAGGGAGACAGCGTCTGTGTTAATGGGATTATGCGTGCTGTTTGCTGATGTCTACGTGTTTGCCACTTCCTCTCTCTTTGAATTTCACCCAGATAATTGATTTCTGTCTCTTCCTTGGCACTTGCTTTTGCAGCGCGGGGTGTTATTAGTCCCCTTTTGTTTCATTGCTGAGTGATGAAGCCTTTACAAGGCAGCCCGAGCAAAAACAATTGTTGAATCTCTTGCTTTCTTTATTAACTAACAGCGGATTGCAGGCGGCTTGAAGCTCTCGGAGAGATGTAATAACATCAGCGATGGCTTGGGAGCAAAGCGGCTGCTTCCCACGGCGAGAGCTTGGGTGGATTGTCCGGGTCTCTGGCCACCCACTTCAGTTGACTCTAGCTCTGTCCTCTCCATCCGTTTATCCCAAGATGCTGGGAGCTGAGGGACCGAATCTTTCCCCGCTTTGCATGTGGGGAGCTGAGGGTGGGCTGGGATGCGGGCCCTTTGCTGGCGTGGACTCCTCTTCTGCCATGGCTGGGCAGGAGATGCCGATGGAAGGTGGCTGGTTCTTCTTAAACTGGGAGGTTCTTCTTAAACTGGGATGTGCTGAGTTAGGGAGACCGGCCTTTCCAGGAGAACAGGCCAGTTTCAAAGGACTGCTTAATCAGAACGGACAAATACACTGAAAATTAAAGCGTTTTGCAAGGTTTTAAGATAGAATTCATTTTTTTCAGGGGAAAAAAAGTGATCTTCTGGCTCAAAATGAAAAATCAAAGTGTAGCTGAATTTTTCTTTTAGTTAATAAGCAAAAAAAAAAAAAAGTTGAAATTTAAAGATCATGTTGAATTTGGCCCAGTTTTTACTTGAGTTTGAATAATTTGAGAACTTTGGTTTGTGAATCTTTAGGGGTTATTGGGGGGGGGGGGGGGGGGGGGGGGGGGGGGGGG
>JAVJGJ010000036.1:3420965-3433998 GCA_035590215.1 Microhierax caerulescens | reverse complement strand
CTCTGTGTGCTTTTTCTTGGCGAGGGCTGTGCTTGGTGCGCTGAAGAACCGCTGGCACGGGGGGTGGGGGGTGTACTTGTCCTCCTTTTCTCACACCAGCAGGCTGGAGGAGCGACTGGTAAAACAGAAAGGGGGGTGTCCGTGTGCCGGGGAGGGGGAAGGATGCTCTGCCCGCTCTGTGAGCTGAGGCTGGAGAGGCTTGGCCATGGACAACCGGCCACGGTCTGCTCTGTAAGCCAACCTGGGGAATCTACCTCCCTCGGTATCTCTAACTGAGACTGACTAAATAGCTGAAAGATCGTTGTGAATGAGCCTTAGGGATGCTTCCCGGCCAGGGCAGCCCCTCTGATGGGGCTTGATGCTCTGTCCCTTGCTAGACGCCTTTCAAAGCTCTGGCGGAGCGCAGTGAGGGTGATGGGTTTCCCTTGCTTGGCAGAAAAGCTGGTCCCCTGCTCTTTTGGGCTAAAGGCACTCAGGGTCTGGCCTGGGGACTTGCCTTTTGGCGTCGGGACAGTACTGAGATGAAGATTTGGTGTTGGTTGGGACTGATCCCGGGCCAGAGACCCTTCCTCCCCTTTCTCCCCCGGTTTGCTAGCTAGGATGTGCATGGTCTGTTTTCCATTTCAAGGCCTATTTTCCCTTCTGTGCATTTCCAACTCTCCTTTTGCCTTTTCGTGTGTGCTGTAAAGGTCAGCCCATATCTGGAACATGCTTTAAATTTGAAGTGAGAGCAGGGGGCAGGAAGAGAGGGGAGGGTAGTGGTGCAGCAGCTCCAGCCCTTGCAGAGGGAGGTTTGCTGCTTTTTTTTTTTTTGCTACTTATGTGGATGGATGGGGATACAGGACCACACAGAGGCCCCCAGCCTCACCTGGAACCTGAGGCAATAGCCTTTTCTTAGCAGAAATCTCCCAAAGCACAGAGTGTTTGCGTTGTAACCCCACCGGCTGTTGCGAGCCGCTGTCCCTCTGCCAGCCTCAGCCGTTGGGACTGCATCAGCCTCGTCCTTCCTCTCTCCTCGAGGAGGATGCTCGCCTCCGCCAGCCTGCTGCTGTCAGCTGGACCACGCGCCCTCTCCTCCCCCACGCCCCGCTGCGCCAGGCAGCACGCATCCAGCCCGCTCCCCCTTCCTGCTGCCCGCCCGCCGCATCCTGCATCCCTTGCACTTTTCCTGGGAGCGCAGGGGGGTGCCCCGGCCCAGGTTGGCAGACCCAGCGCCGTGCCCCCTCTTGTCTCCACGTCAGGCCCTTACCTTGCCTGTCAGCCGCTGCCTCCTCTCGCCGGGACCTAATGCTGCTTCATTTCTGTTTTAATTTTGCTGCGGTTTCGCGACAGCCACTGCCAGGTCAGGAGTTACAGAAAGGTTATTGGTGAGTGATGGGTATTGACATCCCTAACAGTGCTCTGACCCCATCAGTCTCGCTCTGTTCTTCTTTTTCCTTACACTTGCCCTGGTTTTGTTTTTTTGGTGTGGGTTTTTTTGTGTTGTTTTTTTTTTAAAAAAAAAAAAAAATCACCTTTTTCATGCATAAAGCTTGCTTCATCAGATTTTTACCCGAAGACAGACGTGGCTGGCGGAGCAGGGAGGGAAGCATTGACTTGCCCTGGCTGAGTATAGACATTGAAGGAGTTTTTCATCCCCTGATTATTTTGCTGTCTCAGAAGCCTCATGTGCTGCTTTTTTCTCTCCTTGTTTCCCTGATCTGCTAGTACGTCTTTCCAAATGCCCACCTGGATTGTCTCACCTGTGCCTGGGGCTGTTGTAGAGCCCCAGCGTGGTGGTGAAGCGGGTGCAGCCTGCGATGCTGGGGAGGAGTTTGGGAAGGGGAGGCAGCATCTCTACCCAGCAATTTTTTTAAAAAAATAATTAAAAAATATCCTTATTTAATAGGTGTTGTTGATACATCCTGGCCTTTTCCCCAAGTCAAGGCATGGTGCAGAGCCCAGCTCGGTGGGGTCCCTTCCATGGGGTGCTTTGTGACCCCCTGCCACTTCAGCGCCAGGTCACAGTGAATAGCTGCTCCCTGATGGGCAGATAAATACAGGCGGGCAGCTCCCGGGCTTGGCAGCCCATCATCGTTTCATCTGGAAGGATATAAACCTTCGCACAGGCTATTTGGAAATACGGCAAAGCTCATTTTAAGCGTGTCTTATCTCCCCGTTGAGAAGCTTCTGTGGCTTAGCAAGGCTGGCTTTGCTTCCCTCCTGCAGCCTGTCCGTGCCTCTGCTCCCCATCCCAGTGCTCTCCTTTCCCTCCACCCCGCGATAAGCTGGCGTGACGTTATCAGATGCTTCGGCACTAAAACTCTCGGCGCGCAAACTTTTTTTGCTTTATTGTTGCGTCCATAAAACCGGCTGGGAAAACTGCTGAAGCAGTAACCCTGCTTGGTTTTAAAGGCAGCTGCAAATCAGCCCCACTCTCTGGTGCAGTACTGAGCTGGTTTTATGAGCCCTAATTAAACAGGATCTGCCCTGTGGTCTACCTTCCACCCAGCCCATCGGAGGGATGGGGTTTAACTGCTGAGGTTATGGTTCTGCGTCCGTGGGCTTTCGTCCCTCTGGAAATGAAGTGCAGTAGGATGCTGGCTGCATTAAGGTGAATGGAAACAGCCTGTGCAGAGCTGTACATCACACGTGGGCTTTTGCAAGGGTGTCCACTGAAAAATGCAGGTTGGGGACTGAGCCAGTCGGTTTTAGGGGCGGAGAAGGAACGTCTAACGCCGTTTCGTGATGCTGAAAAATGGGAATGGGCGTTAAATGGAGGAAACGCTCGTTTTGGAGTGAGCACGTCTGGATGTGGCAGGGCTGTCGAGGCTCCTGGGTACCGGTGCCTGTAAAATACCAGGGCAGAGTGGTTTTTCGGTAGCTTCAGCCTGCCTTGAGCTGAGGTGCTGCTCAAAAGGGTATGGGCACAGGCTGTCCATTTGCTTGTTTTCCCACGAGAACTCTTAAAGGTTGGCTTCTCCTGATGTTTCAAAGTGACAGCAAGAGGTGCAGCCTGGTCCCTCTGCATCTCCCTCTGCCCCAGGGCTGAGGGGGAAGGGGGGATACCGGCTGCAAGAGAAGCATCACCATCCTGCTGGGGTGGCGAGGGGAAGCACTGGTGACTGATGCTTCATGATTTATTTGAACCCTCGAGTCTCTCCAAGAAAGCATTTTCTGTGATATTTCTCTTGGCATTTGAAGGGGGGGAAAGGTAGTATTTCCCACATATGCTCACTGTTTTCATCCTCCCCTTCCATGAAATGATGTCGAGCTCTCTCTCTCGGCACGAGTCAGCTGCATCTTGCAACCCATAAGCGGGGTGTGGAGGGGGGTGGGGAGGAGAAGCGGTGTCTGGGAGGTTGCACATGTGTAGAGCATCTGTAGCGGTGTCCGTAAGGACACCGGGGAGTTTTGCAGCATGGCAGGCTGCCTGGAGAGAGGATCCTTCCAGACACCTCTGTGCACCCACTGCTGGGCTCCCACAGATGTGACATCCACAAGCAACAGTGAAATATCAGCAGCATCATGGCTGGGCTTAAATCTTTACTGAGTCTCCATTTTTCTTTCTTTAAACGCTTACAGAATAAATGGAATTTATAATCAGAAACCATAAAATCTCTGATTTATGGTTCATCTTGATGACAATATTTAATAACTCGTGTATATTTTATTACATCTTTTTAATGCCCTGTTGTGGAATTTTACTTGGGCATTTCGCCCTCTATATCAACCTGTCGCAGCACAGATGGGCTGACGTTTTTGCTTTGAGCTGATGACGGAGCCAAGCGCGCTCGGGGTTGGGCTCTTCCCAGGGCTGCCGTCAGTCTGTCCAAGCGGGCTCTGAAAGCGGGGCTGGATGTCCAGCCATGGTCCGGCTTCTTCCAAGAGCTGCTCCCCAGATTGCAGATCCAATGCTTTTTGTTGCCCAGGCAGCTCCTTTCCATTATCCCCAGCCAAGTTTTGGTGCAGGTGGGGAGAGAAATTCAACTGTAGGGCCTCTCTTCCTTCCTCAAGGACTTTTTGCTTGGAAACGCATATCTATTTAGGTTATTGCTCAAGTGCTTTCTCCTCTGGAGAGCACTCCCTGCCTTTCTGGGACCATTAGTGCAAATTAGCTGATGCATCCTATCAGCCCCCAGCCTGCTGCACCCGGGGTACCAATCCTCTTCTCAGCGCTTGTATGGGGAGGGGAAGCTCATAAGCACCGTCGCTGCATTCTGGCTTTGTCAAGAAGCGGTGGCTCCCTCCATCCCTCCCTCCTAACTGGCTTTTAAAACCGGCTGCATCCCAGCCCTGTGCTGCTGGACATGGAGAGGGGGTGCTGGAGGGAATGGGATGGGCAGCAGCTCGGGGCAGAGAGTCTGGAGAGCTCAGGCATGAGCGTGGGTCGCACGCTGCTTTGGACACCCGCAGCCTGTTTTGCACGTCAAACCCGTGCTGGCATGGGGACAGGTTGTGTTGCACTCGATCTGCTCTGGGCTGGCTCTCACGGGATGGCAAGCCTGGGGCCGTGCCGACCTGCTTTTAGCCTGGTCAAGCCAGGATCGTGCAAACATCCCTATTCCTCCTGCTGAGCGTGGTCCAGCGAGTGATTTTCTTGCTCCTCAAGGACAGTGCCCCAACCACAGCGTGAAGCCTGCTGCTGAGCAAGCCGGGGGCAAGGGGATGGGGTGGGAGGACTAGCTGTGAGCACCCCCAGGTCCAGAGCTGGCAGGCACCCCGAGGAACTTGTTCGGCGCGTCTGTGCAACGCTGGCTCTGCTGACAGTTGCTGCCCATCCATCCGGCGCTCCCCTCGCCTCGCTGCTCTTGGCAGGAGCCGGGCGGGCAGAGCAGCCAGGTGGAGAGGAGGAAACGGGGCGAGACGGCTCGCTGGCGTGCCCGGCCGTGCACAGGCAGGGCTGCCCGCCTCGCTGCCCCCATGCAGCCCCTGCACGCTACAGGGGTGGTCGGCAAAGCCTCCCCCTGGCTCTCGGCAGCCGTCTGCACTGGCTGGCTGGGAGGCTTTGCGGGCATCGGGGACCTGGGGAGAGCAGGAGGGGCTGTGGTCCTGAGTGGGGAGGGGGAGAAGGGGGGAAAGCAGCCAGGCAGGGAGGGGAAAGCAGCACGGCATCGAGCTCGTCATATTTAGGTGCTGCAGGGTTCAGCTTTTCTTTTTTGGGGGGGGCAATGGCATCGGGCACTTTTTGGGTGCGTGTTGGGGCTGTGGGTGAGGACAGGGGCTGTCCCCTTGAACGCTGTCCTCTTTTCCGGAGCAAACAATCTGAAGACAAGCAAGCCAGCTGCGGGTGAGGATAGTTTCTTCCCGTGTCCCCAAAAGATTAATGGCTGGAGAGAAGCTGGCTGTTAACCAGGGGATGCTGGCTGCAGCGGACTGACTTTCTCTCCCAGCACAGCAGCGATGGACTGGGTCGGGCTGTGACCATCTGTTAAGTGAAGGGGTGCTTGCAGAGCGATGCTGGGGACCTTGTTCCCTACCCAGGGCAGGTGACCCTGTGCTGTCCCTCGAGCAAGGAGCACTGCAACCGCTTGGCTTTTGCACGGAGAAGGCAGAAACACCAGTTACCTGATTTACTTTTATGCAGCCACCGCTCTGCTGGGCCTGGGTGCTGATGGCTTCTTTTCAAACTGAGAATTTCAGGCTCCTTCACAATGTTTTGATAGTTTGGGGGATTGGTTATCGTGATTGTTGTTGTTGTTGTTGTTGGGGGTTTTTTGTGGGGCTGAAACTGTTTTGCAAAAACCTTGCCGGGGCTAGATGAAATGTTTGCGCTGGGAAATCAGCCCTCTTCAAAAGGGCTCCTGTTCCCTTGCAAAACATTTGCAGGGTTTTCATCTGTGCATTTTAGCTCCTCTGATACGAGGCAGGAATCATCCTGGGAATTGTCTTCTTGTTGGTTATTCTGCTGTCTCTGCTCCTGCCTTACCTCTGCTAGGAAAAAGGCAGAAATGAGAGTAACTGCAACCAGCCACCATCACGAAAACATCCCTTTACTGGAGGTCTCGCTGGGCTTGGCTGGTCTGGGTCTAAACAAAGTCATTGATTCCAAACAGAATCCTGCCTGGTACCAGTTGAATGGCTGAGGTGTCAGAATCACAGAGATTTGGGGATTTTTTGCTACCCCTGACTGGGGCAAGGCAATTGTCCTGAATTTCCTTTCCTGGCTGCATGTGGTTTCTAAGAATTTGTTATTTTATTTAAGACCGTGACCAAAGAGGGCCTTAAACCTGTGTTGCTGCCTGGGAGGAGCAGGATGAGTCCTGCACGCATCTGAGAGGGAAAAAAAGGAAAAAAAAAAAAAAAAAAAATAATTGGCAGGATAAAACTCTTTCCCTGGTAGGTAATAGAGAAATGGGGAAGCAGGGAGGTGGCTTCCCCGGGCATGCGCATCACAAGGCTGGGCTGCCTGGCTCGGATGTTAAATTATAGTCTAGCAAAAGAGAAGCCTCCTGAGGAGGTGGGAAGTGATCACAGCCTATAAATACCTTCCAGGCGATGTTGGAAATGAAGAAAGGGAATATTCATGGTCTCCAAAGGTGGTAGGACAAGGAGCAGTGGCCTGGAGCTAACTAAGGAAGGGAAAGTGTTTCTGCCTGGCCTTTAAGAAAGTGCCCCGCAGTCCAGCGAGTGGGCAGTGGGGGGGACAGTCCCCGGGGTGGGAGCGCAGGCGCCGGGCAGCAGTGCAGGAGACGAGATGTTAATGGAGATGATGAAGGGGAGGATCTTTAGACAATGCAAGAGGTCGACCTGTTGACCCAGGCTGGCTCGCTGTGGTCTATACGGTGCCACGGTAAATTCTACTTACCCTACCTTACTGCAGGGCTTGTAGCTTGACCGAGCGGCTCGGAAACGTCTTCACTTGACTGCTCCCACTAAGACGAGAGGGCTGCCTGTGATCCTCGGGGTTAAACAACAATTCACTGTCTGCAAAGGGATGACACCTTTTTATTCGTTTCCTTCTCAGAGTCTGGACTCTTGGGGTCCTGGCTCCCCTTTGCCACCGATTTTGACGTCGCTCCGGCCCCGCTGCCTTGCGGATTTGCACAAACCGCCTTTGGGAGTGTGTCTTTGGAGCCTGCATCCTCCGAGGGCTGATTTGGCCATGATGCTATTAAAGCTGAGATCGGTGGGCGGCGTGGGGCACCCCGATGGTGCCGTGACCCCTTTTTCTACCAGCCTGGAGAGCAGGAATCAGCCGCCGAAGGTGCAGGGGATGTTGCTGGCAGCAGATGTGCGCAGCGCTACCAGCTTTTACTGCAGGTCTCGGAGGTCTCATCAGAGTTGATGTTTTTCTTAATGTTGCTGGCATCATGCGATTGCGCTGGAATCTGGGCTTTCATTTAGCAGCAGCTCCAAGATGCTAGCGTTGCAGAAAAAAGCGCGGACATACAGCTGGAACCTGTAGGCTAATAAAACCAGCCCATCTTCATTAGGACTGTTTTTATTTTAGATGTTAAAATGAAATGGGGGAGGGGGGGTGTCTAACTCGGAGCAGGGGAGGTCTGGAGGTGCTCCGAGGGAGGGTTTTTTAAGGGGTGCGGTGCTGTGCTGGTTTGGGTTGTGGTGATGGAGGGATGGCCCTGTACTGCAGGGCTGGAAAGGAGCTGGGGAGCTTTGACTCGTCCCTGGAGGGGAGCTGGCCATGCTGGATGCTTTTATTTAAGAAAATCGGTGATAGGCAAAGGAGAGACGGTATCTGACGCGGTGCCAAGGCTGGATGGCTGTGTCCCTGTGCTGGCGGGGTGGGATGAGCAGCGTGTCCAGGAGCGATGCCCCAGGGTGGGGGCAAATGGGTGCTGGCAGCATCCCTCCAGCATGCCCCGAGGCTGCGCTCCCCAAGGAGCCTCCACCTTTCCTCGGACTGAGTTGTGCGTAAACACCAGAGGAATGCCGGTCCCTTTTCAGAGGCTGTTACAGTAAATTGTAAGCAGGTGACGGCGCAGCAGAGGGACTGTCGCCATCGGCGGCTTTTTGTTAATCTGATCTGAAGGGTCCCCTCGTGAATGCATCTGGAGCGGTCCCTGCTCTCCCTGCAAATGCAAATTGCAACATGCCAGCTCCCGGTGCCTTTGTCAGGTTGGAGGTAGGCAGGGAGGCTGATGCACAAGAGGTTTTCATGTCTCCACGTGGGCAGCGTGCTCCCTGCCTTCGCATCCACATCTTTCCACTTTGCATCCCTTTGCCCATTCCCAGATGCACATCAGGGCACGGCGAGTAAGGATGGAGAAATCCACCTTTGAAACTCTGGCTGAGAATCTTCCATCGAAGCATGTTGCCCTCCAGAAACTCCCTTCATTGCAAAAGCCTACGCTGTTTCCTGGGACAATTTCCGTTTTGTTTTTTTCCTGAGAAATTGAATTTTCCTTGGGAAAATCTAAATCTAGGTGATGGCTGGTTGCCTGGAAGGAGCTCAGCGGTTTGGCTAACTGATGGCTAAGCCAGGAGGAGTCATCCTTGCCGGCCAGGGAGACCTGCTGGGAGGCAGTGGGGGAACCACCCCCACCAAGCCCACCTGGAAGGCAACTTGCCGCCTTGTGTCCCTTCTAAAGTGAGTTTGTGAAACCCAGATGACTCTTCTAGGAGCTGGGAGGTAGCTGAAATGTCCTTCTTGTATTAGCTGAAACGGTACTTCCAAGGGGAAAAAAAATAAATAATCCATTCCATGGAAATTTAACTTGTTGGGAATTTCTGCTGCGAGGGGTAGTTAGGGGATATTTTTCTTTTTAATTTTTATATATATATATATATATATATATTTGAGTTTCAGTGAATTTCCATTTTCTAGTCAGCTCTCTGTGAGATGCTGCTTCTGCAGGCAGTGTATGACTTTTTTTTTCCCCCCTCAGGAAATTTTCCAATATCAATTTAATTTTGACTCTCACAACTGCATCTATTCCATGGGGAAACATACCCTACGGCCTCGCCAAGAAAGTGTTTCCTCTTAGCCGCGAGTTCATTTTCCAGTTTAAAAACATCATTCAGTCATTCCTAATGAAAGATATAATCAACTTTCAGGCTTCATGGCTTAGCTGAGCCCCTAATGGAGATGGGGAAGCCACTCCTGCAGCAGCTCAGCCCTTATTTCCCACGGCAGGCATGCTCACACCTTGGAAAGGATGGGTTTCACTGGGTGAAACTGCACCCAGAGGGGCTAGAGCCACGTGGGTGCAATTCCATGAGTTGCTTCCCACAAAGATTTGTCCTCTTCTGTAATTGCGATGATGCTCCACAAATTCTGCACGGCTTCTGCAGAAGCAGGTGATAAAGAATTTGACCCAGCTAGACTTAAAACAAAGAGAAAGAAGTGTGTGAGTGGAGGGGGTGGGGTGGACCCAACAAACCCCAGGAAAAAACCAGGAAAATCTCCGTTTGTGTCCCATCTGATTGTATTTTCATACAAAACTCCACACGTTTGCTCTGCATGAACGTTTTTGTAGCGCCGGGGGGAAGAGTCTCCGGCGGCAGTGACGTGCTGTGCAACAGAAAGAGATTGGGTTATTGGGAGAGCTGGCTGAATTACGCCACGGATACGGTACCCCGTGTCCCCTCCTGTGCCCGCATCTTCCCATCCCCTGCCTCCTGAGCAAGTGGAAATACGAATGCAAATCGCTGCAAGCAAATAAGATCAGGTGGAGATAACGGAGCGGTAGGAGACCTGGAAGTCACGTCAGGTCTGACTGCCCAGCTGGGATGGGGCTGCGTTGAATAAGCGGAGTTAGGTTTAAATAAGCAGCATGGGAGGTCCAAACGGGACCTGATGGAGCTGGGTGGAAGTTAATCAGCTGGATATTCACCCAGCTTGGTGGAGAAGGAGCCCTGAGCTGGGCTGGGTGTAAGCGAGCGCTGGAAATGGGCAGGTTGAGCTCGGACGGGCAAAAATCCCGTGGCAGCAAACCATGAGAGCGTCCGGAAAACTCTTGCCGGTTTCTGAAAAGGTGGTTCAGGGTTGGGATGTTGAGGGGCTGCTTCTTCCAAGCGAGTTGCCCGAGCTGGTCCCCTGTTCGGGGTGGCTTCATGCGCTTAGCAGATGGCTCATCCCTCCGTCGTTGCATCGGAGGATGCACAGTGCTGCCAGGAAAAATGCCCTACGGACCACAGCGTGCTCAGATGTGACACGGGGCAGGGGCCGTAGGGGCAAACTTGGCCCTCCCTGTTCCATGTCTATGAAGACTCAAAATTTCAGAAGCTGAGAAATAACAAAATGCTGCAAATTCAAAATGCTTTCCCCCCCCAGAAAAAAAAATAAAAAATGATGAACCAACATAAATTTTTAATTTAAATGTTTGCGTACAAATTACCTGACAATCCAAACAGAGAGGCATTTAGAGACAGCACTTGAGCTTTTCATTCAGAAAATATTGAAGCATCTTGACCTGACAGTTTCAGAACTCACCCATAAAGCTTCTGAAGTGAAAAATTAATCCGAAGTAACCTCTTTTTCTGCTTTTCAAAAGCAGATTGGCGTTTGATGAATGCTTATACTTACTTGATAGATCCCAGCCAACCGAGCCCAGCTCTTCCCCCTTGCCTGGTCTGAATCCCTGGAGCACCGGAGGGTCGGCACCCTGCGGGGATGGTCTGGGTGTTAGCGATGTCACCAGATGCCTGGAGCATTTCCATTCCTACCTCCTCTCCTTTTGCTGCCTCCGTCAATCTGTGCCTGCCCTTCCTTCTTGCAACAGTCAGGTGTCTTTTGCTGCTGTCTTTTATCCCTCTGAATCTACCTTATGGGATTAGGCATGAAATGTAAGGGCTGTAGCATATAATAGCGGGGCTGTAATTACCTTACAAATACAGTGTTGATTTCACTGTGGTAAGGCTTTTGAATAACCTCGTCACCACCCACTAGTCCCTATAACTGGAATTTCTCTACATTTCAGCTGGAAGGTTACCGACATCTCCGCAATTGTGGCTTTGGCTTCTTGGTCGCCGTGGCTGGGTGTTCTTAACGTTCAGCAGCATCGCTGATTTTGCACTTACACTCTAATTAATTTGCAGCCACGGAGCTAGCCTTGGAGTTGTACGAGTGGAGTGGAAATTACAGGTGTGGGAAGCGGAGCTACCGTGTAATCACAGCGCGATTGCCGGGTAATTGCACCCCTCATGCTGTGAGCGTATAACCACGTTAGAGTTTTGGTGGGACTTCCCCTGGCTCTGTTGGCACGGGTTTGGCTGGGCAGAGCGTGCCGAGCTGGAGCAGATTCCTCCATCCAGGCACAACCCCCCTTCGGTTAAAGGCTGTGAAGCGTTTATCCTGAGCCATCCTGCCTTGTGATTTTTTTACCCGTTATCCCAGCCTGGACGTGGCGTTGTGGCACTGCTCATGCAAACTTCAGGTCTGGCTTGATGAGCGACCTGAAGCTAATTGCTAACCCATTTGTGTGTCTCCACCCCCCACCCCACCCCACTCCATTAAAACAAGCGTTGCCGTTTCCCTGCCTTTTGGAGCTAGTTGAGATACACAGATGACAAGCGCTGTAACATAATGGATTTTTATTATTATTAAGCTCCCAGTGACTCTTTCCCTGTCAGTGTAATAGGGCTAATGAAATGTCCCCACCGCTCACGGGAGTTGGGAGGACAATTTGGTCCAGTTCTCTGTAGCATTTGGAAGAGGTGAAATGCTGGTTGTTGTTATTTATTACAGATCTGGTTTACTTAGCGCTGTGTTTATTGAGTCCGTCTCCCACTCGCAAATGCCGAATACAGTTCCCAGCGCCTCTGCCAGTGCCAGGGATCCTTCCTGCCGCCTCTGAGCTGCCTGCAAGTTGCCAGCTGGACTTGTTGTGGACTCCAGCTAAGGACAGTGGGCCAGGTTCCTCCCTGGTGTAACATCATTGACTTTAATTAAGCTACGCCAGGGAGAAATTTGGCCCGCTTCATTTGCTAGCCATGCGCTGATGCCAGTCGAAAGGCACAGCGGGTGCCAGCAAGGGCTGTGACAGCCCAATTTCAGCGTGGGACAAAAGTCCTTGCATCTTTAGTGTGAGGCACCAGTGTCCACTGATGGGGAAAGGATGGGGAATCAAACAAGGTGCTCATTCTAGGGCTTTGTGTCTCATGGTATTCCAGGTTTCATCTCCCCCGTCCTCTTCCCTGGCTGCCTGGAGGTATACAGAAACTAAAAGCAGGAGGGGATGAAATGGACGGAGGATCCTTAAATAACATGAGGTCTGACTCAAAGCGGAGGAGCTACTGCTTTCAGGCCCTCTGCATCTGTCCCAGTTTGCTCGTTACGTGCACGTAACTGGCATCAGAGATGTGTGCTTAGAAGCAAAGCCTTCTTTGCTGGTGGCAGACTTTACCCGGTGACGGCACCAGGCTCACCCCTGCATCCCCGTGCAGGGCAATACCAGGAGAGCCCGCGCTCTCCTTGACCCATCCCTTGCAGGGGACGTGGTACCGCAGCCCCCAGCATCACCTGGCTTGGGGAACATCACTCCCACCGCATCACCTCGACCACTGCCCGCCGGGCAAGCGCTGGACCCCGCTGTGACCTGCACCAGTGAGGGCCGGGCTCGTTCGCCCATCACCTCCCGAACGCTGCCCGGAGGCGGCCGCTTCCCGGGGAGATAATTCAGTTGCCTGGTTCAAAGCACAGTTAAAGTTTCTGGCAGATCTGGGGCAGAGTTTTAAGAGTGTCTGTATTTTCTCCCACACCGTCTGAAGTGAGGCACATCCAAGGCTTGCAGCCCTTGGCTTTCATCCACCTCACCGCAGGCATTCGTGAACTGCTCTCCTCTGAATCAGCTCTCCCATTTTAATATTTCCTGGGGTGTTTTAGAGAGTGGCTCTCGCTCTCTGAATGCAGGGACATGTTATTTAAAAAAAAAAAATAAAAAAATTAAGTCTAAAGGCAACAAAGTTGTGGCTTTTAGTGCATCCCCTCTCCCTGTTCTGCTGAGAGGGGCAGTGTGTGCTGTGCTGGGGTGAGGTGGGGATAGGTGGGTGTTGTGCTGGGATGAGGTGGGTGCTGTGCTGGGATGAGATGGGTGCTGTGCTGGAGTGAGGTGAGGATGAGGTGGGTACTGTGCTGCAGTGAGGTGGGTGC
>JAVJGJ010000036.1:3392321-3408937 GCA_035590215.1 Microhierax caerulescens | reverse complement strand
GCTCAGCCCCCCCCCCCCCCAGTCGTCTCGGGAAAGTTACTGGGGGACGAGAGAAGGGGAGTGCGATTCCCTCTTGGCCCCCTGCCCTACGCCCGTGCGGGGCGCGGGCTCGGCTCCTGCTGTCGGTAGTCGTGGCTCGGGCGCTTTGGTTGCATTTGGTGGGGGTGAACATCGCTCCGCTCCTGGGGTGCAGCGCCGGGGGTGCCTTCAGGTGTGTCAAACCAACCCAGCCTGGGGAGTGGGGGAGTTGTTGAACCCCCGCCGGGGTTTTGTGCCTTCTCCCTGGTCCAGCCCTGCTGGGATGAGGGGAGTGCAGGATGGGGCTGGCTCCAGGGAAGGCAGATGCTTCTTTCCTTAAAAATCCCCTTGCTCCGGAGGCAGGGGCTTGTTATTCCCTGCCAGCATGAACTCTTGGGTGTGGGGGGAAATGTGGGGCCGGGCGTCGCATCGGGGTCCAGCCGCCTGCAGCAGCGATCTGAGGGGTGTGGGGGCTGCCAAGGAAACTGTGATTTTGGTCATTGTAACTTCTGGGACATCTTATGCCCAGATGCTCGTCCCTGTCCTCGCAGCAGATGGGCGCAGTCATCCCAGAGGATGTTTGATAGGGACATTAAAAATAAAAAGCCAGGTTTTAATTGCAGCGCTGGGAAGCGGCGCTTGCAACTCCGGCATGCTCGGGAGTGACTTTCCTCCACCGGCGCGTTGCATAGGTGACACTAACATCTGCGGGGCCAGCTGGGTGTGTGCGGTGAAAGCCGCACTCCTGCTTTACGCCAGCAAGTGGAGCAGGGCCAAGCCAGGATGAAAAAAACCTAAGGAGGAATTTCAGCTAAGTCTCTTTTTCGAGCGGTGGGAAGACTTAAACCACGGGCTGCGTCTGGCCCCTGGAAACACGAGTCCTCTCCTTATTTATTTCTTGCAACTCGGCTGTTTGCAGCCTCTCTCCGCCTGCTGCCCCAGCCCTGGCGTTTTCCGGGGAGGGAGGGAGGGAGCTGTGTTGTGGCCGTTCCTCTGGATTTGTCTTGCGTCATGACACGACTGGGCAAAGAGGCTTGAGAATGGGTGACTAAGGGTGGAGGATGGGGCGTCTTGCTTAGGAATTTGCCCCACTGAGCTTGGCTGAAAAGAAAAACGTAGCTCCTTCCCTCTCCTGAATTGCTGGGCTCTCCCCAAGCACCAAAAATCCTACAGATCTTGCCACGGGGGTATCAAAGAGGGATGGGCTTGGGTTACTGGGGGTCTGGGCAGCAAAATACATAGGAGGGTGGCAGCAGCGAGGCGGTACGGGCACCGGGGGCTTTGCAAACTTACTGGAAGGAGGCAAATTGCTCACGCTCTGGTGGGAACCTGCAGAGGGTTTCTGGCACCGATCGTGCTGGTGCTGTGCCCCAGCTGGTGCTGGTGGAGAACAAAGGAAAGCTGGGGTGAGTCAGCAGGAGGGATGCTTTCCTTCCCTCGGTGAGGGCCAGTGGGAAGCGGGACAAATCCTGCCCCTGGGAGGTGGCCCTGGGGAGGGATGGCAGTGGCTTGTCATCACCCCAGCGCTGCCGCATGCGCATCCCAGTTCAGCTGGGGAGCCAGACTGGTGGCAAGGGATGTCCTTGTCCCTGCACGGGTGCCTCATCAATACGAGCGTGCCCCAGGAGAACAGGCACGTGGGCTTTGGGGTGTGCAAACTGCGTGGATGATATTCCCGCTGTGCAGATGATGTTCCTGCTGTCCTGCCCCTAGCGTGGGCATCGCTCTTGGAAATTAATGGCTTGCTGCTGCTTGCCAGCTCAGTGCACCAGTTTGGTAGCCGGAGAGGTGGAGGACTGGGGTTTGTGCTGGCATTTTGGGGCGTTTTCCCTCTGGTTTGGGGTGGGAGCGGTAAGTCTGGCAGGCAACGCTACGTTGCTGCATCCCCCAGTGGGTCCTGGTCCCCGCAGTTGTGCTGCGCTGTGGCAGGAGCCGAGGGAAGAGCACGTGAAAACCACACACTTCCCGAGGAAGAAATCAAGGAAGCGTGAATCTTCCTGCCTGCTCTCCTCCCAGTCCCAGCCCGGTATAACCATCGATCTGCTGTGGAGGAGTTAACTTGTTCAGAATAGCAATGCTGCTCACGAAGGTTTTGGTGGACCTACCACTGCTCCTGGCCACAGCAGCCCTGCCTTCTCCGGGACCTGCAGGCGTGGCAGTCAAGGAGGGGTGCCCAGGAAGGAAAAATAGGCAAAAAAATAGCGTCTCCTCTTTTCCCCACTCATTTCCATGCGAGGTGGGAGGATGGTGAGTCGCAGCCAAGGATTTGGAAGGAAAATAGGTGTTTTGAGAGGTTCCCTTCTTGGTTTTTCACAGCCAACAAAAGGGAGGACAAGCTGAAAACTTAGCAGCAGAGGTTGCTGCTTCCCTGAAGCACTTAGATGTCCTGTCCCCAAGCCGAGAGGGCTCGGCGGTTGGAAATAGGCTAGTTTACCTGGGGTGGCAGGGTGCTGAGGACCCCAAAGCTGCTGTCGAGCAGTGGTGCCCTGCTGAGGAAGCTCAGTGCAGGTCCATCCCTGCCGCCCCTCCGAGCAGAGCTCATTTGGTGCTGGAGGAAGAAAGCGGGTTGAAGGCCATGGGGAGTCTCCCCCATTGTAAGGGGGGGCGCAGGCTTTGCTCCATGCACACCCCGTAAATCTGCTGTTAGGAGTCACTCTAGGACCTGGATCACCAGAAGTGCTGAGATATTTCCTTCTGTCTCGTGGTGTTTGCTGGAGGGCACAGTCATGTGTCTTGCTTCGGTACCAGCACTTTAGATGAAGGTATTAAATTTAAATTAAGTTTAGACCTTGAGATAGAGGTACTGTCTGGGGTAGGAGGGGCAGGATTTACTCCTGGGTGCAGTAAAACCTGCAGGGATTGGAAAAGGGTTTGTGGGTGTTGGGTCCGACAGCTTGGCGGTTTTATTGATGGGCGCATTGGTCCCTGAACTGGGCTGCTCCTGAGCTTGGGGTGGCACCCAGGGCTCGGTGTGTGCCAAGGTCAGAGCTGGCTGTTGTGCTGGATCTCACGAGGCCACATTGTGAGGATGAGGCCGGTCTGCACCCCCTTCCCACCATGTCCAGGCAGCATCTACCCTCACCAGTAACGAGCGGCTCATGCTGGAAGAAAACCCTCCCTGAACTTTCCTCCAGCGCTTGAACCGAGTTCCAGGTGTTGCTGAGACCTTTAGAGCAGTTCTCTCAGCACCAAAACAAATGGCTTGATTATGATTTCACTTTAATTGGCATCAGTCAGCGCTTTCCACGGCGAGGCTCTGACGTTCCCATCAGCATGCACAGGCACTTGCTTGCATGGTACCCCCCTGAATTTACCAGCACCCTGGGCAGATGGAGGGCAGATCTGGCTGTAGGGCGAGGACCACTTCTTTCACAGGCTCCTCCATACGTCTCTTTTAGTTTTCTTGGCAGGGTGATGCGATGCCTTTATTTTTTTTCCCCCATTTGATTCATGCTAAAAGTCACATCTGAGTTTAACGTGAGTCAAAGCTGTTTTTTTTTTTAGTTTAACCCTGATATTTCCCGTGGTTTCCGCTGGGGCTTTGAAAAGGGCTGTGCACTTTGCCACTGGGATGTGCCACGGTTTACCTAAGCTTGTTTTGCAAATTTATTTTGCCCCTGTTGTGCTCTTGAAATAATTTTGGAGAAATGATAACTTGGCTGCGAAACAAAACAAAATCAAGCATGTTTGTTTGACGGATGCAAACAGAAAGTGCTTGTTTGCTAAGCAGAAAAGAGCATTTCTCGGAAACAGGCCTGTTTTCTGTGATTCTTTGCTGCCTCATCTTTCGTCCTTTATCCATAGGAATTTGCCTTTTCGTGTTTTTCTTGTGTAATATGGAAAAAGGGGCTGGCTGGGGTGGATGACAGTGTGGTGTGTTCCAGCAGACTGCTTTTGCTGGGGTCCGGGGGAGGCTCTGTATCCCCCCCCCACGGCACTGAGGCAGGGCTGTGTCTGCCGGGGCTTGAGCGATGGTGATTCTCCGCTGAGGTTTTGGGCAGCAAGCTTTGTGGTTTGCAGTCGATGAGTGCAGAAAACCTGCCAGGGGAACCCCACTCCCGGCTCTCTGTCCCGGAGAAAGCGGTGCTCACCATCCCCATAGCCCGGGGGGGCTGAGCAATGGGGGGGGGGGCTGGGCTCCTGGTGCGAGCAAGGGAAGCGACGCAGGGCAGGGGTTGTTCACGGAAGGGTCCGTGTGTGCTAAATCTCGTAGCTGCACAGCCCTGTGTCTTGTTTGGCTCGAGGCTCCCTGCTCCCACCCTTGCTGCTGGTCGGAGCTGCAGTAACCCCAGGCCAGCCCTTTCCCACCCTCCGGCGGCCTTGCGGACACGCTGGGATGTACGCAGCCCATCGCAGCCCTCCCATGTCCTGCTCTACCCCCCGCCAGCTCCCCACATCCTTGCACAACCACCAAACTCCTTATTACCGGAGCAGCACGTTCCCCAGGGCTCAGCTCTGTGGCACGCTGCTCCTGGGGAATATTCATCCCGTTCTGGTGGTCTCCCAGCCCAGTACCCCGTATTTTCATCCTCCTACAGTTACTTACTTCAGTGTCTCACCTGGCAGAGACTGAAGCTCCTGGTTGTTTCCCTGCTCACTTCCCAAGCCCAGACCAGGGGGGGATGTAGCTTGGGCTCACAGCCTGTGGAGGCCAAGGTGTAATTATTTTGCTTTTCTGGGTTACTGAGCAGTGAAGGATTTCTGAGCGCTTGGGGTTGGGTGGGACCAGCCCCCAGTGGTCCTGCGGGCACGGGGTGAGGATGGAACTAAGCTGACGACTTGTATATTAACCCAAGTTGATTCTCCCGACTCCTTCCGTATCCAGCACGCTCACCTCTTTCAAACCTCTCTCCTTTTTATTCCTGAATGTTAGGGAATAAATTCAGGGCTGTGGTGACCCCTTCTCTATTTAGGTGAAGAAGGGGGCGGGGGGGGGAGAGCATGTTCTCCTGCATCTGTGCCCTGAGTCGGGAAATCGATGCACACATGAGCAATACTGGGGGTTAGGAATTGAGTCCCTGTTCCCATCGGTGCCACTTCACCCCTGCCTCTCTCCTCCTTCCCATCACTGCTGAGCTCTCCTCTCTAGCCAGGGTTTTGTTTCCCTGTTGCTGGAGAGCTTCCATCCAAGGGGCTGCAGGAGCCCCGAGCAGTGCCCACGTGCGATGCTCACGGCTGTTTGTAGCTCGCGAGGCGATCGCTTTGCTTGCGATGGCATGTTTTTGAAAGAGGAGTTTATTGCTAAAGTGACATGTCAGCAAATCTTCGCCACCTCTCTCCCATCTCAGAGATGGAATCAGCTTAAAGTGGGGAGAAAAAAAATTGTCGTATGCATGGATATTTTTTTTTTTTTTTTTTCCCTGAGTGCAATTTCCATCTGAGATGAGACAAGCTCCTGATTGCTGTGCCAGAGGAGGGTTTCCCTTTATAGCTCTCCTGGTAGAGCTGCTGCCTGCAGTTCACTGGAGCTGGCTGGGCTGGGGTCTACTAGGGGACAAGTGTGCTTTTCTGGAGCTGACATCTCCATCGTAGGGTTAAGCATCACTGGTCTACCAGCTCTGGCAAGTTTTAAGTCAGATGGACTTGTACCCGGCTGCTGTGGGATGGGAAGGGCTGATGCGGGAGGAAGAAAGGCGAGGAGGAAGGGAGGTCAGAGCAGCCTTGCAGGTGACAGCTGGCCACTGGAGGGTTGTTTGGGTGGCATGTCTAAATCGTTAAGCCAGGGTTGTGAAATGGATATTCAGTTCTTAGCCCTGTTACTGACTCCTCGAGTGGCATTAGGCACCCTTCTAGGTCCTGTAAGTGTGTATATTCGTGTGCGGCGATTGCGACACTTCCTTTCGCTGGCTCCGTGAGTCATCTGCTTGCATTGCAGTCTTTTTGTGGCAGGATGCATCCCTCTGTAAGGGAAAACGCTAAGAGCGTTCTACTGGAGGGCACCACAGATATCTACTGGCGTCCTCCTCTTGCTTGGAGTTTGAAGAGGCTACCGTGGGCGTTCCTTAGCTGGAGGTGCCAGGGAATTGTCATTGCAGGGGTCTGTAGTCCATGGTTGTGGTACTGCGGAGCTGCTTGGTGGGTGGGCGATCATTAGATAGGCACTGAAGCAAAATCAGGGAGCGGGGCCAGCAAAAGCAGTGCCACCCCCAACTGTGAGGATCCTCACAGCCCCAAACCCTGCTGAGAAGCTGCTTTCATCATGACCACGAGCTAACCTAAGCCTCCGACCGAAGCGCTTGTGGGTGACAGTCCAAGGGATGGCAATCGGCATCACCTCTAGCACTTGGCCATCCCGATGCAGCATCCCCGTGCTGCCCTGCTGTGCCTTGGCACGGCCCTTTGGGTAACAAGCACAATGCTGCTTGGCACTGCATGTCGTGCCAGTGACCTGGCAGCTCCGTGCGTGTGTTAATGAGGGGTGGTGGGTTGGGGATGTGGGTCATCTTCAGTTTGCATAAGTCATTGTCCCTCTGTTGGCTTCGCTGGAGTTGCTCCAACTTCTGCTGTTGGAAAAATCCTCCTCTTGATGTAGCAGAGCTGTTCTTTTCTCCTCCCAGACCCACGTAAACCTGCCAGTTTGAGCTGAGCCACCCTTATTTTCCTTCGGGAGGAAAGGGGAAAATCAGGAAGGAACTAATCTACGACCGCATCAGTGGGAGAACGGGCTAATAGAAATTGTAATGAGAACACAGAGCCAGACAAACAAGCAAATGGCGAAATGCAATGCCACCAATGCAGGAGAGATTTATGCCGACAAAGGGGCAGATCCAGTGCTCGTTAACGTCACCACAAGTCTTTACCCTAACTGTAATGGACTGTGGATCAGGTTGGAAGACACTGTTTTCATCTTGCTACAATATGCAGACTGTTAACGGGCTGCGTGTGGAATAGCAATGCGGAAAGCCCTCGCCTAAGGAAGCGTTTGCTCGTCCTCACATGTGGCACCTTTACAAAGCCAAGGGAAATACCTCCTGCTCGCCTTAGGTTTAGTTTCCAGAGGTGCAGGGCTGTGAAGGCACCAAATCCGAGACTTGGGCTTAGCTGTCTGGACGCTGCAGCACCTGCCGAGAAAGGCCAAATGCGTCTTAGTCATTAATATATTAAAAATGTTGCTTTACATAAGGATTCTTCAGCTGGTGGCGCGCGGCGTTGGCTCTGGCCACCAGCAGCGGTGCTGGGAGGAAGTCGTTAGCTTGTATGCAAAGTGAGGAGGCAGGAGAGCAGATGGGTGGGTATGGAGGGGCTGAATGCAAACTTGGCTTTGCAGCTGGATCCTCTCTTGGAAAAGCGAGTGTCAAGGTCTGGAGAGCTGAGCCTGGTCTGAAGGTGGGGACACCACTGGGGAGAGTGCTGAATAGGAAAGGACATCAAGGGTCAAACAAGAGACGTGCGAGTCCGGCTCTGCATGTCAATGAGGGTAGAGTAAATAAGGAATAAAACCACCTTCCAACATGAGCAGCTGGTGAAATATCACAGATTTTTTTTTTTTTTTTCCCAGAGATGGCAGACTTTGACCGGCTCTGCGCCTGCAACCATAAATGGCTCTGACACCTGCGTCTGTTTTATCAGACACATGCAGAGCCCCGGACATGATCCAAACATTCATTACTTTGGATTTTTGAGTCTGATTTCGCCTCCTCCTCCTCCTCTTTTTTTTTTTTTTTTTTTTTTTTTTTTTCCCCCCTCCATGGTGGGATCATTATTTTCCCAGCTTCACATCCTCTGTTCTGCAAAACCGGTGTGTTTTTCAGGCTTATGTTTCTTCCGTGTCTCTAACAAGAAGCACGCTGGAAAGCTGTCACAGAAAGCAAATTCTCCAAGGTATGGAGGAAGAGCAGGGCAGCCCCAGGTTCAGAGCCACTTCCAAATCCCAAGATGGTTTGGACCTACAGATAGGCACAGCCCTCATGCTTGAAGGCGTATTTGCGTTCTTACCCGTAAGTCCTCCAAATTCTAGGTGTAGGGCTTTATCCCGGGATGATCTTTATTATCTTGCATCCCTGTTCCTCTCTTATGGTCCGGTACGAAGCTCTTGATGAGTTCAAAGGAAAAGTGACCCAGGTGAAAACTCGACAAGGAGTTTCCAAGTCTCTGAGGGTTCGGTGCTTTTCTTGCGTTGCTCAGGAGGAGCTGGGCGAGCACCTGCTCCTCATACTCTTTACTCAAAAACTTCAGGCTTGTACCATTTGTTAGGTAAGAAAATCATATTTTTTATTTCTGAAATAGATCTTTTTACTAAACAATCCATTTCTTTCTCGCGGACCTTGACTAAAAGAGTTTAGCATTTCCTTGGGGGGAAAAAGGCAGGTTTGGGTTTGAAAAACCAGTATTTCTCTCTTTTAACGTGTGTTTGAATTCCTTGAAGCACCTTGTCAGATTGTACAGGAAACACTCTGATCGAGCTAAAATGAGATTTTAGGTTTAAAAGTGTCTTATAGGAAATAGTGCGATTTTGATTTCATTCAGTCTTGGAAGGGGAGGATTTCTGATTACACAGAGTTTCCCTTTAGCTGAGAAAAAAAAAATAAAAATCTTTCCCTGCTCACCTCTGAATTGCTTTACATTTTGGAGTCCGTTTTCCCATCATACCTCATCCCTCTTGTTGCTTTCTTCTTCGAGGAGGAGCTGTTCTGCTTCGAATCAGGCAAAGTTGATGTTGAAAATATGTTTTCCGAGGCCAAATTTCAGGCTGGCCCATGCACCTCGTGACCCTGTTTGCTCAGCAAACTTGCACAGGGTGGGAGCCGGGGCGAAATGTGGCGGTGGCAGGAGGGAGCAGTTTGGACGTGCTCCGACGGCGTGCGTGTGTGGAAGTGATGTGATTTAGTCCTCTACAAGCACGAGGAGCAAAAGGTATCCGTTAGCCTTGACCCACGTAGCCATGAAATTAAGGAAAACCTCTCCCTGCTCTAGATACCTGTGTTCTGTGGCAGGGTAGGACACGGCCAGAAGGTCACAATCCTGCCTTGGGTTGTTGTCATGGAGGTGGTCGTTGAGGAAGATGCCTTCAGTGCTGCGCATCAGCTGGGTCTCCTAAATTTCTCTGGTTGTCCTTGGCTCGTGGAGGACAGCAGCTGCAATTTCCTTCCTGGTTTCAAGCCAGCAGCGTGCAGACAGTTGATTTTGTTTAGCGAGACGTGGGGCCCTTCACCTCAGACACCTCTACGAGTCTGAAACCAGCATGCTGGACAGTTTGGCCATTCAGAGGTCCCCTTGGGGACCTCCATCCGTTCAAGTGGCACTGCCCTCAGTAGCTTCAACAGGCGGCCGAGGCCCTGCATGATATTTAAGGGTGATAAATATCCTCTATGGTCCTTCTAGAAAAGACCGAAGGCTTGGTGGCAGTGCACCGCGTAGGAGAAACTTAACCCGCCCTGCTGGGACTGACCCTCGGGGGGGTCGGGGGGAGCTGCGGCACGAAGCCCTGGGCGGTTCAGAGGGAAGGGGAGGTGTGGAGCCGTGTGCTGAGCACAAGGGATCCGCAGCCCGCGGTGGGGAGGGAGGCTGGAAGCCTGCGGAGCGGCGCCGCGGGGCTGCCGAATTAGTGCGATGGGGAGATGTCAGCTCCTCCTCGCAGCTTCCCTTTGCAGCGCCAACTGTCAGTAATTTAACTAACGTTTTGTAAATAAATGTGGCATTCGGACAGCTGTCACCGCGCCTGTTATAAACACTCCTTTTGTCACTAAAAGCTGGCAGTACCGCTCCGTTTCCCCTGCAAATGCAGCTACCACTGCCAGTTAGCTCCTGAAGCCAGGGCTGTCAAGGAATCGCATGCCGGCCGGTGGCTGGGAGACCGTGGCTTCGCGCAGGGAGCCCAGCGAGGCATTGCCAGAGCCTGGTGCGAAGGCAGCTTTTGCATCTCGAATATAAATAAATGGCCCGATCAGCGAGCAAGAAAACCCATCTGAATGTGGCCGTAGGGCTGGTGGATTGCCAGCCAGGATCCTTGGGCGGTCCAGCTGCGGCGCTGGTGGTGGCACCGGTTCCTCTGCCATCTCGTCCCAGCCCCGTGGGAAGCACCAGTAGGATGAGATGGGGAGCCCAGCCAGGACTGGGCTTTGATGCGCCGAGGGAACAATTTGGCACTGGCACCGCAAATGCTTTTCACTTTGGAGCGTGGGCTTCTCGTGCATCAGGCTTTGGTTTCGGTAAATTCGGTCTCTCCGGGACTGGGTTGGGCTTGAGCAGAGACATCTGTCCTTTGAGCCCATCAGTCTTGCTCAGCACGCTTGTCCTATTAGGAGCATGTTCAAAACCTTCAGGCAGTCTGGATGCTTCTCCTCCTAACAAACCTGACTGGAGAGGGGATGCTGTTGTCTTTCGCTTCACTGGGAAGTCTTGATGCTGTTCTGCTTTTCTCCTCTCATCCATGGGGGACCCCTACAGCTCCAAACCACCCTCCCCTGGCCCACGGCATTCTCTCCGGGTATCGGGTGATATAACTTTCAGCAGTCAGCACCTATAGCCTTGCTGTGCTGCACTGATGTGTGATGCAGGCAGTATAGAAATCAACACATGACATCTCTCTTTAAGCTGCTGTAAAATTAGCTTCATCTCAAGTGGCAGAAAATGATCATATCCTCGCTTGAGGGCGATGAAGAATATTCCTGAGTCACTGCTAGTGATGAAACAGGCAGAAAATCCAGAGTGATACACAACTGCCCACTCAGTTTTAATCGTCGAGGCCATTTGCTGCTGCAGATCCTGAAGACGCAGCTTCCTCCCCCTCTCCCTCCCTTTCATCCATCACTCCCCTTGGCGACCCAGGCTGCGGATCCCAGTAGGGGTAAGAGCAATTCCCCATCCCACCGGCGAGGCTGCAGGCTCTGAGCATCTCTGGCTTCTTCACCGTTCCCCGGAGAGAAGAGGAGGGGGTCAGAGCTCCCTTTTCTTAAAGCAGTCGGAGGGAAAAGATGGAGCCTGCCCTCCTCGGTTCTCCTTCTTCCAGGCTGCTATTCTGCAGCCTGGGAAAAACTCTCCTCCAAGCTTATCCTCATCTCCACAAATTTTCCCTGCTGCCTTCGAAGCAGCTGCTGTGCCCACGAGGACGTTTCCTTTCGCGTTTCTCCTCTGTCAGCTTTAGTTCAAAGCCATCTCCCTGGATTTTTATGTCTTAGATAAAGCCACCCTCTTCCCTACAACTGCCAGCTCAGTGCTTGGGAAACCTCTTGCCAAATTTGCTGGCGACTAAGGCCAAGAAAACCCTTCAAAACACGGATGATCAGAAGCAAAGCGCTGTAATGCTTCTCTTCCTTGCATATGCTCCCTGGCAGCATGTTAGTGTGAAGGACTCCTCGAAGGAGGCTTCCTGCAAGCCCTGCCCTGCCAGCTTTCCACTAAATTCAGGTGGAAGCCCCCCACGCTCCGGGTGGAGGTTGAAGAGTCTCTAAAACCCTGGCGAGGTTCACACGAGTCCTTCAGCTTGGGAATCACCTCCTTCTCCTGGTCTTCCAGGCAGCTCAGTCACCGCCGACCTGGTTCAGCATCATTTTGGGGGAAAAACGTAGCAATCCTCTGGTTTGTGCAGGTGTTTGAATGGACGCTTTTTTTTTTTTTTTTTCTGCAAGACAGGGTTTGTCGGTATTTATCCCTTAACCTGATTTTTAGATGTTCCCTATCCTGCAGATTTGCTGGGATATGCTATTCACACAAAACTCTCCTGGTGTCAGACTTCTGCTAGGATAGCTTAATAGCTCCTACCAGCCTGCGAGGGGAATACGCACGACTGGCAACAGTACAGCCGTGCGGGCATAAATGTGTCAAAGCAGGGGTTTTGCCAGCGTAAAAAAATATTGCAGAAGCTCATTCCCCCACCGATGGAGATTGCTGTACCAGCGAAAGTTTTCTGCACCGGTCGGCCAAATCTGGGCAAGTTTCCGTGAATCTTGCTCTTCTCTCCATAATCCCCGGCAGTTTTGCACGCCGGGCGTTTATTTGTCAGCGCAAGCAGGTGCAGAGCTGCAGGACATGGGCTGAGCATCCCGCTTTGGTGGTTATTCCAGCCTACAGCCACTTTATCCTCACGTCAGGCAGCGCAATCAGCTTCTCCTCCTCAGCTTAATGTCCTTTTTTTATTTTTTTTATTTTAATTTTTTTTAATTTTTTTTTCTTCCCCAAAAAGGCGAGTCTGGATGGTGTGTTTTGGGTTAGGTTCAGCAGAAACCCAGGAGACAAGTATCGTAATGAATAGCTGGGTGGTAATTTGGGGGGGTTGAGCGTTATCACCAACCGCCCCCAAGCACACTTGCATTCTGTGCACACAGAGCCTGGATTTGCGTGTGTGTATGTGTATATATATTTATATATCTTGTGCAGGGCTAATGAACGAAGATAGATACAGCAATAAGGAGAGCAATTTGTGCAGATACCTGTCGAGAGAGGCAGGACACGGGGATAAAGCCAGCGGGAGCCGGTGCAGATGGCAAGTGCAGATAGAGCAGCCATAGCCAGGAAAAGCGGTCCCTTGGCAAAGCAGCAGCAGGGGCTGCTTTGGGGAGAGGTGGGGGGACAAGCCCGTTAGTAAATGCTCTAATCTTTTCTCTGGGTGGTGCCAACTGCTGCTTGTTTCTCCTGCTGTGAGTCTGAAACAGCCCCGCTAACCTCTGGCAAAATCAGGAGGATAACAAAGGAGGGAAGGCTGACTTTGTTTGCGGCATTTTCTTGTATTTTTTTTTTTTTTACGCTGGCTTGGGAAGGAAGAAATAAAGTTGGATTTCAAGTGGGGTTGTTGCAGTAATGGAGGGAAATGAGAAATGCTCTTCAGCTGCCTTCTCCTTCCTCGTGTCCCCATAAATAACCCTTCTCGCTGGGAGCCGGCTCAGCTCTTACTTAGAGGAGAGCTGGGTTCTGGCTGGTTGGGTGGCGTTTTTTGCCGTGGCTTGGGGGCCACTTTCCTTTCCTGCCTGCGCTTCACCTCCTTGGAGCCTGCTCATCACCAGGGCTGCTCTCCAGAAATGCAATTTCTCTTCTGCCGTGGGCTGTGGTTTATGGGGAGCCCCCGCAGCAGGCAGGGCTGCCCCCCGAGAGCCATGGCTCTTGGGCACGAGCATCGCTGCCGGTGCCTTGCCGGCTTTACCGCGGTGGTGCCGATGCCACGGAGCTCCCAAGCAGTGGTGCTACCTTGGTGTCAGTCCCAGTTTCCTTAGGGCAAATGCCGATGACAATGAAGTGTGAGCCTCTGGGGGGATGGGCAGCCACAATCCCAGGTGCCTGCTCCTGGGGACATAGCCAAAAACTGCTTAAAATGCTCACGATACCCCGTGATCCTTCCACATCCGACCTCCTTGGATAAACCCGGGTCCAGCCACGTGGTAGCTGTATCCAGCAGTGAAGCCCTGTCCTTCTGTGGGTGAGGCAGAGCTGGCAAACCGCGTCAGGGGACCAAGGGACAAAAAAAGTGTCACCGTAGAGATGGTTTTGATATCTATGGGATGATCTTCTAAGGATTTGTGGGCAGGTTTTGCATGCAGTTTAGCCACCCTGTCACTAGCTCGCTTCTCTAGGAGTCATTTAGAACTTCTCGGTGAATCCATGGAAGCAAAGTGTGGGTGATGTCTCCTCTTCTACGTGTCGCTTTTCCCCTTCACCTTTTCTGCTAACTGTTGTGAATCAGCTGGCTGATTTCATTCAGGTTTTTCAGAAGGCTGGGTGTTACATTTTAGAACTTCCCTGAAAAGAGGCAGGTAGAGGTCGAGAGACCTCGTTAGTCCTCTGAAGTAATAACAGAATGAGCTCAACTCTTGTATGAGACACCCGAGAATCTGTGTGGGCATTGGCTGTGTGCAAGACTCAAGGGAAGAAGGAGCTCCAGCCTGAGCTTGCATCATTTAAGACTAAAATAAGTAGGAAACCCTGCGTTCCCCGTGGTATGTGTGGAACTACTCATTAAATGCAGCAAGGAGTCCAGGTGGGGAGGGGTTGAGTGCTCCAGATTGTGTGTAAGGAAAACTGCAAAGATGATGTTGTGTTGATGGAGACAGGCTGCCAGTCGTGGTATCGAGGAGAAGAGACAAAAGCTCAGGGTTTCGTGCTTAATGCAGCCGATATCAAATGGGGGGTGCTGCACTTCGCTTGCCTGAATCGGAAGACTGCAACAGCTGGTGGCTGTGGCATTGCTGAAGCCGGCTGGCTCACCCTTCCCTTCAGTTACAAAAAAATATAAAGAAAAAACAAAAAAACCCACAACAGCAATGACAAAAAAAAAAAAAAAACAAACCAACAAAAAAACCCCAACAAACAAAACGACAAAAAAAAAAAAAAAAAGCCAGTAACTTGCGTTCCAGAAGTTCCTAATGCTGCAACAGGCAAAGCACTGGAGATAAAAGAAATAAAAAAGCGGGGGAAAGAGGGAGAAAATGTGTTTATGAGCTCTCAAACTAACAGCATGCAACTCTCATATTATTTTTCCTCCTTAGCCTTTGAAACAGAACAACGGCCCGGAGCCTTCTCGGCAGATGGACAATGTGCGTGCCTTAACCACTTAACAGCCATTAGCTTAATTTCACGTACTGGAGCCAAATTAAATAATAAGTAAGAGGCTATGAAAAGCTGGTTTGGAGGCTGCGTTACTGCCTTTCACTTGATAACCTTCTCATAAACAGATGCTCTCTCTCTACCCTATTAACCTTGTCTGAGAGCGGGGAGGGGGGCTTTGGTGAAGGGAACAAGCCAGACCTTGGTGGGGAGGGGGGAGGTGAGCCGGAGGGGCCAGATGTGGGGGTCTTCCCTATTTTGGAGGCTCCTCTCCTTTTGCTCCCCCGATGCCCCAGCCGTGGAGGAGTCGCTGAGCAAGAGCTCGTTCTGCGGTTGCGTCCAGGTCATTTTAATGTGCCAAATGATTCATCTTGATCAGCGAGCCCATCTGTACCTGCTGGGTGAGGCTGCACCACCCGGAGCTGATTTTGTGGACAAATCTGCTTTACTTGGAGGAAAGGGGAGATGGTGCTGATAAACACGAAAGGGGAGGTGGCCCCGTGGCTCGGTGCCTAATCCCTCCCCGGGTTTGGCTCGGGCAGGGCACGGGGGGGCTGCTGCATCATCCCTCCTGGTTGCGCCGCTGGCATCGCCCTTGCAGATGACATCATTTGGCTGCTCTTGGCCTCTTTCTCCCCTGTGTTGAAACAGGGACAATAGTACTTGCCTAAGCTTTGGGAATTTGCGAGTATTAGTTTGCAAAATGCGCCTGAGGTTATTTTGGCGATGGGAGGGATGTGCAGAAGGGGTGCCGTGCATTTCTCCTGCTGCAGAAGATTTGGGGACGGCTGCCTTACTTCATCACCGCCCCCCTTGCCACTAACTATTGCTCTGTGCTTTGCGTCTTGACTTGGGGCCTTTTTTTAAGTTTTCAGGGGATTATAGATGACCGCACAGCTATTTTTGGTGCAAGGTTTTATTTATTAAAAAGCCATCTTCCTTCATTAAAAAGATACAGTGATGGGAAATAGATGAGCAGCTCTATTACTGGCGGGGACCGTGCCGTGCCAGCCCGGCGCCGCCGAGCTGCAGTGCTGCGTGCCCTCCCTTGATGCACGAAATACATCCCTGTGGAGCCACCCAAAATTCGGCGTGTGAGCCATCCCCTTGCCCCAGCTGCAGGGTCCAGGGCCCTGGGATAGAAGATGTGAGAAGGTTTGGGTTCAGTGCAAGATTTCCAGCGTGCCGTTCCTTGGTGCCAGCAACTTGAGTTTCCTTCTTGGTTAATTTTCTTCCTTCGGCTAAGTTGTCACGCAGGCGCTGCTTTTTTATGCAAAATCCATCCTCTGACTGGCACGGGAACCAGTAAAGCCGTGTTTCTTACAAGTTTGCTTCATTTTGGTCCAAGTAGGAGTAAATGACTTGCCGCCTGCGGCGGGGATGTTTGGAAAGGCTTTGTGCTGCGTGGATTCTCTGAGGTTCAGACGAGAATGAATCTCATTTTTATGTGGCCTTTTTCTCCGCGGGGCACTCGCAGAGTCCCTCTCCTGTACCTGGCTGCCTATCTGCACTAGACTTGCAGGTACTTAATGTCTTTGAGCCATCTGTTCCTCTGTCAAATTTAGTTAAAATTGGCCAAAGGCTTCACAAATTATTGGGGAAGATTGCTAGACAGAGGCACACAGGCAAAGAGTACGATTGCATATGCTCATTCCAGTAGGAGTCAAGGCTGAAAATACATCAGGGTGTGTTATTTGGAGACAAGGCAGCTGGGGAGATGGAATCCACATCCACCCTTTCCCCAGTGCCAGAAAGACTAGACTGGGATCTGTATTTTGGTACTGTACAGAGCTCCTTCGCGGAGGTGGACTTTGCTTTGGGTAGGATGTGCCGCCTTATCTTTTCTTTCTTGCATAATGTGACTTTTTGTCCAAAATCAGCCCCGTTCACCTTTTTCCAAGGCACTGACCCTCCTGCTGAGATGCTGCAGCTGTACTTTCAGGCAGCTGTTTGCTAAGAACTGCTCCGGCAAGGGCTGGGACGAGGGGTCTGCTTGGAGGTGGCGTGCGGCATCGCTGGCACGGTAGGGGCTGCAGAATCAAGCAAACAGCGTGGCCAGTAGTGAGCCAGGAGGAGGGGGGGGGGGGGGGGTGTTGGTGGGTAATAAGGTCAACCAACTAGGAGTC
>JAVJGJ010000036.1:3378953-3392221 GCA_035590215.1 Microhierax caerulescens | reverse complement strand
CCCCCCCCCCCCCCCCGTAGGTGGGTAAGAAGGTCAAGCAAACAGGAGTCCTGGGTCACCGTCTCCCCCGGGCCAGTGTGAGTGGGCTGAGCTCTCTGCTCAGCGAGCTGGGCTGTGCCTCCTGCAGCCTGTCTCTGGTTTTATATTTCTCAGCACAGTATTTTTCAACCTGAGTAAGACATTAGCTTTGGGAGTGCTGGTGCTTTTCTCCGAGAGCATCTCCTCAGCGCTGGATGTGGATCTCCCCAGTGCAAAATCCTGAGCAGGTGCTGGCTGTGGGATTGCCCGTGTGAAAGGGCCGAGGAGATCTCACTGGGGACCGGGGATAGCAAGAAACAGGCGGAGAGGCTTCACGCCGTGCTGATGGATGGATGGAGTGCTAACCAGCTCCTTCTGTGCACACCGTGAGTCCCCACTCTGAGCACCGGCTAACGTGATGCCTCTGTGGCATCGTTGGGCGCAGCTGGATGCGCTCACGTCTCCGGTGGCTGCACCTGGGAGTAGCTTTTAAACCCAAGATGCTCCCAGTCTTAAGCTTTGGGCATCCAGAAATCAGATGCTTGATCTAAGCAGGTCTTGGAAAGAGAGAGGGACCATTCCATCTCCCAGAGTCCTGTCTTTTGTCATCGACTACAGGGGCACATGGATGACCAGCATGGGCTAAGGTGAGATGAAATGTATCTGTTAGAAGGGAGAAAAGCAAAACCCCCCTCAGGGGCCGGGTGGTTCTCGATCCATTAGCGTTTCTGTAGAAGCCCAGAAAAGCACAAGCAATCTGGGATACTTGCTGCTGTAACTGCAGGTGTCCGAGATGATGGATGCCTGCATCTGAGCATGTTGGTCTGGTCCCCCTTTGTAGTCAATGGAGAGCAATGGGCCTTTTTAGGGTGCAATTCATCCCGGTATAAGGCAGGCGTCTAAAATAGGTCAGACAGATTGTGTCCTAGCAGTGCCTTTTTCTCTCCATTTGCTATAAACCAGGGTCCAAACGGCTAGCTTGCATGTCGAGGTGATAAATCCCAACCCAAGCGTTCAGAGGAAGCCATAGGATCAAAATAGGAAATATCCAGCGTTGGTCAGGGCGTGGTGTTAGAGCCAGACAAGGGCGTTAAGTAACAGAAATGCACCCTGATACTTCACCAGGCAGAAACTGGGGAAGAAACAGGGTCTTTTGGTGATTCTTTGGTTTGCTTGGGGTTGGTCGTTGGTTGTTTTTTTCATCCTGAGTCCATTTGCGTCTGATCCCTCTGACTTCCAGGAGACTCAGCTAGGCAATTCTGCATGTGGCTTGTCATTAGGTACCTCACCCAGCAACCTGCAAGTTCATTAGCATTCTTTTTAGTGCTGATGAAATGTCTGAGCTGCATCTTTTCTGCATGAGAGGCTGAAACGCCTTAGCAGTACGGGAAAAAAATCAGACTCCAGTGTTATGGAGACCACCCAGAGCGGGTCCCTTCTGCCAGCAAAGCGCTGTTTGTGTCTGTGTGGCAAAACCACAGGAGAAAAAAAAAAAAAAAAAAAAAAAAAGACAATAAAAAACACCCAGAACACCGAAGTGGTCAGAAGAGAATTTTATCTTTTTAATTGCATCTGCAGCAGGTCGTCTGCCAACGTGGCAGTTTGAGCTGAGGATCTTCCCACCCCAGCACAGCCGCAGCTGCAGAAATCCACGAGCTATAACTTCTGCAGGTGAAGAGGCAGCGCTGAGGGTTAGGTGAGGGATGCTCCGCTTTCTCCTGTTCCTATATGAACCTATAGGGCTGCTCAGCTTTGCTTCGTGTGTTGGGTAACGTGAGTGTAAACTCCTTTTCTGGCTGGGGTGGCGAGTGCTAGAAAGGCAAGGCAGCACGAGAGCCCTGCCCGCCTAAGAGGCTTTCATTGATTTTTATTTTCTTCAATGGAAACAGAACTGACATCGATTAACCAGCCTCCCAGCCTCTCCGGAGCAAGGGATGGAGGCAGCAAAGGCTTTATTGCTAATTTTTTTTTTTTTTTTTTCTCTTAGGCTTGTGTGTTTCTCGCCCTGCACTCTTTCCTAATGCTCAGCAGCTTTGGCTGCAGCCTGGGAGGTGTAGAGGGGTTTGGGAGGAGAGAAGAAGAAATAACGAGGTGGAAATGAAGTTCCCCTAATCTGACTTAGTCCAGTGTGTATCTGTGTTTTGGGAGGCCCCCTATTTATTTAACCAGCCGAGATAGCTCTGTGCAATAGTCGTGGGGGAAGATGGATGGGAGAAGCTGTCTCTCCTGGCTTTATTTGGCAGCTGGGATGCTTTCGCTGCCAGGCTGTGAATAGCGGGGTACGGAGTGCGCTTCTGGGGGTGTTAGCAGATGCTGTGGAAGCGGGGTGCTGCTCTGCTAAAGGCAGCTCCAGTCAAAAGGGTTTCTCTGGTCTCCAGAGGTTTTGTGTGAGGGGGGCTTGAGGCTGGACCTCGCTGCAGAGGTGCCCAAGGTGCTGGTGGCTTCAGCACCAGCTTTGTCTGCATCCTTCCCATCCCCCACCCGACCGCCCCTCTCCTGGGAATTATCCCACATCTTTGTGCCATTCCTCAGGAATAAAGCCCACTTTTTCCTTTCTCAGGGTCTGTGGCAGGTGGAAGAGAGCAAAAACTCATCAATGGTTGAAAATGGACTTTTTAAATTAAAGTTTTGCAAAGTAAATAATATATGTTGAACATTGCTATATCTATAGCTGATGTAGATTTATGACGCTTATGTATATTTTATAGATGCACATTTGATGTTAGATATTTAATGTCTCCTGAACTCTCAGCAGAGTAGTTTGCTCAGTGTGTTGTTTATTTACTCCCCGCCCCCCCCATCGCCCCCTTACTTTTGGTGTTCTTGTTTCTCATCGCTAGCTGTCACTGTGCAGCTCTTCAATAACCATGTTTTGTATTCCGTTGCAGAGTTTTCTTTGGGGGGTTGGTTTTTAATATACTGTTTATGAAGAAGCCTGATTTTGGGAACGATGTACATTTGCAGCAGAACGTTTCTGCAGGGGAAGGTCTCAGAAAAACAGAGGAACATACAGACAAGGGGGCAGGGAAAGATTATTGGGCCTTTTTGGACAGTGATTACTGCAGAAATACCTTTGACATTTTCCTGGACCTATTAGACAGGTCTCGAGCTGACTCGGGTACCCAGTTTCTAAATATCTCTGCCTGGACTAGACTTCAGCTGCTGATTTAATGGCAAATCTTGTTGCTAGCCCAGCGGTGCCGCTCTGTTCCGTTCCCTACTGGAAAAGCAGCCTAGGCTCTGGATTTTAATGAGGGAGTTGTTAATGCTGTGGTGGGTGTAAAGGTTCCTGCCTTTATTAAAAAAGACGGGAGCTTCCTCACTCCCTCGCCCATCCCCACGTGCTTGAAGGATGCTCGCGGTCCCCATGCATGATGCCATGCGTCGATCCCACTCCGGTTCTGGGTGCTGGTGCACTAAAGTTAATTAGCTTGATGAAAATATCTTTCGTGTACATCAGGATCCTTGTTAAGATGCTGTGAAGAAGGCTTTCTGGGTGGTGGGGTTTGGTGGTTTGTCTCGCCCTCGCAGCTGCCCACCTAGCGACTCGGTGGGACGCTGTTGTAGCCAGCGTGGGACTGATGAGGGTATTGAGAGTGTATGTCCTGAGCTGGGAAAAATTCAGATGCTGGAAATGGAGGCACTGGGAGCTGTGGGCTTCATGGTTGATTGCTTTTCTGATTGGTACTATTTAAAAAAAAAAAAAAAAAAAAAGGCATTAGAGAAAGAATGTTTGATTTAAAGAGTGCCTGGATGCCAACACCATCTCTGTTTGTTTTCCTTCCTTTAGCAGAAACCTTGTAAAATTTTTATGAAGCACTAATGGATCAGAAATATTTTTTATTTTTTTTAATCTTAAGGAATTGTATGAGGTGAAGGTAAACCCCACAAATCCAGCCCAATTTAGGACTCCTGGGCATCCAGACGTAGGACATGGAGTGCTTGGGGTGGTCCCCTGAGCCCTGGTTTGGGGGAAGGGGAGTGGGAAGGGAGGGAAGGGCTCGTTCCCATCGTTCCCATCGTTCCCATCCCGTGTGTGTGGTGACATGGTGGTGGTTGGCCCCGGCAGGGGGGAAGCTGCTGGGAAAGATGGGCAGGAGGTGCCGGGTGTGTTTGAAGAAGTGGAGGGATGCAAATGTGGGTATTGAGCTCAGTGTCCTAAAGAAACTCTGAACTTGAGAACGCTCGGGATTCGCCTCTCAGTTCGTGGTGAAGGACGTTTGAAGGTTAGTGAACATCATGGGGAGAAAGAGCGAAATGCGGTATCCCAGCCATCCTCACCTGGCCCTGCCTTCAGCACGCTGGCGGGCAATAACTGGGTCAGAAGTGATGGGTAAGAGATTTCTTTCATTTCTTTAAACCTTCTGCGTTGCACGCTGTCATCCTCCAGAGGAGGAGGAAGGCTAACCTGGTATCGGAGCGAAAACTCAGAAGTTGTGGCTTCTGTGCCCAACTCTGCCAAGGATTTCCAGGCAGGGCTGGTGGTGGAGAGCTGATTTTACAACAGTGCCTGGAGCCACGTCCCTTCAAGAGTTAGCTGGGTAAAGGGGAGCAAACAAGCCCTGGCAGCAGCCCTGCAGAAAAACATGGAAAACGTCCAGCTCCAAGGAGCTTAATGGGAAGTTATTAGCCTGAATATCCTCCTTATTGTGGAGGCCGGGCTGCCTTATCATCCTGACAGCCCCGAGTAATTGATGTCCCTTCAGAAGGAAGGCGAACGGAGATTTTGTGGTTCGGTGGGAAGCTTTGCTCTGCTCGACCTTCCCGTCGAGGAGCAGCTGGGGGTTGTAACGGCCCCGGGAGCTGGGCACGGGGCACCAGCCGGGAGCAGGGATGGATAGCGGGGGATGAGCAGAGGGCAGCTGAGGACACCGATGGCTCGTGGTGGCATTCAGAGCTGGGGTGGCCATTTGGTGCTGTGCTTCAGTCCTGTGGCGGAGTGTTTCAGCATCACTAGTGATTGCTCGGACTGGGGGCGGGGGGGGACGGACAGGAACGGGGACAGCCCCTGGGGCTTCCTTGCTTTACGAAATCAATACTTTGATGGAGCCTGCTGCCCCGGGAAATTTAGAGCCTGGCCAAGGATGAGTTGATTACAGCTTAAAGAATATCCGCAGTTCCCGTAGGTAATGGGATGTAAACCTGCTGATACTACCACGGTGCCGAGAACATCTGTAGAGGGCTGGCAGGGGGCTGTTTCAGCTGCTTCTTAGGACTTTTTTGGTTGTTTTTTTTTTTTTTTTTCCCCAAAGAAAGTTTTGTGGGTGGCTACAGAAATGGCCAAGATTTGTATCTGCAGTTCTGGTAGGGCTTTCACGCGTGCCAGGCTTACTTTGGTGGCAGAAATGAAAAATAAATGAAATTCCTTGAATATTAACTCTTTCTATGCTTGTCCCCATATGTCTCCTTGTTAAACTACCCTGTCTCATGTATTATTTTTCTGAACTTTCTTGAAATACGCAGTAGCAATCAAGGCAATTAACTATAATTGCAGAGAGACTACCTTGCGAAGGCGGGACGCAGAAATAGGCAGGTAATTACAACGAGTTATAAATGGATGGTTATTTACATCTGAAGTGATGCGCAGGGATTTAGTTATTGGAAGGGTGAACTGGTGGTTGCAGCAAAGGACAGTTGTCTGGGGTCATTCTTCCGAGACCCTGGCGTGCGTAGGCATCTCTCGCTGGTGCTCCCCTTCTTCTGTACTTGGGAGTATGTACTGGCCATCTCAGGATCATTAGCAAGCTGTTAGGGTCTTTAAGAGCCCTCCACTATCTTGGAAGAAAATGGAAAAGGTTATTTAATTAGGCAAATAGCTGAAGAGGCATGGACTTTCAGGGCAAGCTGTTAGATCTGGTTCCTGACCGGAGCGATGCCTTGCTGGTGGGTGACTGCCGGTGACAGCCTCCTGCTGAGCACCTCAGGGTGGGCAGCACCCAGCGCCCACCCCCGCTGCTGATCTGACCGGTGCCTTCCTCCCGGCTGCAATGTCCTGACCCCTTCCAGCTGGAGAAGAGCTGCCTTCCCTGATATATGGGGAGAAAACAGGTCTTTTAGGTCTTTTAGGTCTTTCCTCTTGGGGAGTTGATGGGGCAGGAGGACGTAAACTACCTCTCGGTCGCTACATCTGCTCTAGGCAGGGTAATGCTTCTGTTGCAAGGACCAGCCGTGTGTAGCTACGTGCTGTGCTTTTCTAGGGTTGACAGGAACCTCAAGTTGCCCCGCTACTGCTTCTCTCCAGAGGAGCACTTTGTAGACATCACGCTCTACTCCTGAAATGTGTTTTTGTTGTTTTTTTTTTTTTTTTTTAAATGAGGTTTCAAAACGCTGTTAGGAATCGAGGAGGACGCCTTTCCCGTAGTAGCGACAAGCATCCTGAGAGAGCAGCCATTAAGGCGAGCAGCTCGGAGGAGCGGCGTAGTTGGTCTCATTTCAGGAGACAAGGTACTTTGGTGGCAGGACATCTTGTGAGTTGTGTAGATTTCCTGGCCCCGGTCTCCCCAGAGAGGCTTAAAACTTTTAGTGCCCTCTTGCTTGGATGTACTTAGCAACAAAGAGGTTTCAATTATTTAAAGATACAGGAAGACATGAAAGCCATTAGGAAGGGACCCGGTGCCCCCCGGAGAAATTGCAGGCTTCTCCCTGCTTCCCCTCCACAGCGCACAGGACTAGTGCAAACAGCAGCAGGGGAGGGGAGGCGTGTGGGCTGCATCGAAGCACAGATGCTGGCTGCCTTGGCCCCAGGTTGGAGCCGCTTTTCAAGTGGCCCCAAAGTTTTGGGCTCGGTCGGCCGGGTGGAACGAGGGGCTGCTTGCAGCTGGCATGGCCCTGGGAAACAGGAGAATAGCAAAGCCCGTGCGAGGCGGGGTGATGCCAAAAGAGGGGACCGGGCAGCTGGGTGCAGAGGGTCAAGATGTGGTGTCGCTTGCGTTCGTTGCTCCTTGTCTAGAGATAGGACTCGACCCCCAAGGACAGTCCACCCATCCAGCGCCTTTAGGGATGCACGGTGAGCAAGAGCAGGCTGCCAGCTAGGGCTAGGCGAGACGGAGTCCTTCCAGCCCCTCAAACCAGGATGGGTTTGAGGGTGGTCTGAGCACAAGGAAACGTTAGCTCAGCTGGCTGGGGGGGGGGGGCTGGGGCAGGCTGCCTTCCAGCCGGACCGCAGGAAAGTCCGGCTGCTGGGGCAGAGCTTGCTGGCCCTTTGATTGAGCTGTAATTAGCTCCATCGCGAAGCCGGTGGGTGCGATTTAAAAGTGTACGTTCGTGCGCCTTCTCCGCAGATCACGTTGAGTTTGTCGTTCTCGTGAGCGTGGGGGCAGGTCGCCCTGCTGCTATAAGCCATCGTTTAGACAAGACGAAACCCGAGGCTTTTGACTGCTCACCACGTTTCAGATAGCTGGGTTTTATTTCTGCTGGCGAAAGCAGTACTTGTTGTGTCTTCTAGATTTCACCATTGTTCTTTTCTAAATTATTCCTTTGTGTCTTTCTGCTGGCTGTCCTAAATTGCCATTTAGGTGGCATCAGGTTGTTAAATACTGAGCTTTTCACCCCAGAGGTGGCTGCATTTCACTGATGGGTAAAGCAGCTCGGTTGTTTATTAGCTTGTGTTGTTGGATCCGTCGTGATGGAAAGTGATGCACAAATAGCAAATGGATGTAATTACAATTTTCACTGAAATTAAGGTATGGTGGTCAGAGATAGGGAGCAGGGAGCTCCCTGGCTGGGCTGAGGACACACGAAGTAGGTGCGGTGGGTGACCAGCAGGTCTTCTCCAGTTGCAGAGTCCCTTCTTCACGCAGAACGAGTACATTTGATTTATTACAAACTGCGACTGAAAATAGTACTGGAGCAGTAAGAGAATTAAAAACATGCGTGGCATGTATATGATACAGAATAACTAATCTTTCCTGACATTGACTGTCAGTCATGGGTAAGGAGAAGATAACTAACTCTGCCTCTCATGTTCTGTGGTCTACAGTCTTCAGTCATGAAGATAAATGTCAGGTATCAGCTGTCCTTTCGTACAACCATACTCTGGCAGGCAGCAACGTTTCAACAAATTCATCTGCTGGAAGGTGAATCTTTGTGGAGCCCAGATAACACATCCAAAATCCTGGGGGCTTTGTGTGAAAAGGTTTTGGTCCCTAAAGAGAGGGACCAAAAGCATCCCCTGCACCAAGAGCTGCTGCAGTGGCCTTGGTGGCCACAGTGATGTCCCCAGGAGCCAGATGGAGCTTGGAGGAAGCCCTCTTGCCGCTCTGATTTCCCTGAAGTGTTTATGTCCTACATAGATCAGCTTTTGTAGTCAGTTGGACATGGGATCTCTCTCCTCATGGCAGCCAGATCAAATTCCGCGTGTATTTTCACTGGAGAAATAATAATGCCTTTTGAAGCCATCTGAAATCATTTCCCCATTCATACCAGAGCTCTCCAGTTATTTGAGGGAAAGGGAAAGCATGGAAAATTCAGACAAAACTGGCTTTTTTATTTTTAAGTGTGTCATTTGAAACGAGGGGGGACAAACACACAGTTCTTGGCGTTTGAAATGGAGCTGCTGAACTCGGAGTTGTTTTGGATGAAGTGAAGGAGGTTCAGTTTCAGTCACTCACATGGGGGGGAAAAAAAAAATCAATTTGGGGTTACTCTGAAGAGGTTTGTTTTTCTTTTGGGAGGGATCGGCTGAAGGAGGCATCTGCCCAGCTGTATCCTCCGTGCAAAAAGAGCCGGAGAAGAGCCAGGAGGAGCAGAGAGGACGGGAACAGGGATGTTGCCCCGTTGAAGAGCGCAGGGAAGGAGCACAGCTCCTCCGGGCACCTCGGCGTGGTGGGAAACTGCTCAGTGACATTTACAAACACCATTTCCCTCACAGAGGAGCCTACAAGGGCAGAGTTAGCATTACTGTTGTTAATAATAAATAACACTAGTACGGTAAAATGTGTACTTATATATCCTGTGTCATTCAGTGCGTCGCCCCGTGCTTTCCAGAGGAAAAATTGAAAGCTCGTGTGAGAAGGGTAAATATGAGGCTGGGGCTCGTAGGGAGATGAGATGGAGATCAGGAGGTTCATCTTTTTCTGCTCGTCCTTTTTCTTCTTGGCTTATATTTTATAATTCCCAGTTAACGGGGATCCAGGCGTTATTTACCGCTCGCTGAGGTTGGTCATTTCTGCATGCAGAATGAGTCCAGGGTGGGTGAAAAAGTGGAAGAAAAGGTCATGTAACGTTGCTGTCATACAAAATCTGCTGGCGAGGGGGAAGAGAGCGGAGCTATCGCATTGCAAGCTACAAATAGAGCCGTTAGTGTGCCATCAGATAGCTGCCGGACATCGATAGCGCTTTATCAATGGGATAAAGATAAATGTGAAGATAAGAGAGTCAGTTTTGCCTTGAAATCCACTTGCGGTTACCAAAAGGGTTTGTCTTCACGTTGATTTCTTCATTCTGCTCCTGTGGTAAATGCCAAGTCTTGAAATCTTATTTATGGTGAAGCTAATGAAAAAATGTCCAACAGAGCCAGCGCTTCACCCAAAGGATATGAAGATCTTCTGTGCTGTCTTAATTAAGTGAGGTAACAGGGAGACTTTTGAAGCCACCTGACAGTGTTTGGATGGCTAATTCTCTCCAGCATTGAATTAAAAATTAGGAGCATTTAATAAGCAGAGTGAGGTGCCCCCTGAGTTATGATTTCAGCAAGATGCACTTAAGCTCAGTCTTTTTGCATGTTTTTTGCAAGTCTGACTCATATTTCCCAGCACTTCTCGGCAGCTGTGAGGGCATGGAACTTTTTTAGATGGGAGAGGAGATTCGTGTTATAATCACGTGATTCAGGGAGCTGGCACTTTAAGGGAAAGCGTGCTAAAAATAACCAGAATCGGTGACAAGATAGTCGCAATTTTGGCTTTTTGTGCCGTAAAGGGCTGGTTGCCAGCCCTACGGAAAGGAGTCAAGGGCTTCATTCTGCAGCGTGGCTCTAAAATATCATGACTCCCAAGATAATTTGGGGGTTAAAAAAACCCAATACCAAAACTGGGAAACGGTAGGAAGGAGAAAAAATGGAATGAAAGTGAGAGCGAATAGCGAGAAGAATGGGAAAGGGGTAAATGTTGCAAAATAAAAATTAAAAAAATAAAAAAAAGGAGGGGGCAAGGGAAGCAGGGCACAGCAGGTCTTGGACTAGTGCCGCTTGGGCTAGGATGGTGTTGGAGGAAGACAAAAGGAGTGAGACAGAGCAAGAAGCAAAATGACTTTAATTTGTAGGCAGAGACGGCTAAGAGAAAGGAGGAGGGGAAAAAAAAAAAAAAAAAAAAAGGTGATTTGGGTTCTTTTATTCATTACTAACTATAAAAGGCCCAGACTGTGTTGCCAGTGGCTTTAAAATCCAAAACCGTATTAAACCTTCCTTGATAGTAACTCAGCACTTGGAAGCAGAGTTAAAAAAGGAGCATGCGAGAGGGAGGAGGGATGGGGGGGCGGCTGGATCGAGGGGAGACTTAGGGTGAAGATCTCACTTTCCTTCTGGCAGTGCTTTTGGGGGATCAAGTGGCTCAGCTTGCCGGTTTGCCCGATGGGAGACTGGCAGCATCCCGATGCCCCTTGCAAAGGAATTGCTCCGGCTGCTGCTCCCCAGACAAGGGCGCTGCCCCCCGTTCCCAGGTATTAAATCAGGATTTATGCCTGCTGCTCACAAACCAGCTGCAGCTCAGGGGAGGCCGCGCTGAATGCGAGATGAGATGGGAGAGATCAGCAGATAAATGCGATGGATAAAGCCAGCAGCAAAAGGTTCTTCGGATTAAGTCCCTTTATGATAAATAGCAGGCGTGTTGCTGTCTAGTTTGAGGTTCACACCAGGGTAAGGAGAGGCGCTGGCTGCGCTGGCCGGCTGCTTTGCAGCAAAGCGAGGTCAGATCTGGGCAGTCCCTAGGTGGGACTGGGAGGAAAATGGGTAATTTCCCCCTTGCTTTGCCTCCAGCATCACCGGTGGTCCCTCCGGCCCCTGAGCATCTCCAGGGACTGTCCTTCCCCGTGTGGCACTGCAGGCATCTCCTCGCCAGCCTGCAACCCCTGCCCCGCGCCCAGAGTTGTAATTAAAAGAGCTGTTCCCCGAGATGCAACGACTTATTGATTTTTGTATGTGTGTGTCTGTGCTGGTGTGTGCTCTTTTCTCCTCGGGGGAAATAGAAGAAACCATTCATTTTTAAGCGACACTCGGACGTGACACACGGGTCTGTGCCATACTACATCCTCTGCTCCCTTTGACACGTGCAGAGAAGTGCAGCAGGGCGAGGAAATAGCTCCCTGGGGAGATGCTCACCATGCGGCTGAGGAGAGCTCAACCCCCCCGAGGATTTCCCTTCCGTGCTGGAGTTTTAGTTTGGAAAGGCAGTGGTTGAAATAGAGGGATGCCTGCTCCCCACCTTGTACTGAGGGTCTCCAGGCAGGGAGCCACGGGTTTGGGGAGCCTCTGCAGCCTTCATGGCAATGTCACTTGGCTTGGGAAAGGGGGAGAAGGAAACAGAGGTGCTGTCCCCCTGTTGGAGCATCCCTCCTTCGAGCCGGCCCAGGGAAAACGGAGAGGCGCGGGGAGCTGCCGTGGTTTGCTCCGGTTCGTGAAGTGGGTCATCAGCCCTTTTTTTATGAAGTCTGACTCCAACCTCTTTGGATTTCACCCCGTGTTGTCCCCACTGCAGAATAGAAACGGCTGATAAAGGTCTTATCTGGTTGCTGTGCTTGAGGGGATCGGTGCTGCCGGAGGAGCACGGCTGTGACCAAAGCCTTGCTGGGGATGCGGTGTGCTGAGCGTGACTGGGGGATGGAGACCAGAGCAGGGACACGGCATTGCTGACTGAGCCAGGAGGGCTGGTTGCAGGGAAATGCATTTTGGGATGAGCCACTTTCCCTATGGAGTTTGGGAATTGCCTCCTGTAGATGCAGACCTTTGCCTTTCCCGGAAGGATGCTGTGTGTTTGCAGATTGTTTCTTTGTTTGCTTTTGAAAGAATAATGAGAAAACGCAAGATCAACCCCAAGAAATACGTGCTTCTGTAATCACCTTCCCTCCCTTAATGCAAATACATGGGATCCTGCACGGTAACTAATCAGTCAGTGGAGAAGTAAGATGGTTAATGTGGCAAAAATAGTCTTCTCGGTGACTTGTCTGGGAGAGACTAGACAGCTTCATGCTTAGTTATCGATTTGAGAAGTGGAAAGAGATACTGGCAGCTTTGCCATTTCTGTCAGGAGGAGAACATCAGGGTGGGCGGATTTGGGCGTTTGGATCCCTGAAAAAAACCCCTGTAACAGAATAAAGAGATCCTCAGGACCTCTCCCTCCTTATAACTGTAAGGAGAAATGAAAAGAAAAAAAATAAAAATAATAATGCTGTAGTCCACAAGGTCTCACCCTAAATCAGACGTTTCTGAAGGAGCTGAAAGGAGGGGAAGGAATCTCATTAGCCACCCTCTGAAAGTTAATTTCAGGCGAGCTTGCCAAAGCGCCGCTCGCCCCTCGGTTAGGAAGCGTTAGCAAGCTCCGACCGCAGCTCTCCGTGTCCAGAGCCGAACAGCCTCAGAGAATATCTTGAAGTATTATTTGAGGATTTGGCCCGCTGGAACTGGGCAAGCTACAAAATCCAGATATTGTTGTACTTGGCAAGAGCATCACGCTCCTTGCAGAGAGGGGAAGGCTTTGTCCTTTGCTAAAGCCTGAGCAAACTTCCATTAAGAATTAGCGGCGTCCTCTGCATTTCAGCAGCCCCTCGCAGCAGTCTCCGATGGCTTCCTTTGCGTTTGCCCCTGCTTAGCTCGTGGACCTCTGCAGAGCATCCCTTTTCCTAGAAAGCTTTGCATCCATCTGCTCTATCGACTTTGGTAATGGAGTTAAGACCCCCCTGCTTCCTGAGCCAGGGCGCGGAGATTATCCCTCTAATATAATTCAAGGAAACCCCTCAGCTCCCAGCTGGCTCAGGCAGTTGCTGGGTGATAGAATTCGCTCCAGAAACAAAAAACTGGTCAATCTGTCTCATGATGTAGCGCCCGCAGTTGGAAGTGAATCTGGAACAGTGGTTTAATCGGCTCCACCAAAGTTTTTCGCGTTTTCTTTCCATTTTGAGGCTGAATGAGCTTTTTCACTGAGGCTGCTGGTGTTTTGCAGAGAGGGCTGAGGAGGTGAAGCGGCTTTTTGGAGGTGAAGCGGCTTTTTGGAGGTGAAGCGGCTTTTTGGAGGTGAAGCGGCTTCTTCCAGTTCATGGCTTTG
>JAVJGJ010000036.1:3358796-3370873 GCA_035590215.1 Microhierax caerulescens | reverse complement strand
TCTGGTGGGATTAGGCACTTAACTAGGGGATGAGACCGCCCGTCTAATTACATGAAGCTTATAAAGATTAAAAAAAAAAAAGGCTGTGAAATCTGTTTCAAGCCACAGAGTGCTTGTTCAGCAATGGGGGTTTGGAGCAAACTTCCCCAAAAGTTGATGATTTGGTGGTGCTGGCTGTGTCCTGCCCGGCGGGTGGTGGCTGTCGGTGGGCAGAGGCAGGCGCACGCTGTGGTAATCACCCCGCTTCGGGGGTGGCCAGTTGTGTGTCTCCCCACCCTTGGTTGCCCTGTTGGATTTGGGTCTCAGGGGAGGTAGCTGAGGGTGTCAACATTGTGCAGATGATATTAGTGCACGAGGTGAAGCACCAGCTCTGCTTCTTGCTGGCTTTTCTGAGCCAGGAAACCACAAAGGAGCCACTGTGAATTTTGGAAAATGTCGTTCCGTTGCCACTGGGCCGACTGTGTGCTCAGGACAAAATTCAGTTGACCAAAATCAAACCGGTTTATGATTCTGTGAAAATGCAGAGCTGGAAGCGTGGGTTGGTGGTGGGTAAGGAGGTCCTCTGAGACCCGTCAGGGATCGGCAGAGAGCATCTCATCCCAACCAGTGTCAGAGATTCAAGGGAATTAGCAGGACTCGTGCTACGGGAGGATTTTGGAGCCCTACCAACGATGTAAACAACATGCTGTTAGCAATCTTGGAAGACCACATGCCATCTTTTAGGAGGCAATGCTGCTGGGCAGTGGTTGCAGTGTAGGTAAAAAGCTTGATGCTCTGCCTGCTGGAGCAGCAGGTGGGTGTGTTGTCAGACCATCCCAAACAAGCAGCAAATCTCCCAATGGATGTAAAAATTCTTGATTGTATCCTTCTCTCTTTTAATGCACATCTCATTTGGCGGTCAGCTCTCCTTGTCCTTGCTCATAGTTTCAACTTTCCTTTCTCCAGAGGCGTCATCCCCTCTGGATAATGTGCTCTGACAGCTCCTCTTACCAGAGCTTTCAGCATCGGTGTGCAGGGCTGCGTGGAAATGGAAGAGAATCCACCTTGTAAGTGCTTTTATGGGCTGAAAACAAACTGCAGCAAACAACCAGCCCTGGCACCTTCTGCGATCCCCGAAGCCAAGCAAAACCTCGAGAGGCTGAAAAATGTACCGTGGCTGAACTTTGGGATTTTTCTTCTCTTTTCCCTCCTTCTCTTTTCCCCCACGGTTGTGAAGAATGAAGGGTGTGGGAGATATTTTACCGAGAGAAAATTAGATAGCCTCCCAGGGAAGTGGTGAGAAGCAGGGAAGTGCGATAGCATCCGCTTGGTCTCATTTCTCATCCCACCCCCGAGTCTCTCGGCCCTCCCGGGGCAGGGGAATGGGCTGGGGGGGGCAGGGAGACCCTCCCACTCCTGGCACGGGCGCGCGTCCTGGGCTGGGATGAGGCACCTGGGTTAAAAGCAGGCTGTGCCTCCAGGATGCCTGGCACACATCTCAGCTTTGCCAAATGCCCATCGGTTCTGACAAGATTAAAGCCACGCTTTCGAAAAGCCCCAGGTTTACAGCTCTTTTTTTTTGTTTGTTTGTTTTTTTGTTTTGTTTTTTCTCCTTCCTTTCTCCTGCGTTCTCTCCCCTCCATCTCCCTGTGCATCCGACCCTCCTCGCTGCCATCCATCTCTCTGCTGTACACACATGGAAAAGGTCCTTTCTGCTGCCCGAGCCTCGGGAGCTTCTTTTGGATGGAATTAAGAGTGAGTGAAGGCAACAAAGTGATTTGTAAGGGGCAGCATCCAGCGGTGGGATGCGGAGCTGGGTCATGCCCGTGGTGCTGGGGAAGGAGCTGGGCATGTTCCATTTCTCTTTATGCTTTATAATTTCATCTGTTGTTTTAGGATAATGTAATTTACCTTGTTTTTAATACAAGGGCTGCATAAGCTACCATCTGTAATATTTTGTGGACCCTGACATAAATTTCCATTACAGTGCTTATTAAAACCTCTCTTTATTGCCCTGAACATCCACGGCGCTCTGCAAATTTTTTTTTTTCCCCCCACTACCTTGTGAATTCACGAGATTTATACCTGCCAGGAGTCTTTTGGAGGTGCTCCTAGGAGGCATGGAGCATCTTTTTTTATCTCAGCCTGTACTGCGGAGCTCGGGTCCCTTCTAGGGAGTCTCGGGACGCCTTGGTGTGAATAAGCAGAGGGCAGCAAGGGGGACTATGCAACCATGAAACATGCCAGGATTAAAAGCTGGAAGAGCTTTCATGAAATGTATGTGTCTCTCTCTGTCCTTACCCTGCCCTCAAAATCAAAGTATTTCCCACAGCTGCTGCTGTTTTATCAGAGCAGGGTTTTTCCTAGAAGGGACCTTTTTATTCCGCTCAGTGTTTGTGCAGTGTCTAGCCTCGCAAGATCCCATTCTCCATGTGTTCGTAGGCATCCTTCTAATAACCATGATTAATAATGAATGACAACCATTAAATCACTTTAAATATCTACGAGCAGGGTGATGGAGACCCCTTGCTTCCCGGCAGTGGTAATGCCATCCAGGTGTGGAGCAGCACGTCGCTCTCTCCTGTGCCACAGCCACAAAGGGGGGGACCCTGAAGAGGACCAGAGTAATTGGCCTGGTGGTTGTTTTATTTAACAGTAATGCCTGGAAATGTTGGGGGTGAATTGGGAGAGAGATTCCTGTCGGCTCTATGGGCCAGGGGGGTGTTAGTTTATCGCGGCACCGCCAGAGATTACGTGAGGAGCAGCTGCTCTGCCTTTGCCGGCTGCAGCCGGGTAAAGCTTGCTTGATGGCAGCTTTATGCCGGGTTTCCTGCGGGCAGAAATAATCCAGATTATAGGGACCTGCTGTGCTTGTGTGAGATGGTGAACCAACATCCAGGAAAGCCTCTGTGCCCGTGAACTTTGTAGCTGATTAAAGGCTGTGCTATATCAGAGCTAGAATCTGTCCCTTGCCATTGTCCCCATCTCCTGCTCTAATGATGGCCCAAGCGATGCTCTAATGATGGACCAGGATCCATGTGATGCTTTAACCCTGTCTGGTTGAGTCTGTATCGCCTCTGCTCCAGCAAAATTGGGCCATGCTTTCTGGCTTTATCCCATAAATCTGCCCATTTCGATGGCGACAGGATGAAGGACAGTTGCCAGCAGAGCTGTTAGGACCCCTCAAAGGTTAGAGCAGCCGAGGGGGATGTGTCCCCCATTTCTTCTGACCCAGGATGGTGAGGCTGCCGTCCCCACAAGGTGGGACAAGGTGCCCTTCAACCCTCTCCAAGCTCCCCATGCCTGTTATAAAAGCCATGGAGAATTAAGCAAAAGCTCTCCTATCGTACCTGTGCCAACCCAGCATTAGTGGAGCACAAACGAGAGGAGAATTTGTTCCTTTGGGCTGCTGGGAAGCTGCACGCTCACATGGCTGAAGACAACGGCCGGGATTTTCCACTGCCCTGCACCTTGTCTTTCTCACTCCTGTCATCACGCTCATTTGGTCTGAGCATCCTGCTCAAGTTCAAAGGAGGCTTTCAAAGATGAGGCACAAATGGTGCCCAGATGCTTCACTCACGGTGGCTTTTGGAGGTGTCTCTGTGTGCCCGGGGGAATAGCAGAATGACTGCATGGGGCGAGAGATGGTAAAAATAAGAAGCTGTTGTTTCTAGATGCTCAGTGGAGTAGAAGGAAATGAAAAGCCTGTCCTGCTGTGATGAATTCTCCTGGTCATCGTTTCTGACCACAAGCAGTAGCTGAAGTGGGGCAGAAGGAGAAATGCTGAAGCATGCTTAGGTAATGGTGAGTGAAGGGCGGGAGTGTGGAAGAGAAGTGGATAAATTATTGAAGGCACAATCATTAGAGCAGCAGGGGGGGGAGGGGGGAGGCACGTTTTTTTGCTTTTTGCTTTGCTTGCAATATTGAAAATGGGGGGAAAAAATCATTTTGGATCATGCTGGAATGAAACCTTAATAACTGACAGGTAACGGAAAAGAAGGGAACTGATGCTAGGTTGACCGTTCGTCATTCTGTGAGAACAGAGAGAAACTTTGCTCAAGTGCTTTCGTAGCAAGACCGGCCCGAAGGCTGGGAGAGCAGCGAAGTCCTTTGGGATTGTGCCTGGAGCAGCTTGTTCCTGCCACTGCTCTCGGTCTGGAAAACCGGGCAGAAGACAAGGAGAAACCTGTTGCCTCTCCTTCATGTGGAATCCCATGCTTTGCACGGACAAATCCCACATTTCTTGGGCAGCATCCTGAGGCAGAGGACGCGTCTGGGCTATGGTTTGGCAGGGAGAGCATCACCTGCATCCCTGCTCCACTGGCGGTGGGCTTCCCTTCCTCGTGCTGCGTAGACGGGCTGCCTGCATCTGGCTTTCTCCTTCCTTCTCCCCTTCTGCGGTGGGAGACTTCCTAGTGATACTGCCCCCCCTTTTCTGGACTTCTCTTTTAAGGGGTGAAGCTGCTGCAGGCTCCTGAAAAGCCATGTGGTGCTTCTTCCCATGCTCTGGCAAAGGTGCTACTGCAGGCTCTGGACAAGTGCTTTTATAGTCTTTTAAGATTTCCAGAACCACTCTTGGAGGGCCGTTAAGACCTTCGGCTGGTGATAATTGGATTTGTAAGACAGTGCAACATGTGATAAAGTGCTCTTGTTGGACAGGATCCCAGTTTTCTTCTATCATTCCTATTAATGTGATAAATGTCGCTGTCTCAGCTGATAGGGCCGTGTTGGATAATAAGATTGGAATCAGCTTTGATTTCTCCAGCTCAGTTCTGCACCACGGCTCAGCAAGAGCAGGCAGGGAGAGACCTGGCAGAGGTGCCCATCGGTGGGGCAGGGGTGTATGTGCCCTCACGCTGTGCCGTTTCCTAGCTGGCAGGGCAGGAGATGGATCCAAGGCAGCGGCTGCAAGCTTTCAAGCCGCTCAGCATGGAGCGGGTGAGGAAGGTGGCCTTGGAGGAGCTGGAGCAGAGGGTTGGATGTGTCAAGCAATGAAACCTCTCCTAATTAAAGCTGATAGAAAACAAATGCGGGAGTCCGAGTACAGCTGGGAAGCACAAGTCCAATTTGGAACTGAGCAGCTGTGAAATTGGACCCATCGACCACAGCTGGGGCTGGAGGGGGAGAAACGGGGAGTATGGCTGGGTGAGGGAGGAAAACCAGGGCTGCGAGGAAGCTGCTATGGCTATAGGTGGTATTATTGCTCCCTGTATGTCTTGACATACCGTAGTCTATAGCAGGTCCTACTTACTCGCCTTCTTGGGGATTATGTAGCTGACCAGCTGACTACGGATGGAGAGGTGGCACTTTGGTAGCCCAGTATGCTCCATCTCCTCTCACTGGTGGTGGAAGCCAATATGGGCAAAAACTTCCCTGACACACAAGGCATCATGCTGAGTCAGAGCAAAGGGGACAGGGTAGCTTTTTTTTTCCATGTCAGACCTCCAGTCTGTCTGAGAAGCAATGGTTACTCTTGTTCTTCATGTGATTATATGAGAGATTTCGGTTTAAATCAAATAGTCTTCTAGTTGGAGATGTTTTTATTTTTTTTCCCTATCCTTCTCTTTGTGTCTCTCCCCTTTGTTCCTCTGAGGAGGTGTTGTGCTTTACTGTGACTGTTCCTTGGGGGTGGGATGTCTGTACCGGGGAGGATGCTTAATAACGCTGCAGTAGCAATCCAGTGGGCATCGTGCTGTGGGTGAACAGTAAATAGTTATGACATTCTGCTCGTGGTTTTTTGTAGGACCCGTGCTTTTTCTCCCTAAATGAATGCCAAATTAAGCCTCCTTCCTCTACAAGGGTGGTTTGAAGAGGCAGCTGGAGGCACCAGCCTTTGAAATGAGGTGGCAAACTGAGCCACTGTCTATTTCTGCTTAATATTTTGTGCAAAATGAGGGCAGCGGGAGGAGAGTGCGATGAGGGTGCTGTGTCTAGCCTCCTGCCTGCCCCTTGCAGAGCAGTTAGCCCTGCTGCAAGCCACGTACAGGAGCAGAGCGCTGCTCGAGGTCTGTAAAACAGTGCTGGGGTTTGGCTAGCGGAGGTAGCTAGCGGACAGCGGCAAATTGTGAAATGCCCCCCGTGTACAAAGTTAGCTCCGCGGACTTTGCAAGGCATGCAAGCAGAAATCACGGTCAACGCACAGGAAGGCTACTGCAGTGATCATCGCCAGCATTATTATCCTTAGGTACCCTTACTTAGAGACCAGCTGTTTGCTGTGCTCAAAGGGAAAGAGGAGCACACACTGTTCAAACAGCCAGGCAAAGTACCCTGGGCCTGCTGAGTCCCAGTTTTGTAAATGTTATTTCCAATCTTCATTGACTTCCCGGCGTGTCCTTTCCACTAGCTCTGATTGCCTGCCCCTCCCGCTTCGGGAAGCTGGGGTTTTGTCCTCTTCATCGATTGCTCTGATCTACACAAAAAAAGAAAAGAGAGGCCAGCAGGCAACAACAAAGAAAATAAAAATAATAATACTTTTTTAAAAAATAATAAAAATCCCAAGTCCTAGATGATCTGTCCTGTTTGTACCTTCCATAGCTTGGGAGTGATGTAGTTGGGTGCTTGAGCCCAAGCTGAGCAGGCTTGGGCAGGGGCTGCAGAAAGCAAGAATTGCAGCAAAAATTGCAGCAAAAATTGCAGCAAACTGCTCCTGTTGCCGTTTGGGGGGTGAACTGTGGCTGGTGGGTTTGCTTTAGTGCTGGGAGAAACCTGGCGAGGCTTGCAAAGGCCCCAGGAGCTTCTAGGGAGAACCGAGATGTTTGGGATTTGGCAGCATCACCGTGGCCAAGGTGAGTTGTGGCACGAGATAAAAAGGCTGAGAGGAGGAAGCTTTGCCTCCTCATCCTTATCTTGTTGAAGGTGCATCCCTTAGATAGACATCTGCTCACGGGTGGGCTTCAGCTGTCCTGTGTGAGCGGTCCTGTGCCGTCCCGGCGGGGCAACCAGAAGGGTTTGCAGCTTGGTTGTGCGTTGGGTTTTGCTTGGCTCTGCTTGGAGCCTTGTCTCTGCTGTTCGTGCTCCTCGCTGTCAGCTGTGGCAGTTTTTGCTTGGGGAATGAGTGTCAAGTATACCCCAGGAATGTGCTCTGCAAGGACGAGAGATCCCAGAGCGGAATCGAAAAGCAGCTGCTTCCTTATTACACCTGGCCTTGTACCCAGCGAGTCCATCATCACATTGTCGGGACTCTGACACCTCGTGTAGCACAGAAATCCTGCCAGGTATAATCAGTGTTAGACAAGCAGAGGGATGCTGCCCTGCTTTGCCTAAGAGATGCTATCAGCCGAGCTATTGCAGGGCAACGATTCCCAGCTGCTAGATAAAGGCCAGGCAGAGGGAGGGATGCTTAGGGGCTGCGAAGCCCCTCTGCCGCTGGCCAGATGTTTGCAAGGGTTGCTCCCACCCATCAGTATTTGCACAGACTCCCCACCTGCCCCCTGCATCGGCTTGCTGTGTCTTGCAAGGCTGCAGATGCTCGGGGAGCTGCGTGTCTGAATGCACGTGCACCCGGCTTGGTGGCCTTGGCCGCTGAGCACTGGCCCTCGGTCATCCCCTATTTTCAGTTTTCTGGGATCTAGTGTGTTTTATTGCAGCCCTGGAGGAAAGGAGTACTCCTTCATGTAGCACTTTATGTGCCACAGTGCAGTCTTTTTTTATTATTATTATTAAACATTGGATTTTTAATCTTGAGAAAACGGATATTTATAATTTACCACTTAGGGCTTGGTAATTAATATTTGTGTAGAGCTCTCAGCAATGTCTTGGATGTGAAATGTATTATATAAATAAAGACCGTCTTGCAAGCAGCAGGGGAAGAGGTGAATTTAAAAAAAAAAAAAAAAAAAAAAGAAAGGTTTCTGCGACGTCCGTGGGAATAGATGAAGCTGTGAAGTGATTCAAAGTCCCCAGCACCCAAAGGGGCTGTGGGGAAAAGCCGAGCGGGATGCTGCGTGCGTAGGTCAGAGGCTCCCATCGCTCCAGGCCAGCAGGCTTTTCAATCTGGAGGCTGTTCACCGCACGTGAAATGAATTTGTGTTCTTACACCAGTTCCTAGCAGACCATAAAATATGATGCACTCTCGGGGTCTTTGGCTGCTTGTACAGAAAGACCGGTGATTAAATGGGCCGTGGAGATTGAGCTGCAGTGGAGGTGCCGCAGCGAGGGTACGGGTACCATCCCTGCCGCTGCCGGGATGCTCGCGTGGTTAACGGGGCCCTCGTCCCCATCCCCTCGCCCCTGCAAGCTGCAGAGGGACAGGGCCGATGGCTGAGACCTGCCCCCCCAGATCCACTGGGGGAAAGGGGGTGCTGCAGCGGAGCGATGTGGGAGAGCATCCTGGAGAGCATCCTTCAGGCACAGCCCCTGCACGTTTGGGGACCCCCCCGATACCCTGCAGGTCTTTGCGCGCAGGAGCTGCTCATGGGGGTGGTTTAAAATTTCCATCCAGTAGATTCTGTTACAGGTTTTCACGATAATATTCATTTCCCTGGAAAAGAGAGGTCTGGGTTGACTGAAATCACTACTGGACTAAACTCAAGCCAGCGATTTTGGGTTGGGGAGAGGCAAAAACAATCTAGAAAAACTTGTTTCATTCTCCAGAAAAAACATCTGGATTTTTGTTTCAATTACTTTTTCTTTTTTTTTTCCCTCCTTAAAAAAGTGTAACAAACTGTTGTTACTAAGGTTAAACAAACACACTAACTAAAAGGAGAGATCCTGACAATGAAACAAAACCTTTATTTTCTGGTTGAACGAAACATTTAATTTGACCCAAACAATTTTTCACCTGATTTTTCACTTCTGTCATAAAATCAATTTCCTGCATAGCTCTGTTCTCCCATGCTGCCAGCATGATTGGGTAGGGGAATCCTTTTCTCCTTTCCTCTGTATTATTTTTTCCTTCCCCCTTTTTTTTTTTTTTTTTTTTTTGGGGGGGGGGCTTTTCCGCCCGTTGGTGTTTTTTTTAATTTTTTTTTCCTTTTCTACTTTTCCTTTCTGTGTGTTCTTTCCCCCCTTTTACTTTCCTTTCCTCTTTTCCTTTCCTTCTCTCTTTGAACCTCTTTGAACTGTGCTAATTATAACGTAGCTCTTATGTAACTAATATGTGCAGGTAATATTGAGATTATATATAGAGCCATATGGTCCTGTGCAGTCACTTTCAGTGTTGTTAAACCGCTGAAGCGGATAAACTCCATGTCCATGCACAAAGTAATTGCACAAAACTAATTTGTGTTTGCAAACAGAACTGAAATTAAGTATGTAAATAAGCAGAGCTGCAGACTAAATATTATAGTAGAGGAAGGGGGGTGGGGAGGAGAAAGTGGAAACAACTTCATAACTGCAAAGTACAATCCGTGCATGAGATGGAAATGGTAAATGTTTATAATGTGATGCTGTGAACAACTGTTAGAGGGTTTCAGGCTATAAATCCCGCGTGTCTCTCCTTCCCTAGCCCTGCCTCCAGCTGCAGCACCAGCTCCGTCATTCAGGAGGGAATATATATATCTATATGTATGTTGTAATTTAATGGGTTTTTTTTTGCTGAGAAATAGACGTAGTTTAACCCTGTGTCATTAGTTTAGAGACTCTATTTTACTTTAAAACTTTTAAAAAAGGAACGTTTTATAGCCGAGGGTGAGCAGCGTGAATAATGGATGCAGGCATGCACTCCTGCGACACAGAAATTGGGGGTTGAGGCAGCAGGTTCCTCCCCCTGTATAGGCAGAGACCCCCGTGCCTGTGAGCTGTATGCTCACCCCGGCCTGGGGGAGAGAAAAAAAAAAAAAAAAAAAAAAAGTTTATTTTGGGTGTTGCTGGAGGGGTCTTGGGTATCTGTTATTATGTTGAGCAACGGGGTGCGTGGGCTCTGCAGGGACGCGTCCCGGCAGGGTGCAAACGGCTTTTTGCAATGCTGTCAGCGGGGAGGTTCGTGCATGGGGCTGCGTTTGTCACCCCTGTACATCCCATCCAGCACAGGATTCGCAGCTTTGCACCCTTTTGAGACGCGATGGGGGGTGGCCGAGCGGTTGCCAGTGCGTGCCATGGCCCCAAAGCTGGGAGAAGCGATGCTGGAAGCTCCCAAGGGTTCCTCAGTCTCCCGACCAGCAATGGGAAGGTTCCCTCTGCTGGCAAACGCCGGGCTCCAGCCCATGAAAAGCTCTTGGTAATTATTATAGTGAGTCAGTGTAAAGCCAGAAAAAGGATTTAATTGCAGAAGTGCTTGGGAAAATGTCACCGAGCGTGATATCCTGTATTTACCAGGAGAAAAGGTGCTGGCAGTCCTGGCTCCTATTTATAACCCTGTTAAAGACTTGCCTTGGGACGGGGGCAAGAGCTCAGCTTCTCTCTACAAGTTTTTACTCCTCCTAAAATTAGCGTCGTGTTTGGCTCCCTCAGATGGGTGCTGGCAGGTGACTGTAGAATGGGTTGAAATCTGCTGGCAGAGGCACGCTGCGTGAGTGCCGTGTCATTAGTACTGCTATCGTCATTAATGGTGATGTCCTTGTCATGAAATCGGTGGATTTCAGCTCTGTTAGAAACTGGAGAGCTTAAAAAAAAAAAAAAAAAAAAAAGCCAACAAAAAAAACTACCAAGAAAATAAAGCAGAATGGCTGTTTACCAGATGGATAAGGGGCAGAATTGCTGGAGGGATATTATGACTCCTTGTTTTCAAGATGGTGCAAAAGCACAAGGTAAAATAGATACATTAATTGATAAATAAATAAATACTCCTCGAAAACAGATGGGTCCCCTTGAGCTCAAAGCTCTTTGTTTCTTTTCCAAGCTCGTACTTGGGCGCAGCGTATGAGTTGTGCAGGATACGCAGACGCGTTCTCTGCCGCAGCGTTGTCAGCGCGTGGTCGGTACCGGGTGGGTTTGCCACAGGTAATGATGCATCTGAAGTGGCTCCAAGTTGCTGAATTTCTCTCAGCCATACGGGGAAAATGCCCCTGCAGCAACCTGCGTGCCTGCTTCTGCTTGGGTTTCCATGCCCTGCTGGAAAACTCTTTTTCTTCGCAAATAGGATGCGATTCTGCAGCTCGGGGTGGAACCGCGGTGCTGTTCCCCAAAGCTCTGCTGTGCATGTGTAATGGGCGTTTGCAGAACTTCTGCAGTGTGATCTGTTACTGGGAACAGCCCGTTTGATGTTTCATTTCTAGGATGTATGGCTCGCCGCTCGGGGTCATCTCTCAAGCTCCCGTCTCCTTGCGATGAATCAGCAGGGAGGGCTGGGGTGGCATCTGGGGCACCCGCAGGAGCTTTTCTGGGCTCTCCAAGTGGGCATGCTGGATATTTCCCAGCAGCAAATATGATTAATAAACATAATCCTGCAGAGGCTTTGGCTCAGGAATGTTCCTCTTTCAGCAGGCGTGAGCTTGTGGTTGCTCCAGTAGAAACCAGAGGGTCTGGTCTTGTTGCAACGTGCAGAGCATCCTCGGGGTTCCCTGCTAACTTGCACAAGAGCTGCAAAGGCAAAGCTAACGCTTGACCTTTGGTGTCACTCTGCATCGCTGCACGTCACCCAGGTTAAAATCTGGCTTTGACTTTTCTGAATTCAGGGAACTGGTTGCAGATTTGCCGCTGTAGGACAGGGATCAGGCTCCTTGCCTTGACCTAAACTCAACCTCAGCCTGCAGTAAGCAAGGCTTTGGATTCGGTAAATGGGAAGGTAAAATTTCCAGAGCTGCTGGGAGAGGCTGCTGTGAGGCTGATTTCTACCCTGAGCTGTGATCATTTTGTTCTGTTGTTGTGCAAATGTTTTAAAAATAACTGGGGAGAAAAAAAAAATGCAAGTGCAGGGGGAAAGCACTGATAAACACAGCCTGAAATGCTGTTACAGGCAGACTTTAGAGCCTGAAATCACCTCAAATGTATTCTGAATTACCTTGAGCATATTTAGATAGATCTATTTTTCATTGCAGGACATTAATGTACTGACTTGGGGGATTTTTTTTATTTTTTTTTTTTTCCTCTGCACAAACATTTCTGTCGCATGCTGTGAGGAAGGAGAAATAACCCTTCTTAGCACCAGGACAAGAAGAAAAAAAGATTTTGCGAGGGAATGGCTGGGGAGATAGTTGAGGGCATGGCTGTGAGTCTGGACT
>JAVJGJ010000036.1:3348689-3358696 GCA_035590215.1 Microhierax caerulescens | reverse complement strand
TTGAGGGCATGGCTGTGAGTCTGGACTCGGCTGGGGGGGGTGGGGGTGTCTTTTTTGCAATGCAAACCAAGGCGAGCTGGAGCTTTGGAGCTGACCTGAGCTCCGGAGCCTTCTCCGACGAGGCTGAGTCAGTTTTCTTACCTATCTCGTACAGTTTGCGAAGCTGTCGTGCTCTGCGCAATATTCGTATCCCTAAAGGTTTGTGAATTCCTGCGATCACCTTTCCACGGGTTAGGATTAGAGGCGCTGATTGTATGAATTAATATAAATAGTGGCACATGAGCTTTTTCTCCCAGGCTCTGTGCTATTAGGGCACCCTTCCACTGCCAGGCAGGGGCTCAGCGCAGATCTCTGGATGAATTAAATAAGAGCTTGAGCATCATGTCTCCCAAATCCTGGTTTTGCAGGCTGAGTAAGCGGGTTGAGGTTGCAGCCCCTCCAGCTCTCGCCGAGTCCGGCAGCGGGAGGACGTGGGAATGGAGATGCTCCGCAGGGTTGGATGGAGGAGGTCGCTGGAAAAAAAAAACACAAACCAGTGCAGCTGGCAGCCCGGAGACGGGTGGGAAGGTCTGTCTGAACAGCAGGTGAGGGGCAAGAGGAGCAGCACGGCAGATGTTGAGGGGCTGGCCCAGGCAGGTTTTAGGAGAGGAGGAAGCAAAGGCACGCGGGCGAGACGGACTTCTCCAGCGAGCAGCTCCTCCCCGCGCAGCCGCCTGCCAGGCTGGCTCTGCCGTGCCGGGAGGAGCTTTGCAGGGAGGAAGAGAAGAGGAAGGTTTGTTTCTCCTTCTTAGTTGGTGGCTGCAGCTCCTGGGCTTTGCTGGAGCAGCTCAAGGGAGGGGATGGAGCCCACCAGGTCTTCTGAATTCTGGCGTTTCCAGAAGTAGCCCTGAAGGAGACGAGGTGGAAGGGGTAGCTCCCTCCTCCTCCTCCTCCTCTGCAGCTGGCTCCCTGCCTGCCTGCAGTAACTGTAAACCTTCCCTGTGTCCTTATGATTAATGACTAAGGCAAAGCAACACCATGGCTGCTGCTGGGGTCCTGTGGTCAGCAGCCTCCCACCCACGCTGTGCCCGACCCCTGGGAGATCAGCCTTCCCTCGGGTACAGGACCTGGGGTTATCCTGGGATAATATCTTTGGAAGCCTGCTGGCACACCTTGGGGCAAATACATCTCTGGACAGCTGCGAGTTAGATGTTGCCCTTTCCAGCAAGGATTTAGGTGTGAAATCAGAGCAGCCCCTGCAGATGCCATCTGGACAAAGGCTGTAGCTGGGGGTGAGTGCCATGGGAAGCGGCTTGGGGCATCCGTGCCGTCCCCAGCACCGGGCAGGTGTCCAAGCTGATGACCAGTGATGGTCATCCTAGATGAAATGGAGCAGAAGCAAGGTGAAATCTCTCCTACTTTTTTTCCTCTGCCTCCTGGTCCCAAGGGCGTACTGCGTTTCTGTACTCCACCGCCTCTGACAAGTGTACTGGAGTTCTTTGTGTAAAGGCTTGGTTTCTGCTTGTGGAGAGTTAGGAGGAGCGGTATCACGGGTAAAAGTGTGGGATTTTCCCCTGATCTAGCTTCTTTTCCAATTAGAAAGAAAGATGGAGATGTAGAGCAATAGGTAGGTTTAGTATTCTGCTAACAATACTCCCAAATTTGGAGTCTTCTTCTGAGAATAATTTAAAGAAAAAAATATAAATAAGAAATTTTCCCATCTTTTAACCAGTCATGCTGTTCCTTTGCTAAAAGGCGGGTGGCTGGTTGGTTCCAGTCCAAAACAAGGTTTGTCAGCCTGGCATTGCCCTTAGCTCCAGCACTGCCAGGCAGGAACCCCCAAGGATGCTGCCGCGGAGCTGTGGGATTCTCACCTCCTCCATGGAGCCACGTCCCTTGCCGGGCTAAAGAAGCTGTTGGATGGGGGTCCACCTTCCTGGTTTCAGGACCTCTGATTTGAAACAGGCCTGCAAATAGGTTGGCAGACGAACTAAGAAAAAAATAAAATAAAATAGAGATATCTTTTTTTTTTTTTTTTTTTTTAAGTCAATAAAGCCTCGGTTGTCAGAGAGGACCGTGCCCTTAAGCTGGTGACCTTGGCGGTTATCAGTGCTGTCGGGGATCTTTATTGCTTCCATCACGCTTGCCAGGGGATGAAGTTTTACTTGTGTTGCTGGCGTGACTGCTCCCGACGTGACTCGTCTGGGCGCCTGGAGGGCCGAGCAAGGCAGCGGTTTTGCAGCTATTTCACGCGACCTGGTGCTGCAGCAGCATCCTTGCTGCATCCCCCAGCCCCTTGGTCCCCGTGCAACCCCTGGGGGTGGTTCCGTGCCTCACAGACCTTCTTCACCCGTGGTGGAACAGGACAAAATGAGGTCAACTGGACCAGAAGGGTGTGTGGACCCCTCTCTCCCTCAAGTATCGATGGGTCCAGCTTGCCTGGGGCAGAAGGATGGAGAACTTGAAGGCATAGGATGGAAGAGGAGTGATAGCAAAGGAATGTGTCTCAACCACATGTTTTCCTCAGCCCCCCCTCGTTTCCCTTGTGGGAACTGGCCACCGGTTGTTCCTGCCTAAAGAAGGCGACAATTTGCGAAGCAAAAGGCAAAGAAAAGCAGCAGTGTCAGGAGGACAAAAGGGAACATTAAAAACCAACCAGCTCCTCCAGAAGAAAGCAGTGTGGTCTAAAGAAGGATCCTTGAAAAATACAAGGCATGAGTCCGAAGGAAGGAAAAAGGAGGCATGCCAAATTCCCCTCTAATCCCCTCGACAACAGCCAGATATAATGGGTTGCCAGACTTTCCCCCAAGCTTGTTTTGCTTTGGTCCACAGATTTTTGCAAAGTCTGGCACGCTGGGAATTTTAATCAGGGCCAGGGCCTTGTTCATGGTGGTGTTTATAAATCTGAGTGGAGGAGAAGGTCCAGATTTTGCCCTTAAAAAAAAAAAAAAAAAAAAAGCCAACAAAAAAAGCAAACCGGAAAAAAAAAAAAAAAAGCAAGCTCTGCTCCAGAGGGGAAGCTTACAAGCTGTTCCCATCCTCATTCTGTCCCGGCTGATGGAAAATCACCAGCGCTTGCCTCATGTAAATGGCACTTTATCCACTGGAAATGTGAATGCTGTCACCAGTGCCCAGGTCTGTCAAGCTTATCAGCTGAGCTAGTGAGACGGAGAGATGCACCCAGTCCTGTTCATGCCAGGAGAGTGATAGATAATAACATTTTGAGGGGAGAAAAGGCAGTGAGGCTGACGGACGGGAATTAAGGTGCCCTGTGGAAGTCCATCGCTTATTCACTCCTAGTTTCATATTCAGGGGAAATGGCGTTTGCTTTCCGGTTAGTTTTCTTTCTTCCTTTCATGCTTTTTAAAAGTCAACCCAGCAGAATTAATTCTTTTCTCCCCTCACTCCCATCTCTGCATGTGTCACTCCTCATTTGCACCTGTAATAGGGTCTGGCAGATTTGCATTTGGGGCTTTGGGTGCTGAAAAAAAAAAAAAAAAAAAAAAAGAGGGATTTTTATCAGACAAAGCAAGTAGTGCTGTGGAAGCAAGAGGCGCCCAAGGAGGCATCTGCAATGGGTGGTGTGAATCCTTCTCCAGAAGTGCTCTTAGGTGGATTGGATGTCTTTGTGCTTGAAGATGCTGGGTGTGGAGGGTTGCATCCATGGCTGTACTGCGCTGACAGCCAGAAATCTAGCGATGGAGCTACCACCGAGGGCTTTGAAGGCAACACCACGGAGGTGGGATGGAAAGAGGCCCTGGCAGTGGCTTTAGGAGATGTTTTCTCAGCCCTGAAAGAGGGCATATGGGAGGAAAGGGAGCCTGGAGGTGGCTCGTTACAAAAGAAGGCGGCTGGGCAATGCAGCGCAGAAAAGGAGCGGTGCAAAAGCTGGTGTTTGTAGAACCATGGAATGGGGTGGGTTGGAAGGGACCTCAGAGACCACCTAGTTCCACCTCCCTGCCGTGGGCCACCTTTCCCTAGAGCAGGTTCTTCCAAGCCCTGTCCAACCTGGCCTCGAACATTTCTAGGGATGGGACCTTTCTTGGGAACTCATCATGAACTTGGCATCGGTGCAGGGGTAGCGACGATTCCAGCCTGCTGGGGCGAGGGCCACCAGCAGGAAAGACAACGTTCCCACACAGCTCGCCGGGAGAGCCGTGGCATCTTTCCTTAACTTGCACCGTGGCCCAGCCCTCTGAGGGATTATTAATGCAGATCAGAGCTGTTTTCCATATGTATGATCCTGAAATATCTTCTTCCAGAGTGAACCTTAAGCGCGAGCGCTATAATGTAATGAGTTAAACTGCTTGTTCGCAGCTCCACTAAAAGCAAATGGACTGGGAATTTGTTTTAAAAAACTGGACAGAGCTTTATCGGCCAATTAATCAGGATGTATAATGGATAAATTAAAGGGCAGAGTCAAGCGATGCTGCCAAATAAAAACCAATAAAGTGCAATCTGCAAATGGACGTGACATTATGGGATGCCGCACAATGGAAACGGAGAAGGGGAAAACAGCTCACGGCCTCGAGTCTGATGGGCGTGTTGGGGTCCTCAGCCCCCTTGGCTTCCCAGCCCACGTCTTGGAGGGCAGCCCATCTTGCACGGCGCTGCTCGGTCAAAGCACGAGGCACGTGGCTGCTTGAGGGGTATTGCGATTCCCCTTGTAAACTGGAAGCTGAACCAGGCACCGGCTGGGTCCGAGGCTGCTGGAGATTTGGGAGCCTTTGTAGAAATGCAGATTAATTTAGGACGGGGCATCTCTGTGGGCAGCCCGTGGGCCCAGGGGGTGAATTTTGCAGTGCCCACGCCACCGGCTTTTTGTCTTTTTTATTGAGCATGCTGGAAATAGCAACATTTGGGGTCCCTGGACATTACAATAACTGCTCCGCTGCTTTTATGGGCAAAGGTCTTCCAAGGAGCTCCGGCAGGGGGCTAAGAGGAAGAGCTGGCAATCACAGAAATGAGTTGGAAGAGCTAATTTCCTCCCAAGCTGTGCAAACTCTCCACAGTCGATCAGACACTGGAAGAACCGTGCAGAGCTGCGTGCGGCCCCCTCGGCAGCGCGGACCCCCTCCGGCTGCGGCCAGCCCCGGGGAGGCAGCAGGAGCAGCAGCTGGCAGATTTACCATCCTCCTCAGATGGGGAATTTTCTCCCCAACAAATAAACCCGAGCAGTAAATTGACTTTGCAGGTAGGGTTGGGGGCTCGGCTGCAGGGTGGGGGGTGCTTTCCTTCCCGGCTGTGCTCACGCTGCACAGCCAAGTTGTATCCATCCTCTAGGTTTAACAACAACAACAAAAGGCTTTCCTTGCTAGCTGCCGTGTGGTACTTCTCAAGAGCGTAAAATTCATCCTACATCCTCAGGCTTTCCATCTTGCTCGTGGGAAGATGGGGCTGCCGCTTGGGGCTGGGAGCCCTCCCCTCCAGGTGAATGAGGCTCAGTTGTGCTTCCCGGGAAAGCTGAGGCTGCATCTGCTTCTCATGCGCTGGGTATCGTCTCACAGCACAAGCTGGGGCCGCTTCCAGGTCACCTGGCACATCACAAGTGTTTGATGCATCCTCGGAAGGGACAACAAAGGTGTGAACCTGTCAGGAAGCAAAACCAGAAATAACCAGAAATAGATTTTTAGGTGATTTTTTTTTTTTTTTTAAGTGCAAGTGTTAAAAAAAAACCCCAAACAAACAGACCACATGAAAGCACTTCTTTTGCACCCTCGCTAGCTCAATACCAGCAGGGTAATAGCATTAGGGCAACACAGGCAAGGAGGGAAAAATATTTTAATGATTTGAAGCCGTATTTAGTTTACCAAAAGACAGAGATGAGGTGACTAGAGCACGGGCCGTGCCTTTTCTTTGGGAGCTTTGGATGCCAGACTGATCCTGCCATGCGTGTTCTGTGGCATTGCTCCCTGCAGAGGAACTTCCATAAGGAAATCTTCTAGTTGAGAGACGAGGCCAAATCCTGACGAACATATTGTTTGTGAGCAAACACCAACAGCTAGCTTCTCAGCTGCTGCAAATGACATAGCCATGTGGTGACTTCCACCGAGCTATATCAAATCCTTGCTTGTCTTTCTATCCTATCAGCTATTAACATGATGCTCCTGACGGTGCCGTTAGGGATTGAGCCGGTGCTCTGTCTGTGGGGTACAGATGGAGCTGAGGGTCAGATCGGTAAAGACTTTCCCTAGTCTCCTAACTCTGGTGTCGTCTTTTGTAAATCTCCCTAGGTGCCTGCCTGCTTTTCTAGAGCCTTAAATACTTGCTGCAACCCTTCTTTCTCTGTCTAGCCCCCAAAACTGCAGGGAGTCTAAGCTAAGCGGGGATTTCAGCATGCATTGGTAGGATCCAGACTTCCCATCCCAGTCATGGATAAACGCTCCTCGTCTCCCTAGCTGGGGGGCAGGGGCTGAGCATTATCTCAGTAAGGAGATCAGGATGAGGTCTGGTGGGTGTTTTTTCCGTCAAAGGGTGCTGAGGAGGGGTGGAGGACAAGTCACGGTCCCTCTGCCCCCCTGTGCCAGCCATCCCCGCTGTCCTTTTCGGTACTGCAAGCAGCAGGGTTGTGGCACCGTGGCTTTGGAGGGGTTGCAGGGTGAGGAAGGAGCTGGGCTGCCTTTGGGCTTGTGATGCTACGGGGAGCGGCTGGCATCCCTGTCATGCAGAAGCACGTGGTGCTGGTCCCCTCTTGCCTGCACGCAGGCAGAGCGGCGGCACTTTCTGCTCTCCTTTCCGGCTGCAGGCTGCAAAGAGGTTCCTAAGTGCCATGAAAAAGCATCTCCCAGCTCTCCTGGAGGTGCTTAGAGATCAGGGCAAGCTTGTGGGCTACATCCTGATGGGTGCTGAGCCCCCTGAGCATCAACCGCAGCAGAGGGCTTCAATGCTGAGCTTGCCTGAACAGGGGCTCTTGGGATTAGCCTCCCCCACTGGCTCCGCTTCCAGAGGCTCGCAAGCAAAGAGGATTTGCCCAGCGATAGAGCAAATCTTAAACAGCACATTTGTTTACTTGCAAACCGTGACCATTTCCGAGGCTTTGCTTCGTGTTTCTGGGCAGCAGAGACCAAGGGAGGAAACAGCCCCGCCGGGTGCAATTACCCTTCCTCATTCTGCACCGCGAGAAGCGAAGCGCGGAGAGGCGTCGGGTGCTGTTGTGTCTTCCACCACGCTTTCGGGAGATGCTCTTTGCCCATCTGCATCCATCTGCTGATGAAGGAATAGCTCGTCGCCTGCTCTAGAGGAGCTTTTCCTCTGCGCAGGCTCTTGCTGGAGCCTCTGCTGCGGGGTGGGCGAGCCGACGGCTGCAGCAGCAGGGAGAGCAGCGTGGGAGAGGGTTGGAGCCTAGCAAATCTGGGCATGTTTTCTTCTTTTGGACAAATAGCTTATTCTCTGAAAATTCAGTTGTGGGTCAGCCAGCACCATCTGTGAAGCCCTGCCAAATCTGGTAAAGAGTTTCAGCCAAGAAAGAAAGAAAGAAAAGGAAAAATTAAAAAGCCTGGAATAGGTCCATTTTCAAAACCACTTTTCAAAACAAACATTTCGGGTCTTTCTTTCCAAATTACGTTTTCCGTTGACATTTGCCTGTTTAATGATACATTTTTTTAAAGGGTTTGGAGAACTTAACCTCAAGTACTTAGGTTATTTGACCTGTTGCTTCTGTGTGGGAAATATTTTGCTCCCTGGGCACAAAGCTGTGGGAAAAGGACATCCAGTCTGCTGGAGGACCTGGTCGGTGCTTGTGCGGTGACTGTTGCAACCTGGCCCTCTCCATAGCAGGGTCTACGAGTCCACGTGGGTGGGAGAGCTTAAGGACTGACTTCTCTGGGAAGGGAGACAGTCTTGGGGTGCAAATGGTCCGACGTCTGCTCTGGTTCTTAAGCTGGAAATTGAAATTGGGAGCCACAGGTTACAAAAGCGGTTGGGTTTTCCAAGGGAGCTGGCTTTACTGGAGGAGCTGAACTACACCTGCTTGTGTTTCCACCCTCCTCTTTCAGTGCCGCCTTTCCATGGTATCTCCTCTTCCTCGACAGCCTTGGTTTTCCCAACGGCTTTTCTGCAGGAGCTGCGAGCCCCCGAACCGTGTCGCCAGTCCTTTCTCGCTGTCAGCTTTTAACGGGGAAGGGGGGATGACTGGGGGTGGTTGCCAACATCTGGGCCCCCGCTCCCGTGACTGTAAGTGGGCAGAGTCACGTTGTAATTTAAATGGGGTGAGACTTCTCGGACGTCATCTGGTTGAACCTCCTGCTGACGTGGGAGCTGGCTCCGTAGCGGCAGTGTTAGTTTGCCTCGTGCTTTTAAAACCTCTCTACCTGGAAACCACGGGGCATTCCGATAAAATATGCCTCCAGACCAGTGAATGCAAGGAGGCCTTGGAGTCATCAGCTTGGTAGAACAGTTTATTTGGCTAAATATGCCATTGATTTGTTTGGGCTGCATTCCGACTGTGTGGGTTTTGTAAGTCAATACAACTCCAGCCCTACTCTCTACACTCGGTAATTGCTAGGTAGTAGGTTATATTTAGAAAGTGCAATAATGCACAGTGTGTGTGTGTGTGTGTGTGTGCCCGCACAACGGGCAACGAGAGGATCATCCCCAGGAGGAGAGTGGGGTGAAGGCTGGATGGGGCGTTGCAAGGTTGGAGAGCAGAGGGAGGAGGAGGCGAGCGAGGGTGCTGCGATTGCAAGTTGCTCGAGGAAGGTGAGGGATGTAGCTAATTGTGTCCGCTTTGCATGTGCTGGTCGTGTCTGCGAGGCTGTGCTTTCTGGATATTGCAGGTCTCCACCAGCTCTAGGTCTGTCCCACCTTGGCTGTGCCCCGGAGGGTGCGACCTGTCCCTCTGATGATTTTAGGTGCTGGCTGGAGAGGCAACGGTGGCTGGTGGGGGAGACCTTGCCTGGGATTGATCCAAGCTCTATCTCTACTTGCTTTCCCTTCCCTCCGTCGTGACGTGCTGTACGTGGTGGGGTTCAGTCCCCAATCTGGGTGTCCCCAGCACAAACCCATCCCCGGCATCGCGGTTAGCAGCACAGGAGTTGCTGTTGTAGGCGACTATACACTTTTAAATGACTATACAAACACCAGAGCGAAATGTTATGGGGTGGCAAAGGGGTTAAATAGCAGCTTGCTGGAGCCAAGGCATGGTCAAGTGGGATTTTTTTTTTTCTTTTCCTTTTCTCTCAAGAAAGCGTCTCTGAAAGCAGACAATTGTAAATACTGAATTTTTTCCTGTAGAAACGCAGGGTTTTCATCAGACACCTGCAAGTCCTCCTCGCCAACACGACGCAGAGCTCCCCAAACCTGCTCAAAACTGAGCCTGAAGTATTTTAGGTGGTCTCTTTCTCAGTGAGAAATCAAATATTGCTTCAAAAAGAATTCTTTCCGTAACTTCGCTCAAGAACAGGCACACAGGCAGGTTATACCTGCACCCACTACATGTCTGCTTTCCCGAGCTCATCACGAGAGTAACCTTGGTGTCCCTGGCTTTAGGCAAGGGCTGCACTGGTTTCACTGGGGGTCTGTAACGCGTCTGAATCCCGAGCCCCTGTGCTGCTGGCCAGCCCCCCAGAGCCAGCCCATCGTCCCCCCAGCAAGCACGCCGCCCGCGTTACGGCACAGCACCGCGGAGCCTGCGATGCCAGTCCTGGCGCATTCATTCAGCCGTGCGGGCGGCGGGGCAGGGTCTCCGTGCTCTCTTCCAGCAACGTGCAATTAGTATATATTTAGAATAACAAATTCCTGTCTTGCAGAAGGGCTGTACCCAAGGCCACTTGTGCCACTTGCAGGAAGGGAGGGGGTTGCACAGGTGCTTTTTTTTTGGGGGGGAAAGGGACACCTGAGCAGGTGGGGTGACTCCTTTCGTGCTCATTGCCCGCTGTATCCCATGTGTATTTGTAAGTCCAGCTGTGGGTCTGGGAGCTTTTCCTCTGGCCTCCACACGCAAGGGCTTGTAAAAGCAGGAGGTTATCTTTGCATTTCAGATGACTTCCCCCCTCCATTAACACCGTACGCCCAGAGCTTCACGATCGGAT
>JAVJGJ010000036.1:3321403-3340799 GCA_035590215.1 Microhierax caerulescens | reverse complement strand
TTTTTCTTCCTTCCCTTTGTTCATCCACCAAACCCACTTTTTTGACACAGCTCTGCTGGAAATGCACTGGCTGTTGTTTTTTTAAGCAGCACAGCTGCACCACTGTTGAATTAACGCTGTTATCTGGTGTACTACAACTTCAGGTATTAATTTCCCCTAAGCCGCACGGTACACCGCGGCACCCTCGACTCCTCTGGAAGGATCATGGGGAAGGTGACGTCAAGAGACTCACTGATGGTGGGTGAAATATGATGTCCAGGTTTAATTGGTTATGATTGTTTTGTCTTCTGTACAAAAGCAGCAAATCCCCAGAAGCTGGTCAGGAGCACAGCTGTTTATGGTGAACAGAAGCTGCTGCTTATCTCCTTGTAGCAACCTGTCTCCGGGAGATCACGGCTTAATTAACTTGCGTGTTATCGAGAGTGAAATTGTACAGACATTGTTAAAAAAAATAATATTAAAAAATAATAAATAAGAAGAGATAAAGTGGGAAGGAAGGAGGTGACCTGGGAGCCAAGTGGAATGAACTCTACAGAGAGCCAAGGCACGTGGCTGGTGGCTGCTGGAGGCGGTGGGTGAATTTGCATGTGATGGATGAGCTGTTTGGGCAGGGGAGAACGATTCCCAGACTCAGGCGCGGTGCAAGGGTGCAGAGCAGTGATGGGCTTGCCCAAAAATTCACGTGAGAGGTTTTCCAGCTGAGCTGTGCTGGCTGGTTAAGGGAGTGCGGTGCACGGCTGGGAGCTGGAGCATCCCGGGCAGTCTTGCCCATCAGCACGGGGCTGTCACACCTCGGCCGGGTTGTTTGAAGGACAAGTCTTGCTGCTAGTCCTGGCCTCTCTAACGATGGATTTTAGAGATGGGCAGCACTCTCAGCCTCAGGTTTCCCAGGACGGATCAGTTATTCCTGTCTGACTGGCGTGCACAGACCAAGTGGCTGCTTGCAGTCAGCAGGAGGGGAGAGCTGAGTCCTTCCCAAAGACACTTGTTGCTGGGCAAAGCCGAGCCCTGGCTCTTAGATCCAGAGCTTGGTTAAAAAGCCGTGTCAGACAGGCTTATGCCTGGCTTTGGCAAGCTTTCTGTCAGTCCCAAGCGTGGGGCCAGTTGGCCACGAGGTGCCTGCTCCTTCTCCGGAGAGCTTCAGCCCGGAGCTGACCTTGGGGCAGGCAGGGTACGCAAGGCACACAGGGCTGGCAGGGCAGGCAGGGTACGCAAGGCACGCGGGGCAGGCAGGGCAGGCAGGGCACGCAAGGCACGCGGGGCAGGCAGGGCACGCAGGGCAGGCAGGGCATGCAAGGCACGCGGGGCAGGCAGGGCACGCAAGGCACACGGGGCACGCAGGGCACGCAGGGCAGGTAGGGCAGGCAGGAGAGGAGCCTGGCCCCAGGGCTGTTTGCACACAGCAGAGGGTGCCCACGCCATGGAGCTGGCAGCACCCCCAGGTGAGGGCTGGGGAGCAAACCCCCCTCCTCCCCCTCCCCAGTGCTGGGGAGCACGGCTGCAGCGTGCAGATCTTCCCAGGGATGTAATGAGAGGTATCGCTGAAGGAAATTGCAAAGTAGCTTTGGGCGAGGGATGGGGAGTCACTTTGAGCGTGTGCAGAGGGAAATTTGACAACCTTTCCCATTCATCGCTCAAAGTGCTCCTCAGATCAAAGCCAGAGAGACAATAATACATTTTGAACTAAGAACATTAATTTGTATCCAAAGCATTTTAATAAATAATTTTTTAAAATCCAGTTCAGCCCTGTCATCTCAAGCCAATTCCATTTAATATCCAGCCCTTCGACTGACAGATTTTTAACACCGTAATTAGCATGTATGGCTCTTAAAAGCCTTCGCTGGTATCTCAGGCCTTCTCTGCATTACAGCATCTTCTCTCCCCTCCTCCCAGCCCCCTTTTTCGATATTGTTATTCCATTTGTAGTTGTTTATTATGCCTGCTGAGACAGATTAAAGGCAGGAAGGAGCCTGAGAGTTGTTCTTACGGGCTCCGGTGCAGTATGGAGAAAACACGGTGGAGCTCACGGATTCAAAACCCAGAGTCTTGCTTTTAAAACCGTGTGTCTGAAGGGTGGAGGTGGCTTCTGAAGCATTTCATTGTTGCTTTGTTGGATCTTTTTTGTTTAATTTGGGTTTGGGGGTTTGGTTTGGGGGTTGGTTGGTTGTTTTTTTTTTGGAAGGGGAAGAGCGAGGAGTGAGAAGGGTTTCTTTATCCTTAATGAAAGCCAAGGTTCTTGTGTAAGCACATATGACTGAGAGCTGGGGCTTAAAAGGAAAATAAGAGAGGTTATGAAATACTTGGTCATATTGTCACGTTTGGCAGTGCCAAGCAGTATCCTCGTGTGTTATTGCATAGAACAAAGCTTCACGTGCTCCATCCGGGCATGAGAGCGGGTCCAGCAGAAGGCAAACACAGCACCGTCCCCTTATTTCCTCTTCTAAGTCTTTAAGTGGGATGTAAATCGTATATAGCACGGGCATGCTTAGATCTGAGCCTCCTTCCTCCAGCAGAAATTGCCGGTGAGCGATGGAGACGTTTGCCAGTTCCCATTTGTGTGCGTGATCTGATACGCAGAAGGAGCGCGATTTTGTTTTCCTAAGCCACCGGAGTGTGAGCGGGGGGGAACCAGACCTTGTCCAGAGAAACAGCGATGCCAAATGCTTTCTCCTAGTGATTTTGTTCCACTTCACTGTTGGCTAAAGATGGGCCCAAAGCAAAATCCCAGCTCTGAACAAAAGCCTGAAAGCTGAACCAGCTCCCAGACTGCAGTTGCTGCTTATCTCAGCCACGATAGGTATCAAACCTAGAAACCTGCGTCTCTCCTCTGTAGCGGCAACTGACCTTTGGAGCATAATTGCCCTGTCCGGGAGAGGTGTAAGCCTCAGGTGCATTCGTCTGTCTCTAAATCTGCAAGCGTTTCTGTGCTGGAAGACGTCATGCTTTGCAGCGAGCGCGCTGTAACAACCTTTCTGGGTAGCGGGGAGCTAGGCAGGCGTTATCCTTTCTGCTTTGCCACGAGACGAAAATGAAAGCGAGGAGAGCCAGTGCCTTGCTTTGAGGCAAAGCAATGCCAAGCCCTGTTTTGCCCTTCAAGACATGCTCTTGTGACCGATGTTATGCGAGTAGCCGGTGGGGACAGCGTTGAAGCCAACGAGCACCCATTTGGGATGCTCACCTGCACCCCACAAGCATGCCTCATGCCGCCTGGCAGCAAGCACACGGGGGGGCAGGGGCAACAGGCTCCCAGGACCCCAGGTGGACACCCAGCCCCTCCAGCAGTTAGGGGTGCTCACGACGTGCCATTAAAACACAGTGGAGCCAATTTGGGCTGCAGAAACCCACCGCTCTGCTCAGCTCTGGGGTGTCCCTAGCTTACACAACGCAAATTTACAGAAGACCCGAGCAAAGCGCTTGCTCTGACTCGTTATTCCTACCACGGCGCCTCAGCAGCAGATGCTTTACGGGGGGACACTGCCCGTCCCCCAGCCGTGGCGCGGGGCCACCCACCCCGGCGTGCCGCAGCAGCCCTGCCAGCTGACAGCTTCGACAGGATGATGGGCTTTGGCACCGTCCCTTCACCAGCTTGGAGCTGGCCCACGGCGCGCCTGCTGGGTCCGTGGGGGCTTGCAATAAAGTTTAGGGCTTGTGCCTGGCTTATTGTTGGCACTTACTGCTTCTTCTTGTTGCTCCGGCGGTATTTCTTGTCTCTGGCTCATGGCTGGCTTGCAGGTGCAGCGTGCTAACCTTCAGCCTGATGGGGGTAATTATTCCGCGAGCCCCAGAAGTTGGTGTAGTTAAAGCAGTGCTGCAATTTGCTTACGGAGCCAGGCTAAAATCCTTCCCTCCCCTCTGCTTTTCATGTTAAAGATTGCATTTAGTTGCTGGGGTTGGTGCCTGCTTTGCAGCAGACAGCTGCACTTCCTCGTTGTCTTTTGTTTTCAGATTGCCTTTTTTGAGATAAATACTAACATCCACGGAGGAATGATGGGCGAGCTCTTCTTTGTAAAGCCCCTCTTTTCCTTTCATTCTGGAGTCCGTGCAAAATGCCAAGTGCTCCTTTCCCGTGTCCTAAGTGCACCCCACTTACCCATGTTCCTGGTATTGGGGGGACCATTTACTCACAGTCAGGCAGAGTAGAAGGCTGAATGCCTCTCTCCCACCATTTGCTCTGTGCTGGTCTGGAGCCCTTTGGAGTTGGAGACCTGGAGGGAGTTCTCTGCCACTTGCAGTTTGCAAAAATTGCCAACTTTTGATGCGGTGCCTGAGATGAGGCAACGTGGTCATCTGCCTTTCCCTCCTGCGTTTTATCCACCCTCTGGTTTCTGCTGCCGTGGGCCATGCAGACGGCTTGGTAGGAGATCCGGGCATACGCCACGGTGTTTTGTAAGCAGGCTGCTGTCGGATGTGCAGAGATTTCTTCAGCAGCCTCCTACCGCCAGGATCACCCAAGGCTGGTGTCCCTGCAGCAACAAGCCACGCAGCGAAGGTGACACTTTCCCTAAAGTCCCAGGCTCGGAGGTTGAGTTTGTTGTGGGTCAGCTTTTATACGAGACGAGGGGGGTGGGGTGGGGAAAAACCCAACAACCAGTTACAAAAGTTGAGCAGGACAAGAAAAGTTCAGGCTGCTCTGTTATGTCAAGGTGAGCAAGGCGATGGCATTTATGTTGGAGATATCCGGGACTCAGGATCTGGGATTAGTGTCAGCTCTCATGTGGCAAGCTAAATTAGGAATGCAGAGGCTGTCTCTGTTTATGATGCGGGGTTGTTAGGCGCTTCAGGTACTGTCATTCTTATTTAAGGATATATTTAAGGATTAACAGTAAGAAGTCCAGCATTAGCAGGAGAGAAATGAATGTTAGCGAGCTTAGGCTTGGAGGGCTTATTTTTGATCATCATCATGTGAGCTGCTTTAGAAGAGATGAGCTCCAAGATGGGGTGGGGGGGGCAGGGAAGGAAGATTCTTGTATTTTTGCAGAAGAAAACCTTTTGCAAGTTTAAATAGAGATCAGAACTTAGGAACAATGATGTCTGCATGGGTAAAGCTGTGTAACTCCCTGAAGCTGGTGCCTGTGCCGGGCTGAGGATCTGGCTCGCGGCATCCAGCCTATTTTTAGCTTTTTTTTTTTTTTTTCCCTCCTCTTTTTTTTGTTTTGTTTTGGTTTTTTTTTCCTCGTGTAGAATCCGCACGCTCAAACAATGTCCGCAGATTTCTTTGTTGTTTGAAATCATTCCGTGTTTTTAATTGGCAACCTTTCTGGTTCGCCTTGATCACAGTTGACTGCAAGTAGGTTACATTTGCTATGCATGCTGTCTCAGGCGCTTGGGCTGGCTTGGAGAAGTTATCTCCTGCTGCTGCTCCTTTCGACTGGGTGCAGGCACAAAGATTTTCTTCCTGCCAAACATTTTCGTACACGTAAACTCCACGTTTCGTTTTCCCTGGCTTCGGCTTTGATAGCTGCTGCCCACAAGCGCTGGTGAAAAGCTGCTGAAGAATCACAGCTCTTCGCATCCCAAGATTAGAAAGGTTCCTCTTAAAACTGAAACGGGGCCGGAGAGCGTTTCTTTTGTGTGATGAGTTAAGGCAGTTCTGATGGCTGAGAGGCAGAAAAAGGGTGGCCTCACCATGCTTTCTCCTCCAAAGGAGTAGCTTCAAATGCGCACCCCAGGTCTTTGAGGTCTCAAAGACTATTCTTGTCTGTTGGATTTTTTTTTTTTTCTCCTTTAATTGTAATTTTTAAATATTATAATTTTCATGTCCAGGTTGTCTTTTGGTGTGAGGTTGGGTGTGCTTCAGCCCTCTGCGCTGAACCCCTTGCAGTGCCCTTGCTGGCTGCTGTGAAGAGGGTGGCTGGGCTGAAGGCAGGGTTCCGAAGTCCAAAGGGTGTGCAATTTTGTACGAAGAAGTAGTGCTGGAGCTCACGGCCTGCCAGCTGGATTTCAGTATTGGAACTCTAGAAAATTCTTGAAATGATTGAAAATACAGAATTCCAGTACTTGTCCACTGCTTAACCAAGCTGGCCAACTAGTGAGTCGCCGTTACTTGCTTTCTTGAAGCTGAAACAATTGCTATTATCCCACATAATATTGCATGACCTACATTTTTACTTGAAAGCCTCCAGCTAATAATTAGTTTGAATTTCGATTTATAAATAAACACTTTGATATTCTAGTTTTTAAAACAGGAGCAAGAAAGCAAGCCCCTCGATAGATGAAATCCCCACCTCTCCCTGCCAGTCTCTCCCTTCCCCCTGTTTCTCTGAATTTGGGGATGGGCAGGGAGGAAAGAGTGTTTTTGCTGGGCTGGGTGAAGGAGGAGGGTTTGGATGTAATGAGACCGCTGGGCATTTTCCTGGAAAACTGCAGGAGCCTCAGTGCTTGGGAGATTTGGGCCATCTGGATAAATAGGGTCAAGCTCCGCGTTGGCAGCGCTGAGGCGGCGCGGTGTGGCGGGGCAGCTTGGCCTCGCCAAAGGAGCTGCGGAGAGCAGCGGAGCAGTGCACAAAAGCATCTAGCAGGAGGCGCATCCCTTCCCTTCCCCGGCTCTCCCGGCACGGTCGGCATCGCTGTCGCTGCTCCTCCTCCTCCTCCTCTCCGTCCATCTGCCTGCCTGTCCGCTCGGCGCGGCTGCATCCGAAGGCGCGGGAGGCAGCGTTGGCCTTGCGTCAACGCCTGGGACTTGGCATGTGTGCACGGGCAGGGGATCGTTAGTCACCGAACGGGTCGGATGTTAATTAGCAGTCGTGGGGAAGAGAGGACCGTGGCTTGCAGAGATGGCGGAAGGGAGCGATGCAGCTGGGCTGCATCCCGCTCTCAGCTCCGGGAGGTGGATGCGTGGTCCTAGTGGAGAGCCCAGATCCCACCCGCTGTGCAGCTTTCCCTGGAAGGTCTGCGGTTGTTGTGGCGCTGGAGGTACCTCCTGGTCTGCCTTTCTCCACGCACCTCACGCTTTTGGGGCCAGAGGTAGAAAATGCAGAAAGCTGTCATGGTTGTAATGCTTACACAAAATCCTGGTGTCCTCAGTCAGTCATTTGTTGTCCAAGCTTTATTCTGTATTTCGACCTGGCCTCTGGTCTCCTGATACCGTGTGCACAGCTCTGATGGTTTTACATTTATTTTTTTTTTTCTTTTAAGAGAAAGACTGAATGGTAAAGCTGCCTGAGCTGCACCTGGGAGGCACATCCTTTGCCTGGACCGGGTGGTCCTTTCCCACCCAGTACCTATCCTCACCCATCCATCCCGCTCTGGCACTGGGCAGCGATAGCTCAGTGAAACCACGGGTTGGATCACTTGAGTGTGTTTTTATAAGCAGATCTCATGACACAAGTGGGATTTGATCTAAAGCTGCTAGTGGGAGAGGGAAAAAGCCTGCCGTTCTGCTTAATCCAAAGATCCCCTAACATACCTAGCTGTCCAGTATGGCACCGCGTGGGTAATTGTCATTCTGCTCCCAGCTGATGATGTGTGTATGCCTCGAAGCGAGACAGTTGCTAGCCTTTGTAAATTCCTTTCTGAAAAAAAAAAATTAAAAAATCTATTCAAACTTAATAGGGACGAGACCAAGAGAGTTCTGTGGGAATTAGTGTGAAATCCTATAGAAAAGGGTAGATGATGCAGTGTCCCCGGTGGGATCCCAGGGGTGAGTTTTGCCATGCTGTGGGAAGGTTGTCGTTCTCTGGTTGCTTCGGTAGCACTTGCCCATAAGGTGTTATCCAAAGTGATGCCACTTCAGGTGCTATTTTTATTCAGGAAAATGTCAAATCCTTTCTCAGAACTTAGTGACTTGTTGTCTTGGTAATTTCTTGCAGAAACAAGATCTATAAAAATCCCCTATTTTCTTGGCACTAGGCTTCTCTTGTCTATTTTGGATGTAAATATTTTTTAGAATCAGAAATAAAATAAATGGGAGCTGCTTTAATAGGGCACAGGCAGTGGAGTTGCTCTCCCAGAATGGCTCTTGCAGGGCTTCTCGAGGTGCAGATGTAAGCGGGGATGTAGCTGTGTGCACTTGTATTTATGATCCCTGCCCAGTGTCCTTTGAATAGGAGTCCTTGTATGCCGAGATCGTATCTGGCCCCGGTCTTTCTTCATGTACTGTTTCCTAATCTGAAGCCCAGCTCTCTGGGAGCTGGAAATCCAGCGATGAGTGGGGTTATTCATTTTGAATTGAGAGTGGCGGGGGAGGGGACCTGCGCCTTTTTTTTTTTTCTTTCTTTCTTTTTTTTTTTTTCCCCTCCTTTGAGATTTCCGGCAAAGATGATATTTTCAACAACAAATAATCGCTTCGGGAATAACTCGTTTCCAAACCTGAGCCATGGCAAGTCGTTTGCAAATGAAAAAAAAAGCCCAACCAACCCAAGAACCCAACAACCCATACCTCTGATAACACTGAGACACCCCGCTCCTGCCTCTGGAGCGCGGTGATGGTGATGGAGGAGGAAGAACAGAGCCTTGCTCTTGCCGTGATCAGTGGTGACGTCTGCATCCACGCTTTGGGTCTCCCTCCAAGGCGCAAGAGGAGTGGGGTGCTTTGGGGAAGGCAGGGGCTGCTTTTGGGGTGCTCCTGCCATCAGTCAGGCTGCTGAGCGGGCTCTGATGCGTTTCAAGCGCGGTGCAAGGGAAAAGCAAAGGCAGGAGCTGCACGGCCCTTCTTGGGAGAGGGGGAGATGATGAGCGGTGTCTCTCCAATCACAACAAGATCCCTGGAGTCCAAAAGGAGCAAGGCTTGGGCATGAAAGCCAGAGCTGCCCTAATAAAACATTTACTGGGGTTTGGAGACCTCTTCGCTCCGACACGGTGCATACATATTAAATGATCAAAGTTTCCATGCCTTCGGAGGAGCCGGCTGCTAATCTAATGCAACCCTTGGGCTTTGCTCACCACTGACTCTGCATGAAAGCAAACGGCAGCTCTGTTTTCCTATTTAAAAGATTTCTGGGCTAAGCCAGGCGGGTCACAGTTCAGGAAGCAATAGGATCTGGCCTCTTAAAGGCTTTGCCAAGGAGGGGCTTGAGAAGGTGGGTTAGGGGTTGAGGATGGATTGGACTACTACTCTCAAGTCCTGTCCCCATCTGAGACTGCTGCGGGCTGCCTCGGTGCTGCTGTGGTCTCTCCTCCTCCTCCTCCTCCTCCTCTTATTCTTGCTCTTCCCCTCCCTACATCACTCTGTCCTGCATCCCATCACCCGGCCCGCCAGGGGCTCTGCTGGCTTTTCAGATCCCAGCCTGAGCTGCGAAGTGCTGCCAGTGGATTAAAACCAAAGCAAAGGAGGAAAAAAAAACCCAAACAAACAATCCCACCCTCTTTGGATTTATAAACTGAGCACACTCGAGCTGGAAGGTGCCGAAGAGGAAAAGGAAAACACAAAGCCCCCAGGGTGCCATTTTTCAAAGCAATGCAACCCTTTCTTTGACTGCCTACACTTGTTTTAGCTATGCAGGGAAGCGAGCAGGTAAAAAGGCTGCTGGGGCTGCTCTTTCGGAGGTGCTGGGCTCCCTCAGGCAGCCGCTGGTGCTGAGGTGGCTCAGCACCTCTGCAAACCACCAGCTATCCCATCGTCTGCTGCTTTTGCAGAGCATATACTTCACTTCACCTACTGATTCTCACTGCTCCAGTGGTTTGGGACTGATGGGTTTGGCTTTCCACTTGGTTAGAGGGTCTTTTCTGCTTCTTCAGTGTCTCTCTTGTCTTTCATGTAATTCCTTAACTAGTTTCCATTTACTGACAGTCCCTTTCCTTTAAGGTACTTGAATCTGTTTGATCATCAACAAATTTCTTTTTCTGTTCCTCTGATAAAAAATTAAATCTGGGCACTTTTTGAAGGCTTCCTCCCAACCCCCTTTCTCTTTCTCCTTCCATGCTCGATGGGGAGTCAGCCCTTTTCTAGGAAAATAAATAAAAATTAGAGTTCAAAGTGTGACATCTTCTCTTAAAAAGAAGAAGAGAGTGAGGAGAAGAAAAAAAAAAAAAAACCAAACCCAATCCACCACCATATATTCTTACAGATGTGACATCAAAATGGAAAACTATAAAGGACACATTTTCAAAGGCTCGTAGGGGGACTGACTTGGTTCAGTGGGAAACGGGCAACCAAAGTCTCTCCTGGTGCCTTGAGAGCGTGTCCCCAAGCCACCCCAGCCCTGCTGGTTTAGCTGGAGTGCAGGTACTTCTCCCCCTGCCAAACGTGTGCCGCAGCCAGCTGTGTGGGGAGCGGAGGATGCTGCGGTCCCCCCTCGCTGCGCGGGAGGGTGTGGGTCACTGGGAAAAAGCGGGTGAAGAAGGTAAGAGGGTGAAGAGGGTAAGAGGTACCTCTTCACCAGAAGAGGGTGAAGCAGGGTAAGAGGTCCGGTGCTGGTGCAGCCAGCATCTGCTGTGTCCTTGTGTCACCTTGGCATCGGCATCCGTGTCTGCCAGCAGAGACATCTCCTTCCTGGCTCGTTGCAGAGGAGCTTTTGGGAAGTGAGTGTGATGGGAGACGGAGTAGGGTACAAAGCACGGCAAGTCCATTAGGGAGGGATGCTACCCCGGGCAGGACAGCGGACCTGGGGGCTGTCAGCTCCTTCTGCATCTCGGTGTTGCCCCCATCATTCAGGCTGTGGGGCTGGACAGCAGGAGCCACCAAAAGCTGCCACCATGGCTGGGGACTGCATCAGGGCAGGGCTCAGGCGTGGGGGGGTGACCTCTGGTTTCCCCCCCCAGCCTGGAAGCGCATTGAGAAGAGCCCCGTGTTCATCCTCGTGATGCGCTGGAGCGGCAGTCTGGGCTGTGGGTCTGCTCTCACAGCTGGGGCACATCTGGGAAGTCCTGCAGGGTGGCAGATGTGTTAGCAGCACACAGTTACCCAGGTAACTGCCTTTCCTCCCCTGAATCCTAATTATTTGGTTTCTCGCTGTCCCCCACGGGCCCCTGTGACTTATTTCATCTTATCCAAACCCACCGGTGCCTCGGCAGAGAGCAGGCTCCCTTTTTTGCAAGCGCAGCCTCCCAGCCTGGCTCCTTCCCACCCCAAAAGGCTTTTTTTACCCCGTGGGTCAGTACCTGGGCACAGCTGGGGCTGAGACATCTTGTCCGTGGTGGGGATGATCTCGCCCACTGTGCTGGGACCTGATGAACAAGCTGCTTGTGGGGTTTGGAGCAGCCACGATGTTCCCTACAGGTCTCATCCAGTCCAGCGTGCTGGTGGTAGTGCTTAGCTTCACCTTGATGCCTGCTCGGGATTTCACCTCCTTCCTGGAGGCAAAGGCTGTTGGGCTCGAGCAGCAGCTGGAATTTATTGCGTTAATTAATTGAAAGAAATGGAATTCCCGAATGTGTGTGAAACCTCTTGGCTGGTCCAGTACAAAGCGGGGAGCAGTGTCACGGTGAGGCAGTCGTGTACAAAGCGAGCGCATCTCCAGGTTTCATGTGTTGAAGGTCAGCGGAGCATCATCTCCGCTGCAGGCGGGATACCCGTGGGCACAGGTACCCCGCGCTATCCGAGCCCGGATTTTGCGTCTCTGTTTTCTAGGGGAACTCAGTCAGGAAAAATAGGACCAGCACTAAGTCCCACAGCTCCTGGCATGAAAACCCTTCCTCGGCTCCAGGCGGGTGGCTTGTGAGGGCACAGGGTGCTTTAGGAGGTTGAATGGTGTGTTAGACAATAGTTTCTCCTCTGTCACTTCGCTGGCTTCTGCACCTTTCCCGAGTTATCCTCAGCACAGACTCCTTCCCCAGTGATTTTCTCCAGAAAAATCTGCCTCATCCCATCACTTCCAACAGTGCTGATGGAGCATCCTGGGTGGCCAATGTGGGATGCAAATCTCTGGGACCCCCATGCTGCAACCCACCGCTGTGACAGCCAAGGGCTTTCAGCAATGGTGTAGACAGCTGGCTGGTGCAGTCGATGATTTCTTTTGGGGGGGAGGAGCGGCAATTAATCTCTGCTTGTCCTTATTGCTTCTTATTGTCTTTTTGGCTGCCGAACTGCTGGTGTGGAGGGAAAGGTGTCCACTTGACAGTGGGGGACTCTTGCCTGGTGAGGAGGTGCTAGGAGATCTTTAGTTCTGAGGTTCTCATCCAAATACCTGCTGTCCAGCGTGCCTGGTGGCAGTCCAGCGCTCCGTGGGTGGCATGCCGCGGGAGCTGTCTTGGTTTGCAGCTGATGCAGCTTGAGCTGCAGGGTGGGCTCGTGCCCATCGACATGCGAAAGTCTTGGGGCTGGTTGTCTCGCCGTTAATCGGTCCCTTGCTCCTGCTCCGTCTGCCTCTGCGTCACCTTGGATTAATTACAGTACAATGCAATATACATTTATATGGTGTCTGCACAAGTGTCTCAGGGCCCTTTGCAATCTGAAAAATCTAATTAAGGTGCAGCCTCCAACATGAATGCTTATCACCGAAATGCGTACAGCGCGACAGAGGCGGCATGCCTCCACGGCTCAGCCAGGAGCTGAATCCACACTCTGGTGGCATTATTAATTACTCGAAGCTTGGTGTCCGAGACACCGATCGATACCATGGGCCTGGCTAGGTAGGAGGCTTTGAGCCAGCAGAAGATAACCATCAGCTAGGAACCTGGTGGAAGCTGTTCTTGGCCTGGCAGGAGGAGGAGTTGCTTCGCAGAGACATGTGCGATGGCAACACATCTTTACCAGCGACTTTGACGCTGGGAGGTTATTTACTTGATGCAGGAAGACGTCGGTGATAGTGAATTTTGGCCTGGAGAAGGTCCTGCCTTGGGGACCAGGCTAGCGATGGGCGCAGCATCATTCTGCAGGGTTTGCTGCAAAAACTTATTTGGTCTTTTTAGTTGGTCTCATAAGTGGCACCAGCTGTTGGGAACGCCTGGGAGGGAGGGAGGGAGCGCCGCAAGTATGATGAAAGCGTAAATAACCAGGGGAAAAGGGAAAGGAAATGTGAAGTGGCCCTTTAAATATGAGCCTCCAGAGCCAGGAGCCCAACTAGCGTTCCCTCAAGTATTCAAATGAGATTGCAGCATCAGATTGGTATGCATTAGGCTGGTCTCAATGAAAATTAACATGTAATTGCTTCAAATGAAGTAAGTGAGGAGGTAATCTGTTCTTAAATTGGATTCGCAGGATTTTGTGGTACCATAATGCAGCTGTGAAATGAAATATATTTTAAGGATGATGTCCTCAAGGGGAGAGGGGAGGAAAGGGGGGCGTGGGGGTTGTACTGGGAAGGGTCCTTTCCCTCCTTCCCTCTCTCCCTCCTTCCCTCTCTCCCTCCTTCCCTCTCTCCCTCCCTCCCTCTCATGTTTTTGGTTTCATTCGTGCCATTTTATAAATGGGGAGAGGGTATTGGTGCAAGTGGCATAGATGGAGAAGGTCTCATTGCTTTTGGCTCCATCATGTTTCCTTCCTTGACATCCCTCCTGTCTCTCCCCTTCCCTTCCACTCATTCTCCACCTTCCTTGCTGTGCCAGTGCCCCTCCGGCACCTTCTCTCAGGGGCAGGTCTGCATCTCATCATGATGGGAGGTCGTGGGACAGGCTGCTTGAACTTTGTCCATGTGGCAAACAATGTTCAGGTTACATGGTGGGGGAAGATCTGGCAATGTGGTGGGGTTTGAATGTCTTTAGGAAGCTGCAGAGGTTCTTGCTAGGGAGCTGGTTTCCAGAAGGTGATAAGTGTCGGGGCAAGAGGCACAGGTTACTTTCTCGTCTTAGCCACTTGTGACCTTGGATGGGGAAGCTTCTTCTGCTGCTGAAGGGGAAGGTCCTCTCCCCATCATGGGACCCAGAGTGGCACTGCAAGGCTGGGGGGTTCATCCCCAAAGGCTTGGGATGCCCTGCCTCTCCCATGCAGCCTTGTGTTGCCTGGACCACCTTTCTGGTTTAGTTTTAAGGGTTTGCTCGTTGTCCTTGTTCTGTCCTTCTCTACCCATCTGCCAGTAGAAGCAATATGAGCTTGGGTTTCACTGCAGTGAGGAGCATGAGGGAGAACTGGTGTAGGAAGGTGATGTAGTAACCTGCAGTTATTCTCAGGCTACAAATACCTAAACAGTGTGTAGCAGCGTGGATTTGCTACAGGTAGACCCAGTTGGTCAGCCGCAGCCAGTACCAGTGCAAGCTTCCCCCATCTCCCCCTCGAGCCCCACGTTACAGTGTCCTGAGCTCTGCCAGTGCCTTGAAAAGCTGATGTCTGATCTTGTGCTCTCCCCTGGGCTGATTTCCCCGTGTTGTCCCCATCGGTGGGTGCCCTTCAACCCTCTGTTTGCAGCACTTCACGCTCCTGCTTGCCCCCTGCCCCTCCTGTCCCGCTGCCTCCTGACTCGCAGCATCCTTTAGCAGCCAGCTCCAGCTCACTCCTCGTTCTCTCTCCGCAGTCCTGGCAGAGAGCGCTCACCCCTCACCGTTCCTGTTTTGTGCCTCAACTTCTAAGGAAAAGCCACTTCAGTGATAATTTCCCACTTGTGATAAGTTAAGTGCATCGCTTCCTTTCGAATACATTTTCAGTGCAGTTAAGCTCAGCAGTCCCTTGCCTGTGTGCTTCGTTAAACGTGCTCCTTTGCAGACCGTTGGGGTGGATGGTGTTGCTTTATTCCTGGGCCATTAGTGTCAATTGCGCAAAGCAGAAGCAGAATTTATTCAGGGGGCACAGCTCGTAATTGAGCAAGTTCAGTGCCGGGGATCGGTGCTGGCTGCTGGGAGTGCAGCCTGGAGGAACTTCCCCACTGGGCTGGAGGAGCCGAGTGGGAGCTGCTGGGGGATGGGGGGGTGGGGGGCAAGAAGGCATGGGGTGTTGGGGTGTGTTTAAGTGGCTCAGCCTGGGGCTTGTCGGTGGCGACTGAGCATTTTGCTAGGGAAAAGCGTATAGCAAGGACAGAGATCTCCAGTGTTTCGGAGACAGAGAGAGTTGACTTCTTCTCCACACCTCCTCAGATGAGGAGACCTTATTTTACAGGGTTTAACTGCTCTGTAACGCTTTGCGGGGGGGGGAGGGTGAGATCATGACAGAGTTATTTTCCTCTTGTGGCGTTTCCCACGCCTCCTTTCGAAGACGGCGTGCAGGCAGCTGCCAGAGCCTGGTCCTGCTCTGGGGTGGTACCCTCCTTGCAGAAGGGAGGACCCTTTCATGGTCAACCCTGGGTGGATTTCACCGAGGGCTGTTTGCCTGCTGGCCTCCAGAAGTCCCCTGAGGAACTACTTTGGCTTTGGGAATGCAAAAAAAAAAAAGGAGAAAACCAGTAGGAACAAAATGTCCCTCGAGCTCAGCACAGGATCCCGGCGCTGCGGGAACTCCCCGGTGGGGTGGCATTTCATTAGGAAACCGTGTCCCTGCACAGCTGCCTACAGGCATTTTGGTGCTGGCATCACCCCTGTTCCCCGGTGCCATGAGCGGTTTTGGAGGGCACCCAAGCAGATGGGCTGGGAGCACGCTCCGGTGCTGCTCCGTGGGGTCGGCTGCAGGGGTGGGAGCCCAGGTTAGGGACACGCTGCCTCGACGTACAGTCTGGGAGCAGCTGCCCTCATTGATGTGTTGTGGCACGCTCCGGGATGGAAGATGCTATAGATGTGCAGAGCTCTGTTGTTAGCAGAGACAATAGGAGGATAAATAGAAAGGCTGGATGAGCCGAGCACAGGACTTGGAAAGGTGCTAGTGCACTGCTGCATTGCAGAGAGATAAAGACTTTTCCAGACAAGCCATCCCTGCCTGCTGCATCGCTTGCTGCCTGCTCTGCACCAGTCCTCTGTGCCAGTGCAGGGGTCTCCCGGGACCAGGGGGGCGGTGGGTGCAGGCAGAGGTGCTGGTGGGACTGGTGGCTGCTCCGTACCCTGCCTCACGCTCGGTCAGCACGCTGCAAAGTGGGAGCTCCGGCTCTTTTTGCAGCTTTTCCTTCCTCCCCAGTCCGGTTCCCTCCTGTTTCCTTGGCATTTGCCAAGAAGCTGGTCTAAGGCAGCATCCTGGGAGTTGTTTACAGCTCTGCAAATCCCGGGCAATGAACCAAGGCAGATCTTTTTGAGCCCAGTATATTATTATTAATGTAATTAGTGTGAATCATTTGCATGTGTAAACTTCCAATTGAGGAGATTGGGTACTTTACAAACACACGTTAACTAACCCTCCCTGGCAAAAAGGTGCCAAAGATTTTTAAAACTTTGCGTAGGGCAGAAGGGAAGGGCAGGGACTTGCAAGGAATTTGCTGCAGGTTACAGCATGAGCGGGTGGGAAAGGCAGAGCCTCCCAGCAGCCCAGAGCCCCGACTGCCTCTGCAGCAGCCCAGCTAAAACCCCGTCTGGGCAGGGAAGAGGGGAGGAGGCACCAAGGGGGGTTATTTTGCACTTCTGAGCGCTGCTTTTGGCCAGCTCGGCGTGATTTTGAAGAGTTACTGGGGTGACAGCTGATTGCAGTCTTAGGAGATGCTGCTGCAGTTGGGGGCAGGGGGCTGGAGGTGGGTGCCAGAGCCCCCCCCTTTCCTGCTGGACCCCACTGCTGAGTTAATCATTGAGTCAGCCCCTGCCTGGCAGGCAGCAGGCTCCCCCTGTGAGGCAAAGCGGGTGTTCAGTCCTGTGAGCCACCCCATGCCACGCTGAAGCCCTCAGGCTGCATCTTTGGTGGTGTCACATCAGCGTGAGCTCGAGGGATGCCCTCCAGCTGATCCTGCCGTCCAGGGCGAGGCTGGCTGGGGTGGTCCTGGGGCGCAGATGAGGATGGGCATGCCAAGAACCCCACCGCTGGCTCAGCACGCAGAGCCCAGCAGGAATGCCCCTCGAGCCCCCAGGTGAGTTCAGCAGGCCAGGACCAAACCTATGGACCGTGTTAATCCGATAGTCCAGCTGCCACTGCGCGTGTCCCCGGCTCGCAGCCAGTCACCTGCATGGGTTTGCACGTCAAGCCTCGTCACCCAAGCTCCTTGGACCAGAATGGGTGCCCCCACTGCTGCCCTGCTTGCAGCGTGCAGAGATGTCGGTGGGACAGGCTTATTGCTGGGGAGCTGCACGCACCGTTTGCCACCTCTGTGGGTGAGCACGCGTGCTCTCGGTACGTGCTGCGTGTGTCACGTGCATGCAGCACCCACAAAAAAATGCACCGTGCCTGCACCAGCCTATTGTGCCGGGTCGGTGCAGGGTGTGGGGGGTGGCATTGCATGTCAGTGCGGCTGTGAGCAGACGGTGCTGCAGTGAGTGTGTGTAAGCATACGCAGTCTGTATGTGCATGGAGAGTGAGCAGATGCTGTAAATCCTGCTGAAGAAGGGCTGGACGAGTAGAAATCGCTAGTGCATGACTTAACCCGATACAGCAATGAGTCTTGTGAGGGAAACCAGACTGGATGTGGCAGCAAGGGGGTTGGCTTTATATTTATTAGTAAAAAAGCTTCCAGCCCACCTTCTCCGTGATAACCTCACCTCGGGCGTGCATCCCAGCCTGACGGGACTGTGGGCAGCACGTGGCCCAAGGAGCACGGGACAACCTGACCCCCAGCTTTCCCTTCGCTCAGGAACTGATGACCAAACTTCTATTGCCACAGGAGCATAAACATTGTAGGAAAGTTTATGAGAGCGGTGGGAATGTGCCTGAATGGGATTGAGTTGTTCATAGCCCAGCCTTTAATTAATCCTAATAAATAACAATAAAGCGTGCTAATCACAGAAATAAATCTGAGATGTGAAGCTCCTGCCTCCAGCAGCGGTCTAGTTTAGTTGATCATTTATGGCGTGGTTGATGGTGCAGAGGCTGGAAGGTAATGCCTGCGACATGAGATGCTGGGGACAAGGCAGTGCCAAGCAGCTTCAGACCTAGGTGGGGGGCTTTTGCACCCAGTTTTAAACCATAAACACCAAGCTAGTTCCTGCAAGCTGATTTCCAGCTCGGTTTAGCCCGTAGCAGAGACAAACTGCTGCTGGCGTGGAAGGGATTGCTTCAAAATCCAGAGGTGACTGGGGATTGCTCAGTTAGATTGGGAAAAAGAAAAAGAAAAAGAAAAAGAAAAAGAAAAAGAAAAAGAAAAAGAAAAAGAAAAAGAAAAGCCGTCTAGGGATGCCTGGGGGTGGGTTGGTGCCCTGGTACAACGCCTGAAACTCCACTGGGTGGCCTGGGTTTGGAAATTAGGTGGTGGAAGGAGAAGTGAGCCCAGGGCGGGGGTCAGCTTGGTCACAGCCCCAGGTTGGGCCACCAAATTTGCAGGGGTGAGCCAGGCTTAGCCCCATCCCTGCCTCCCTGCGATGGAGCCTTCCTTGTACCCTGGTAATTGCCATGAAAGCGGCAATCAGGTTGGTAATTTCACTGAGCTCTTTTCAGTTCTAATTAACATTATTCATTTCTTGTGTGTCCTGCTGGGTTGAAACAATCTGTGCTCTCCAGCCCAGCCCTCTGGAACACCAGCGATCTGCATAAGAGGCAACAAAAAAAGTGTTGTGTGCCAATTACTACACTTAGGTAATTAAAAACCTCCTTCCCCCTACTGCCGAGCCACCTCCTCACCCGTCATCTTCTGTGTGCAAACTCACAAAAGCAAAGACAGAAATTCAGGAGGGCACATCGTTGCTGGCGTGTGCCATCTGTGCCTGTGCCAAAGATGCAGGGAGGTGCTGGGGGCTGTATGAGGCGCGGGTGGGATCAGTGGTCGGGGTCCTCAGCCTTGGCACCCTATTGCTTTTTTTTTTCTTGATACTGAGCTGTGGCAGCTGCAGTTTGCTCGTGGACTCTTTGGGAGCAGGCCTGTGCCTGCAAAGCAGCCTGCTTCCCTCTGGCCAGGGCTGGTTTGTCCCCACCGAGGGCTTTGTTGGCATTTTCAGCCCTGCTCGTCTTTGTGCTTGTGTTACCTGAGGTGGCAGACACCTTATGGCGTTGCTTTCCCTCATCCAATTTCTGTCTTTGACTGGTGGCCCTGCGGCCGGGTGGGCTGCTGGCGGCACCCGCGGGCCCCTTGCACGGGGTGCAGAGGGTACCGGCGTGAGGACTTTGGCTGTACGGCTCAGCCCCTCAGGCTGTGGGGATGCCAGCTGGTTTGGGGGAGAGCGGTCGTGCCCTAATGGACCAGCGTGCTCGCAGAGGGCAGGTAGCATATTTAAGAAGCTTTGGCCGTGGGAGGTGTTAACAGGTCTGGAAAGGGCAGGACCCGCTGTGCATCACTGACTGGGGAATGTGGGGCAAGGGCATGAGGCGGCAGGTTGGAGCAGGTAGGGAAGATGTATGCGTGCAGCTGGCACTTTTGGTTGGTGCACTCAACCGTCTTAAAATGCCCGAACTCTGTCAAACACCCAAACTTGTGCTCACTTTGGGGTGCCCTCGGCGGCAGCAGGGAGCCGAGGGTCTGGTGCAGCGTGAGGAGCTACATCTCTCTGCATACCATCAGTGGCTACCCCCAGGGTGATGCGGCAATGGGGTGTTAGCAGCGTCTCCACCTCCCGGAGGAGAAACCCCGAGGCTAGGGACGAGAAACCCTGAGGCTAGGGA
>JAVJGJ010000036.1:3287676-3307041 GCA_035590215.1 Microhierax caerulescens | reverse complement strand
GAGTTGTGATCTCGTTTTCCTTTCTGTTCTGGTGCTGCAGTGGAGAAGAAAGAGATCTAGGAAAGGAGAGAGAAGTGGGAAGCAGAGAACAAAAAGGCAAGGACCTTCAGAAAAGACATGGAGATGTGGTCCTTCAGTCAAGACATGGAAATGTGATCTTGAAATATTTTTGGTTTGGGTTTTGCAGGTCTGGCTGGTTGTCTGGCTGAGAAGCTAGCTGGTGGTGTGAGACAGCAGCAAGTCCCCTCTGCCCCATCCCTCAGAAATGAGGTGGCTTTGTTCCTTAATCCAAGGCTGCATCCCTGGAGGAGTTTTACAGCATGGCCCCACTGGGTGCAAGCCAGAGGATGAGATTTCCTTGCTCTAGGTGGACCCGTGCACTCATTTTTCATGTCTGGGTTGCTGGTTACATCCCACCAGCAGCAGAGAGATGCCCAGAAGATTTCAGCTCTCCTTTCCCTTGGTAGCACCTCGTGTATGACTGGGATGAGGCGGTGGGGGTTGCAGACTCTGCTGGTTTGCTGTCCCATGTGAGATGAGATGAACAGATCTCAGTCCACACACACCCCCCACGCTGCCAAAGCCTCCCCATCACCGAGCCCTCACAGCAAACGGGCTCCCCAGTTCATACCCGGGACTGTCCTTGCCTGGACCAGTCTTGAGATGTGGGGTCAACAGAGATGTCTTCTCCATGGTTTGCCCTCCTTGTAATCCCTCCTCCTCGCAGCCAGCCTGAGAGCTGCAGCCTTTGATCCTTCTCCTCTTTTGCAAACACTTTGCTCATGGAATTAAATCTCTCGCGCGGTGTTTTCCTTCCCTATCTTTTCTTTTTTGGCCAAGTCTGTTTGAAATTTTATTTTTATTTTTTTTCCTTGCTCCTTCAGCAGCAGGGCTATATAATTGATAGCCTCACAAGCTTGTCGAGTCGAACATTAAACCCTTCCTGCCTTGGCTCCGACCAGAGTTCATTACTTTCTGAAAAGCTTCGTTGTCTGTTTGTGCTCAGATGATTGTTGTTGTGGAGGGGAGGATATTGTCAGCAGAGAGAGAGGAGGAGGGGCTGGATATGGCCAGGACTGCTTTGTAATCAAATCCCACTCTGTTTAGCAGATTTTTGGGTGGAAAAGGACTCCTTTAGCAAAATGGAAATACCAGCACCCTCCCAAAGGCAGCAGCACAAAATTCAGGCGCCTAATTAACATGCAGCGAAAGGTTGTCTCGCTCTTGGGGCTGATAGGAGAACTCTGCTTTGCAATTCACCTGCCAGAGCGATGCTCAGCCCCGGGCAGCAGGGGCAGGGGGCTGCTCCCATCACCACGGGCTCAATACCTGGGGTAGGCACGTGTTGCCACGCCACCTTTCCCGGTGAACCTGTCGTGCTCGTCCCTCCAAAGCTGTCGCATCCCCCGGGAAGGGAAGAGCGAGCCCCATGTAGCGCTGGCAGGGTCCCTCCAGCACCCTAATTTCCATGTTGTGGTGCTGGGGGTTACTGGGTGGGTGTGGTTTTGCATGGTGCAAATTGCTTTTTGCATCTTTCGGTCTTTTCTGGCAAAGATGAAGCAGAAGCGCTTTCTCTGGTTTGCCCTATGCCGATTCTTCTGGCTCTCTGTCTCCGTCCGCGGTTTTTCAGCACTTAAAACACAGCAAGGCTGAGGTGATTACAAGGATTGGAGATGCAGTGACACTTCCCTGCCAACAAGTAATTGATTTATTAAAGACATTACAATACATTCATGGTTGAGCGTAAGAGTTTCCTTTGAACTCGCTCGAAAATCCAAAGGGATTGTGCCTGTTTGCAAGTACCGCGGGCAGAATAAATCTGTGCTCCCCCAGTGCCTCCCCACCCCCCCCACCCCCCGCACCACCGCAATTTCATTTCCCTTTGACTGGTGCGAGTAAATATCACAGCTCGACAACTCCAGTCCAGTGACCGGTGTGATCCAATTTAATAGCATTTAAAAATTCAAAGTGATTGTTAGCCAAATGGAAATGTAAGATTTCATACCCAGCCTGCCTTGGGGAGGAAAGGAAGAATGAGGGAGGGTGCGGGGGATGTAGACAAATGGACTAGATAAAAAATAATGGAAAGTAACTTAATTAAGAGGCTCGAGCCAAGTTAAAAACAGTAATGATTTTGAATCGGAGAAGCACAGGTTTTAAAAATGAAAGGGAAGGAGGGAAGAAAGGAAAGGAAAATGGATAAAGAAAAAAAAAATCATTAAATAGGACGAGAAGGAGGCATAGGAAGGAAGAGGAGGTAAAACCAGTCCCTCTGTGAAACGCAGGGACACGTGGGGAATAGATGGTGCTGTTGGTGAGGCTAGGCATTAGAAAGACAAATAGGGAAATTAAAGGATGCTCTGGGGGGATGTAACTCCCTGTGGCTTTTCTGCCATCCTCAGAGGCACGAGGGTGGCCAAGAAGAAGACTCGAGGGCTTCGTTTAGGAGAAATGGGAAATGAAGGCACAGTCCTAATGGAAAAGGAGAACAACCCCCTCGTGCTCCAGGCGCGCTGATAGCCCTGCCTTGAGGTACCATCGCTGCCTCCTTTTCCTTTGCTTTTAACTTTATCAAACATTGCCTATTTGGGTTGAAATTTGGTAATGAAATTTTAATTGCCCCTCTGTGCACACGGATATCCTGCTGCGTGCTCTGCAGCCTGGTGACTAATTTTGAACCGCAGCGCTCTCATCTCGTGAGCCCCATTGGAAATACCTGTCCTGGCAGCCATCCTCACTCTCCCGGTGCTTTTTCCGTGGCTTCCCCAGCACCGCAGAGCATGAAAAGCAGGTGCTATGGAGCATTGATCTGAACAGGCACTTTTGGGCCATTTGCTCTTCGGGCCTCATTTCTCCATCTGGAAAGTGGGGATAATAACGCTTCCTTATCTCACCGGGATGTTTTGATGGTAGGGTTATTAATGCTCGTGTTGGTGGCAGACCCTGAGAAAGCAGAGGCAGTGATGTGCACAGGTACCAAGAGAAGCAGGGAACCTGTGGGAAAGGGTTGTCCTTGGTGTGTGTGAGCCTGGGAGATGATTTAAGGCAGCAGAGACCAACCTTACCTCTACCCTTGCTGCAGTTTCTGAAACCTAAACCTTGCAGTGCTAAACCCGCTCTTTTAAGGACATTTTAAGGTGTGGGAAGGGTGGTGCGCATCATCACGTGGACTCTGGGTCGTTGGTATTTGCTCTCCTGCTTGTTTCTGGCAGCTTTGGCCAAGCTTTGGGTGGGTGCCCTGGGTTTGGGGCAGCTGGCGTGTTGGCTCAGGGAGATGCTAACAGGGTGCCTTGGGTAGGGTGTAGGACCAGAAGTGCTTCCCGGGGGGGGTGGTGTGTGAAGAAGGCTGGGAGGGCTCTTGGGAGTGCGAGGAGAGCCTGCAAGAGCAAGGCTGAGGGAAGAAATGACTTAAGGGGAGGAAGAAGTGGACTGGGACATCTTTGGGAAGGTAGACCTGCCTCTGCCAGCGTGATGGATGGGTTCTTAATCTTGTGTGAAGAGATGTGTTCCCTTGGGGGCAGGAGGAATGGCAGCAACTGGGGCATAAATCACCTCACCTGTGGTTCATTTTGAACTGCTGGATCTTGCCACAGGTAAACAAAGGGTCTGGTCGTAAGTAGCAGCCTCTAGACCACCTGATGGATGGGTTCTTAATCTTGTGTGAAGAGATGTGTTCCCTTGGGGGCAGGAGGAATGGCAGCAACTGGGGCATAAATCACCTCACCTGTGGTTCATTTTGAACTGCTGGATCTTGCCACAGGTAAACAAAGGGTCTGGTCGTAAGTAGCAGCCTCTAGACCACCTGATCAGAAAATAATAGGGCCGTGCTCCCTGCCTGATCCATTAATTTTTCCCCAGAGTCAAAGACTAACATGGGAAGAAGCCCAAGCAGAAGAAGAGGCGCTAGCTGGAGCATCGGGAGGCGCCTGCAAGGGCTGGACCTCCGTGTGCAGAGGGCTCGGGAAGAACGGGAGGAAGGGGGCTGTTTGGGAACAAGCAGCGATGGCAACGGCGCCTGTGTGTTAGTGACTGCATCCCACCCTGCTCCCTGCACCAACAGGGGCAACTCTGCACATCCACCTCTTGCTCCCCATCGTGTCCCTCCCCTAAGCTTTATACCAGCGCAGCAACCAGGGGTACTTTGCAAGTGGTGATGTCCAGGAGGGCTGAGGATGCAGCCCACGTTCATGTGTGGTCTCCTTTTTCACATGTTTGAGAGCCTCATGGGGCAAAGGCTGTGTTTTTGTCTCCTGTTGGTGCAGCACTTGGTGCAGTGGGGTCTGAGGGTGTTAAGGATGCCATAGGGGAGCTCGGGAGGTGGGCAGGGATGTAAATAGTTAGATAAAGAGAGGTGAAAAGGACAGAGAGAGACCCAGAAGGTAGAAATAGACTTCACTAGCAATTCAATCAAAACTTGGAGCTTTCACTCAGTTCCACATTAACGCCATGAATCTTGATGGGTTTTGAAGTAAAACCGTCAGGCACCCGGTGTTGGGGGGAGCGTTTCGGGAAGCGCCACTCGTCCTCCTGCAAGGCTGGGTGAGCTGCCGCGCTTTCCCTGGGCACAGGCTGCACAGCTCCTCGAATTAGATTAGTGTCAGTGTGGAAAGTGCAATCATAAACACTTACTTTGTGCTCGAGTCGGGGGAGAGGGAGCACGAGTGCGAGAGCGCAGAGATAAGAACAAATATGCAAGAGCATAGTGTGTTTTTAATGGAAGGGAGATTTATTTCTCTGTGTGTCTTTTTAAGCCTCTAGATAGATCATAAAAAACCCAACCCAACCCACACACAACCTGTCTGCCTGAAATAGCCAAAATGTAATTTAAAGAGCATCATTTTAACTAATACTTCACTTCAGAGACACCTGCCCTATATTCATTGGAGATGCGGGCTGCATTAGAGCATCTGATTTATCTTTGCAAGCGATGTTTGAGCTCCTTTGTTCCCACTGGTCCTTTTCCATGAGCAAAGTGGCGCAGGGCTGGTTCAGCACGCTCAGCCCTCCGTGCCATGCCTACTCCTCGTGCATGGAGATCTGGGGGTGGGCATGGAGAGACCACCCCCACTCTCTCCGGGAGCAGAGTGGAGAGAAAGACCTGCACTGTCAGAGCGGGGCATGGCTGTTTGCCCTGGGGGGGGGTTGGGGGACAGGAGCTGAGGTTTTGTGCAGACTTCAGCAGGGCAGCGTGTGCTGACGGAGCGGGTGAGCAGCATCGTGTGAACTTGCCGCTCAGTGGTCTGGGGGACTCCAGGTTAACTGGGATGTGCTGTTTGCTGGCATAGCCACTCGAGATGCATTCCCCGAACTAGACCCCTGTATCTCTGCTCGCACGAGTCCTACCTACACATAGGCCATGCTAGTAGGACTGTCCCCATGCAGACATGTCCTCACCTGCAGTTCCTGTGACCATAGGCCCTGGGCATCTTATATCTTGTCTTTTTAATAAGCCTGCAAGGAAGACAAATACTTGTCATTGCGTTGATAGAGAGATAAGACCCAAAGAGACTGTTTTGTCTTGCCCAGGACTACTCTGGCAGGGCAGGGAGAAGTGCGGACATCAAGCCGTCCTTCTCTGCAGCTCATTGACCCACAGCAAGGAGGCTTTTCCGACACGGAAAAAAAAAAATGGAAATTCCACAAATCATGATTTTCTCCCAGGGCATGACCTGGTGGAGGAAAGGACCCGATGTTGTTCTGCATCCCTCAGGAGATGGCAGGGCCAGACAGCCCCAAGATCCCGGGCAGCTTGCTTCTGCTGGAGGACAGCTGTCGAGGATGAGGGAGTGCAGGGATGAGCAGGAGGAAAGATGGGGAGAGGAGAGCTATTGTCAAATCCCTAGCTCACCCTTTCTGATCTGAAGTTCACTTGTAATATTTTCCTCGACTCGGGTTGCTAATGCATTTTGTTCTCCAGAGTGTGCGTGGCCCGACTTCCCGCGCAGCCTTTAATTAGTTTCTGGATGATGACATCTCCGCTGAGGATCATCTTGTCGTGTCCCTCCGATCTCGGGGGGAGATAGAGGAATCTAATAAAGACATTCAGCATTTCTAGGTGATAGGTTTGACAAGCTTTGTATTAGCCAGAAGCTGCGTTCAAACTTTCTCGGGTGGCCTCGTCATGCTGTGGCTCATCCCCACACGAGGACTTTTCCTGGGGGGTCTGACAGAGCCTCCACTGACTGGTGTTGGGTGGGAGAAGAGGGGCAGAGCGAGGGACCCTGCATCCCCGAGCAGGGTGAGACTGAGTCGCTGTCAGTTTGATGGTCACCGGTGAACGCAGCTGTGAGAAAGGCTGTCACGCCTTGAGGAGAGGTGTCAATAATGCTGGAAAGAGGATGCAGGTGTCTTAAGGTTTTGAGTTTCTTCCATTTTCTGCCTTTCATGAGGCACTGCTTGACTTGCAGGGGGAATCCCAGGTGGCTTGGGGTGCAAAAACTGGAAACTAGATCCTTGCTCCGTATGGCATGTGTGGAGCTGAAAATGAGATCTGTCTAGACGGGGAGCTGAACTGCCAACAGTCCCTGTTTGGCTGCATTTCTTCATGGGTAACAATGCAAAAACTTTACATCTTCTTTTTTTTTTTTCTTTTCATTCATCATCATTAGACTCATTTTAGAGAAGGCAACCAAGTCCAGAGCAGCACCACGATTTCCTTTGGGCATCGTAACGTGAAAGCAGAACTCATTTCTCCCAAACCTGAGTGAGAGATTCTGCCTGCTCTATAAAGCTTCTTATTAATAGTCATGCTAAGCAAACTCTTGTTTGATTCCCCAAAGGTGTGGGGCTTGGTGTCAGGAGTTTCTTCCTTGTTGTGGTAGGAAAAAGGGTCTGAATCCCTTCAGAGCCTTGAAAGTAGGGGACCCCATCTAGCCAGACAGCACCCTGGCTCCTTAGGGTAGCGGCACTCTGGATCCAGGCTGGGGACCTGGACCCCTCCAAAATTTGGGAGAACGTCCTTATACTGGAGACCTGACTCTTCTTTTGTGCCCTGTTTATTCTGGCATATCCCTTGTTGACTGCGGTAGGATTATTGCTGATTTATGCTGTCGTAAGTGGAATCAGCTTGGGCTCCCTTTTGGCACTTAGCTGTAAAGTTTGTCTGCAGAAACCCTGCTGCTTATGTGGTGAATTATACCCACATTCACAAATACTTTACTAATGAATGATTGGAAACGTCTTGTTTCCCCCCTCCTCCTCTGAATTATTATGATGCCGTGCCGTATAACCTGCTGCAGAGACAGGCGTAAAAAATTTTGTGTCCTCCAAGCTCGGGAGAGCTTTGCTGCAACAGGAGCCGTTTACCTACTTGGGAAATCATTTAGACACATCTCGGTGCTGTATGACACATCTCATTATGCCTTGCTTTAAAATGAGCAATTGCCATTAGGTATTTATTAATTACTTATTAAGGTCGTTACGTCTGTCCTCTTTATTTCCAGGCTTGTTTCTTCATGGCTTTGGCTGCTGCAAGGTTTGTGCAGAGGAGCTCGGTCCCTCAGCAAAGCCGAGCAGAACCCAGCACACTGATGGGGAAGGGGCTGATGGTGCAAACCCTGGGCAGAGGCAGCCCCGGGGGGGCAGGATAGGGACCTATAGGTGTAAGGGGGTTGGATATGGGGCTACGTGACCAAGCGGCGTAGCTGGAAGCAGGCTCTGAGGCTGCGTTTGTCCTTCCTCGCACCCGGTGGGCTTCAGTACGGGCTCCTGAGCTGTGTTGATGTGATGGAAGGGTAAAGCTTTCCTCTTAATTACGGTTGTGTGAGAACAGCACAAACTGATTTAAAAGCCCATCATAATACACCTATAAATTGAAGGAGCAGGTCTCTCAGTTTGCGCTCTGCCCTCCTTAAAAAGGCAGAAAGGTTTTGAGCACAGAAGGGGGGAGAAGGCACAATGGAGGTGTCTGGCACTGCGGCAGCCGGAGCCCTGTACCATCTCCCATCCCGATGCGAACTGCTCTGGCTGCAGCCTGGAGGATTTGGATGAGGAGCTCGATGTCGGGGTCCCAGCAGGACCTTGTGCCTGGTCCCAGCGGGATTTAGCGGACCCCTCTGTTGCTGGCCTGGGAACGTGGGCTCAGACCGACTCGTAGCATCGCTGTGAGCAGGGCTGGGGCACCCAGGGCTCCCACTTGCCGAGTCCCAGAGGCAGGACCCATGGTAGCAGCGCTCTGTAAAACACGGGGAAGTCTGTGGGTGACAGCGGTAAGAGGCTGTTATTAAAAGCAGGAGCAGCGGCAGCCTGATGTTCAGGAAGCTGCCAGTGCACATCACAGATCGCCTGCAGAACGCAAGTCTGAATCTCCCTCTTTCTCTTTCTTCGAGACACTTTCATAGTTGTTCTTTGTTGTTTCCTTTGATCTGGAGCAGATGTTGCTTGTGCTGGAAGATGGAGGTTTGCATGTTTTATGAGGGGGAAGCAAGCTGAGCTTACCGGGAGAGCCCGCTGGCTCGTGGGCTGCTACTGGGGTCTGCCCTGTGCACCCCAGGGGGCTTTGCCGGGGCGGGCACCCGCTCTGCCCAGCTCCCACACGAGAAGGGGTTTTGCAGGTCTGGAAAAGTCACAAGTGTGTTTCTGCGTTACATGCTTGGCTCCCAAAACTGGGTAGAAAGGAGGTGGTTAAGGCAAAAAAAATGCGGTTACTCCTTGAAGGCACCCAGTGTGGTGAGGGTCATCTAAGGTCTCCTTCCCTGTCTCTGGCAGAGAGGTTGTTCCAGTTCCACGCTCCCCTAAGACTCAGGGGCCCCCTTGCCTCTCGCCTGATGTGTGGCTGAAATTTGGGGTGCCTGGGGAGCCGAGCCGTGCCGAGGGGGGTGTCAGGAGGCAGCAGCGGGGACACGGTGTCAGGGAGAGGAAAGCACAGGCAAGCAGCATGGTCGTCGGGGAAGATGGATGGGGATGTAACGATGATAGGAGATGGCAGGGCCTGAGCGAGGACGCAGAGCTGGGGATGTTTATGCATATCGGGACAAGCTATAAAAAGCAGCTGGAGGAGTAATCGGGGAAGGCATCGGTCCCGCAGTGGGGACCATGGGAGAAGCAGCGGAGGAGGTGATGTAGGTGCAGGGGGCAGACCCGCTGCATCCCCAGGATGTGGAGATCTGTGCGCAGCGCTGCGTTCAGCTGCCATCGGGTACGTGCATGGGATGCGTGAGCTTTTGCACCTGTGCGGGCTCTGGGACGGGTGTTTGGAGGTGAAAGCGTAGCGGGGATGTAGCCTGTGCCAGTGGCAGGAGGGCGTCTGTGCGCCAGGGAATATATCTGTGTAGGCAAGCACATATGCTTGGATCCGTAAAGACATATATCACCTGACTGAACACCCTCAAACGTGTAACGCGCCATATGGTTTGGTTAAATATTTAAGCAAGCTGCTTTCTGTCCCAGGGACTCCGCGTGTGTGAGCGGGCGCCAAGTCCAGGCAAACTGGGGGGATGCCCTGGGCACCTGGGGAGGGCTGCAGCGGCTGGGAGCAGCCCCGAGACCTTTCCCATCGTCATGGCAAGGGTAGGGAAAAAAAGAAGTCGTCAGATCGATAAAACACCAGCCCGCCTCTGGGGAAATCTGCGCTGTGTCACTGGAGCAGCTTGGCCAACACTGCCATGTTTAATCACTTCTGAGCAAGAGAGATGCTGAACACAAAAGGACTGCCCGCAAGGAGAGGGTTCCCGCCTGGGAAGCCTGCATTTATTTAGCTTTATTTATTTATTCATTCCCATAGGGGCACAGTTCCATCTGCGCCCCGCGTGCAGCACGGGAAATTTCTCCTCTGCCCCACTGCTGCAGAAGTGCCAGCTGACGGCGAAAGCCTTTTAATGCAGAGGGAACAGAAGCACCGATGACCATTAAATAATATTAAATACATACTTCCTATCATTGATTTTATTAAGGTTTCTCTCCCCAGTGTGGTAAAAGCCTTACAACATACCTGTTCTGTCTCCAGAAAGGCATTTTAAATAGTTCATGTGCTTAATTATTCAAACGTTTAATTAGCATACAATAACTGTCGTGTTAAATCCTACCACTGCACATTTAATTTAAGGGTTAGCTAACGACTTTGCTGACGTTGTCGCTCTGGTTTCATTCCCAGCCATTCCTGCCTCATGTTGTCCCAGGTGGGCTGCAGTAAATTGCCTCTCCCCGAGCGTGTCCCGGGCTCGCCGGGGCACGGTGGGCTTTTCCCCCCAGCGCTCGAGCTGGTTTTACACTTGCAGAGTCACTTGCAAAGTCTCCCATTGCCCAGCCAAGCAGCAACGCAATCATCTCTCCTCCTCTGCCTGGTCTGAGCAAAATTTAAATCTCCTGCTGTATTGCTGAGGAGGAGGATGTAACGCTCATGTTTCAGGAAATCCAAATTTAATTTGTTTTGAATCTGGTCACTTGATTTGATTACAGATTTTTGTCTCCCGCCTGGGTGGGTGCAAATCTGCCTGCGCGGTACCAGTGTTGTGGTGCAGTCTGACTTGATTTATTTATTTTATTTTTTTTTAAAGTCTTGGTGAGCTCTGCAAAACAAGCTGAACTGGGTTGATGTGGATTCAGTCATTAAAAACGTCAGAAAGGTTCCTCTGTGAGTTAGCGAGCAGCGCACTGAAGATGATAGATATTGCTCTAGTTCTGTCGGGACTTAGAGCTGGAAGCTATTGCTGCTTCCCAGGCGATGGTGGGCAATTCATGGGGCCTCCGCTTGTCTCTTTCCACCTCTCTGAAATGGCAACAGTAATGCCTCCTTGGCCTATTTTTGTCATCCAGACCATAAGCTCGGTCTTTTTAAAGTGCGCGTGGGTCTCCCGGCTAGCGGTCCCAGCCTTGCCAGGAACACGGCGCGGCAATCATAGCACCGTTGTCATTAATTGCCTCTCCTCAATGGATTACCTGGCTGTTGGCAGAGCATCTTCCAGCTCCGTGTGGGCAGGTGGTCTCAGGAGGCATGTGCTGTCCCCTTACGCTGGGCTTAATGACACTGGTGCATATTAATATTTCTTTTGGTGTCGTCTTCATGCCCTCCACTGTCCTGCCCCAGAGCCCCCACTGTTCTGGGAGCGTCTGATCTGTAGTTGTCCCCCGGTGCATGATTAGCAGATTAGCCGTCGTGCCCAGAGCAGCAAAAAAATGAACTCCCAGAAGCCCTTCAAAACAGAGAATAATTCATTACCCACCTTGATTTCCACTTAAAATGTACTTTAACTACACTTCCAACTACAAACCCTAAATCACCCTCATGTTCACAAAAAATCCATCATTTTTTATTTTATTGCACGGCACTGGCATGACATAATCCCTTCCAGAGCGTCTTGGAGTGCTTTACGGATCAATAAATTACTTACCTGCACAGCAGAGGCAATGCGTGCAAGGCCATTGCAGTCATTCCGCCTCGGTGCAGCCCTGGGAAGGTGTGGGAGGTGGGGAGAGGCAGGGAAGGGTGCTCAGGAGGGGGGTCCGAGTCAGGAAAAGGGGTGTTTGCAGCGGTCTGGGCTACAGTTTCAAGTGGGTCGATGAATGGGGCTTGCCCAGGGCGGGTGGAGGGAGCAGGATGCTTTGCAAGTGATTTGTGACTCTCCTGCAAGGCGCCGCAGTGGGGTGCCAATCCACTGCTAGGCTCGGGAGAATGGCCTGAAAAAAAAAAAAAAACCAAAAAAAACCCAAGGAAGGTGATGGTCTTTATTATGTTCTGCAGGTGCAGGCTGATAACAGCAGCCGATCGTTTTTCTCTTACAGCCCTGCCGTAGAGCTTGTAGAAACCCCAGCCCTCCCTGGCAGCCGCATCGTGTCCTCCGCTCACGCAGCAGCGGTGGCTGAATGCTCCCTGCTGGCTTCTCATCCGTTCCCCTTCTCAGCCCCCCCTTCTCGGCCCACCCTGTCCTGCATGTCCATCCTCTCTTGGGGTCTGGGCCCCTCGGATCCAACCTGCTCCTGACTTGTCGCGATGGCAGTGCCAATGCAGAGATGGATCTCCATCGCATTTCCCTTCCTCTGCACGGTGGCAGACCTTGGAGGGTCCATGGTAGGCTTGTTGTTCTTCATGCCCAGCTCCTCTGGGTGCTTTTCTGGTGGCAAGAGCGTGACAGAGAGCCTGCAGGGCTGCAGAAAGAGCTGCAAGCTGTGTGCATGCTTTGGGTGCTCCTGTGCCAGGAGCAGCTGCTGCCTTTGGGGGAGTTTGAAGGGGGTGGATGGTGTTTTCTCGCTAGGATGTAGCTGTGCTAGAAATGGTTCATCATGGCTGGGAGGACAGGATGAGTGCTGGAAGTGGGATGGGGAAGAAGTAGTCTTGCACGCCATGGAGGTGTCAAGGAGGAGCTGTCTTGAGCCTCCCTGAAATGACTGAATCCCCTCCGGCTGGAATTTCTTCCCACTTCAACCCTGTCTTGTCTGCTTCCCCCCGCCCCCCTGCCAACACCTCTTTCCCCTGTCTGTTCCTGTCAATTCTGTGAGACTGACAGGCTATTGCATAGCTTGTCGAGATGAAGGGAAGAAGGAAATTTGGTCTCCTTCACACCGTTTGAGTTGGAGCAGAACCGGTTGCATTTTCATTTGCCTATTTTGTGTCATTGCAGTGTCTCCGAAAATCACTGAGATCTCTTCTGACATCTCCATCAACGAGGGTGGCAACGTCAGCCTCACCTGCATAGCCACGGGCAGGCCAGACCCAACAATCACCTGGAGACACATCTCACCCAAAGGTAAGAGCTGAGCGTTACCAGAAGTATTCTGGGATGGGCACACCACCATCCCTGAGCGGCTGGGGAGGTGCCCTTGGCTGGTTCACGTGGCACTTCGGTCACAAAGAGAAGGTGACGCGCACCGAAAAGACGTGGCTTAACGGAGGAGTTGACGACTGGTGGAGAAATATCCATCGTGATGGTCAGGGAGAGGAGCTGGTGGTTGAGCTCACGTGGAGGATTGGCCGTAGGGACCAGGTTGGGGTTGTTGTGTTTCAGGATTGAATGGGCTTGTCCAGCCCTATTTTGAAAAGTTTTTGGGGAGTTTTGGTACATTGCTTCAAGGGAGGGCTGTAACTAGTGCAAATGAGCAAGAAAACACACGAAGCATTAATTGGTGGCCTTGTTAATTGGTAAGCAAAAGCTAAGCAGAACTGTGTGGGTGCGACTGCTGGGAAGCAAATTCCCGTACGTGCCCATTTGGGAGCGTATTATTTCAAAACCTTTTCCCATCTGCTTTTTTACATTTGCTTTGCGTTTTGCTGCCCTCTCAGTCCCAGGTGGCTGCGAGGTTCTCACCAGTGGGCTGGGGGTGAGCTCTGGGGGCTTTGGGTGGGATGAGCTATCTGGCCAAGGGCCAGTGCCTGGCTCTGATGCTCTGACCCCACCTAAGCCCTTCAGTTCAACCTCCGTCATTTTTCCTCTGGGGTTTTACCGACATGGGCTGTTGTCCCAGATAACTGCCTCAAGTTCTCCTCGGGGATGCCCTGGCCAGGCTGTCCGGCAGCTGAAGGAGACGTTGCAGCGGCAGCAGTGATGGATGGCGCCATGTCTGCTCTCTCTGTTCAGCTGCCGGACGATGACTGCGGTGTCTCAGTGCAGCTCCATTGATTTTTTTTTTTGCTATTTGTCTGCGCTGTAGCAAACTGCTAGACCAGATCCATCACTCTCCATAGCCCAGGCAGGCTGCGAGCTGAGTCGGCGACATCTCAGCCCCTTTCCTTGACAGGAGCCCCCGTACAAACCATTGCCCCCCCAGTGCACCTGTTGGCTTATCCGCCTTAGGTGGTCGTGCTTCTGAGACAGTGGCCTTCGGTGGGGGTCTGTGCTTGGGTGAGTGATGAAATGCAGGGCTCGGATCCGTGTGCTCCTCTCCAGCCCCAAGCGTCTATCTATGGCATCGAAGTTGCTGTCACTGTATTTGTCACTATCAGGCGGCGTTCCTGGTTGAGGCGGTGCATGTGCTCCCACCTTGAAGCCTGTTCTTCCTCCTCTTCCCCTTGCCTACCCTGACAATGTGGGTTTGTCTTGCTTAACCTCCCCGCCGCCTGTTTTTCACATGCCTCTTGTTTTCCCGCAGCCCCGCTCTCCCTCCCATATCCCCTCCTGCTCCCCCAGTGCGCTCCGCTCCCACGCCGGTGCCCCTCGCTGCCTCCTCTCGCACACCATCCATCCTCCCCTAACCAGGCTCCCAGCTTACGATGCCTATGTCTTTTGTGAGGGCTATTTTCTGTGTTTGCTGCCATCCAGCAGGTTTCTTTCCCCAGGGAATCTTTACCTGCGCTTGAACCAGATGTTTCCATTTTACTTAGGACTTAGCTGCTATGGAAACTGAGGATGCACCAGGAGAGGAAGAGTGAGCTAATCAGAAATTACCTGTGGCGCTGTGTAATTTGCAGCAGCAGCTCTTACCTGATTTTGGCCATGATTAGGCATTCTGCTTTCAAAACTCAAAGGGAACAAATGATCAGAGATTTACCTGAGCCTGGCCTCCTGCTGAGGGAGGGTGCTGAGCCCAGAGGTGGCCCGAGACAACTTTGGTGGCCGCCCATCTCGGTAGGCAGCTGCCGTTTCTCACTCTGGGTCTGCCAAGCCACCAAAGGGGACCTCTGCTTCTCCGTTCTGCCTTCGGCACACACAGGAGGGATGAGGCTTGGAAGCGTGGGGACTGAAAGAAGAGCCAGGGTGGGTGCACAGAGGTGCTACAGCAGATGCCGAGGTGGTAACCCCTTCCCTAGTAGGATATACTTTAAGTTGGAGAACCAGGAGCAAGCAGGGACCCAAAGCGAGCTGCTGGCCCCTCTCTTGGCTGTAGGTCTTCCTCGCCTGCTCATCCCCAGGGAAGTCTCGAGTGAGCTGCTCCTGTTCCTTCTCGCCGTCTTTCTCCATCTTGCTTGGAGTGGTGGAGAAAAGGGACAAGGGAGAGTTGGTTAAGGGAAAGTTGGTGCCTAATTTAAGGGTTTACAGAGCGGATGGGTGAGCGGCTCTCACTGATGTCGCTGGGGAGAGGCTTTGACAGCGCTGTCTGTGCCAGGCACGGACAGACGGGGAGCTGAAGGAGCTGGTCCCTACGCTTACGCTGGTGAGTGCTCCTCTGTGTGCAGGCACTTCACGGACTTTATTATTTTCTTGGCAGCTGTAAGCTACTGTGCGGCTCTTGGTGGGAAATGGAGCAAATAAGAGTGTTTGCTCACCAGGGGAGCATGCGGTTGGGTCCTTCAGCAGATTTACACCGAGAGCAGCCCAGCTCCCCGGTGACTGATCTCACTCGAGACCCTTTCCCAGGCACTCCCGTCGCCCTTGACCTGTCTTCTCTCCCGTGCATTGCTTTGCTCTGGTGCAGTATGTCTGTAGCAGCTTGGTCTGGTAAGCTCTGCTGAACGTTTGCATCCGCAGTTGTTGCCACATTATGGGAGCCATTAAGCCTGGGTTTGAGGCTTTGTTTGGTTTGGGGGCTGGAAGAGTTCCCCACAGCCGGGAGGAGGAAACATTTTCAATGTATAACTCACGAGCTGAGTGAACCTGAGACAGCGTTTTCTACTAGTGAATCGCATGAGTGCTGGCCCTGTCAGTGCCTCCATCACCACTCAGAGCCTGGCGCAGTGGCTGGTCCTACGTGTACCCATCCTCATCCTCCCGCCTTCAGCAAAAGGAGGATGCTGGCTCTGGAGACGGGTTTTGTGAACCTGTGGCCAATTCCAGCTAAGATGTGTTACAGCCTATCTTCTGTCCCTCTGCCTCACCCCTCTCTGTCCTTTTTATTTCTTCACCCAGTAATGCTGTGCTAACCCACGGCGATTCCTGTTAATGCATCTGAACAGGTTCGGGCAGAGAAAGAAGGGGAGCTGGTGTAGTCACAGCTTCTTCTGCCTCGGCAGAGGAGGCTTAACTGCTTTGGGGCTCTGCCCTGGGCTCAGATGCTCCAGCTGGCAGCACGACTGCCACCGGTGCTGCCAGGCACCGGCGCTTCAAAACACAGCTCACCAAAACCATACCGGGAAGCCAAGCTGTAGCGTGTGATGGGGCGGCTCCGTCCTCCCTTGACACCCCTGTGGTGCCAAGCAATCAAGAGAGGCATCCTCAGCGGGGTGAAGGGAGGGAGGAAGGCAAAGAGGGAGATAAGGATGTAGATAACCATGGTCCAGATACAACATCGAGCATGAAGGCAGCAGCATCTTTCTAGAGGAGGCATAGGCTGCACAGAGGACTTGGACGCTGGCGTGTGTGCCCATACACGTTTGCGTTTGCACCCATTTGTATCCAAGGCTTTGGCTGTATTGCGGTCCCCAGCTTCATGGTGCTCATGCTGTCTCTAAACTGCGAAGAGGTCTTCTAGTTAATAGTCTGGTTTTGGTCACTCAGGTGTTTCCATAGTTACGGGGCTTTTTATTTATTTTTTGGGGTAACTCTGATGTTGTCATGGCAATTGCCATGTTGTCAGGTTGGTTTTCATCTCTCAGCAGATGAAGGCTGGGATTTCTTGCCTAGGAAAAAGCATGGCATCCCAAGCTGCTGGGCACGGAGTGTCACAAAAGCCCCGTGTTGAGCTAACCAGGCGATATTTATCCGTGCTGCAGGCACAAGGCTCGTCATGCCTCCCTTTAAGCTCGGGAAATGTGCTGAGGGATTGAAGTGAGGGCTCTCCCAGGCGGGATGAGGGCTTGGCAGCAGCTGTCCCAGGAGGAGCAGGCACAGTTTAGCAGTAAGGGCTGTGTGGTCAGATGGCAAGCGTGGTTATCCTGCCGTGACACGGCCAGGGGTGCAAGGAAAGGGTGTAAAAAATAGTGTGCGCATGCGGATACCTCCCCTGGCTCATCTGCCTGGGCAGCGCTGCTCTGCCACAGACAGCCGTCCCGAGCCAGAGGCTGCATCCAAGTCGTCATCCTTAACGACCCTTGATGGACTTTTCTGCCGTGGTTTTGTCTAATTGCTTTTTGATTATTGCTGTAGTGTGATGGATTCCGGTGTAAGGCTTAAGACAGCGGCTGCCAGGGTAGAAAAACATTACGGTTTGGCCTGCTGGTGTATTTACTCATGAGAGGTCTGATCGAGAGGTCTTTATAGCAGGAATCCCTCGTTAATCTCAGGATTAGGCTGGGTGCTGAAAGCTATATCCTGTGCGGAGCTGGAGTCCTGAGCTGAGTGAGCTGTGGTTTGGGGGTAGCTGCCACTTGGGTGCTTCACAAGGCAGAGGCACGAGACAGGGGAGATGCTGGAAGGATCCTGACATTGCCACGTTCCGGATATCTCTGTGATCACTCCATTTAACCTCCATGTTCCTTCGTGTCCCCTCTGGAAGAGGTACAATAGCGGTCCCTTGTCTCGCAGGACCGATGGGGGGATAAATACATTCAAGACGTGAGGCGCTGAGACGCAGCAGTAATCACAGCTCATATATGCACTTAAGATAGATGAGACACGGTGGCCTAATGTGGCAGAGGTCTCATGAGATCATCTGTCTATACATCAGCAGCAAACCAGTGAAGGGACTCTGGGAGAAGGCTGGTATATTTGGGTATATTGATTCTCTCTGGCTCTAGGCAAGGTTTAAAACGAGAGGACAAGCAACTGCAAAAAAAATCTAGCTTGAAGAGTTGCTTGTCCCTAGGAAGGGGACACATACTCCCTTCTCAGAGGTTTGTCCATTAAGCACATGGAGTGCCGTCTTCATCTTTCCAGGATCCTCCCTGGACAGGAGGCAGGGGATATTTGTAGGCTGGACATCAAATCTGGAGCCCAGGTGGGAAGGACAGAGAGAAGGGGGGATCCACTTGGGTGGGAAAGTCTCTGCCTGCTTCTGTGCCGCCTTGTCCCTCGCAGTGATCCGCTCAGCATCCTGCGAGATCGCTCCGTTTAACCCTGCCTCGAGTCACCTAACGAACTTAGGGCGAGGGTGCCGTGCTCTCTGCTGATCCTTGTGACAGGGAGATATCTCAGAGATGGTTTGTGTAAAGCTGCTTCCGCGTTCGTCCTGGGTCTCGTGCTTCTGCACTGTCCTTTTGAGATGTCGTGTGAGCCAACACAAGAGGTGTCCCGGGGAAGGGAGCGGCGTCTTCCCACTGTGGCTGTGTGATGGAGCACCGAGCCGGCCCTGAGCCGCAGCGTTGGGTTGTGTTGCGTTGGGTTGGCCATCATGTCCCACCTCACCCTGTTGCATGCATTCCCCGGGTCTCGTGGTGGCTGGGTGTCTCTTGGGGGCTCAGCTGACTCATTTGGTAGCCGAGCACCTTGTCCTCCTTCCAGGAGGCAGTTGCAGGCCTGGGCTCCAGCTGAATTAACTGAAGCATTTCAACCGGCTCCAATCCTGTCGGCAGCTCAACCGTCCCCTTGTTTACTGTTGAAATAATTACTGCTTTGCCATAATATTAGCTCTGAGCCGTGACTCCATTACCATTATCGCCGGAATATTACCCATTTATTATCTCCCAGCAACCCTGGAAGATGAACACTAGGCTTCAGAGACCAATTGTTTTACAACAGACAGGATCTTGGTGTGCATTGTTTAATGAGGTAAACTACATTATAGCCGGCATTAATTTGGCTGCAGTGCACTCCACTAAATCATTGTTAACCTGTAAATCTGCCACCGGTTTTGATGCGCACTTCATCCGCGCATGCTGGACATATCGGCCAGGAAAAGGGTCACCGGTGGTTTGGCTCCTTTTGCGCCATGTGGGGTGCAAAGAAATAGGTTGCAGCACTCTTGGACTGGGAGATGGACAATAGTTTTGTGCGTGCTGGTGATGAAGGAGAAGCTGGCAGCTGGCATTGCCAGGGGTTGCTTGCAAAGCATGTGGACACGTGCCACGACCAGCAACAGGATCCTGCCAGGAGCAGGGTGAATATTTAACCCCCTGAAGTGCCAGCAGCTTCTCCATCGGAGAAGCTCCTTCTCGTCTTCATCCCGTGGGAGCAGGATCTGGCCCAGCAGGAGCCAGGAGCCAGTGGAATTGTGTGATGGGCTTTTGCTTTCTTCAAGGAGCGACTTAAACACAGCGTGCCACGTGCTAAGCGCTTGGCTGTGGGTAGCTCTTTTTAACATTTCCCTTCCACCGATGCACCCTGGTTCCTCCAGCTTTTCTGAAGCAATGGGAGATTATGTACCGGTATGCGTGTGTATATATATATAAAAGTAATATTTTTGATTCCCCGCATGGTGGAAATGAACTCTGTGAGCTGATTTCTTTGCATATTTGGCATAGCTGCCTTTAAAATATGCATCTCAGTACAAAAATAACAAGACCCCTACCAGCTACAAATGAGGCGATGCCTTTCCCTTAAGGAGGAAGAAAAAAAAAAAACCTCTCGGTTTCAGCATATTCCCTAAACATAGCTTTGCAATGTCACGCTTTCCCTCCTTGCCAGAGGCAGAGCGTGCTCAGCTCCTTATAGCAACCTGGGGAATCGGGGGGGGGGGGGGGGGCCG
>JAVJGJ010000036.1:3244886-3264914 GCA_035590215.1 Microhierax caerulescens | reverse complement strand
CCCCGATTTTGTTTGTCTCCCACCCTTCCCTCCCCCCTGTTTTCGCCGGTCTCTGCCGCGGGGCAGTGCGGAGGGCAGGTGGGGCTGGGGGGGTGCGATGCATCCTCCCCCCGGTCCCCTTCACCGCCCCCGCCCGCCCGCTCCCCCCCGTGGGGACCCCTTTGTCCGGACGCGCCGGTTTTCTTCTTTGCCGAGATTTCCCCGTCTTCTCATGGACCGTGCCGCCATTTGTGTTTCAGAATATATATATATATATCCATGTATACATATATATATATATATATGTATAGATATATAGATCTTCAACAGTTACTACGCCGCCACAAACAGAAAGGGAGGAAGGAGACCGGCGTCGAGCCACGCATTCATCGTACCACCCACGGACATCGTGAATGATAAGGGATTCTGAGTCATGGTTAATTTTATTAATTGTATTTTCTGATACGAGCCTAGAACTCTTAGTTCCTAAAAACAGAAATGCAAAAAAAAAAAAAAAGAGGGGAAGAAAAAACAAAAAAAGAGAGAGAGGAAAAAAAAAAAAAAACCAACCAAATCCAGAAAGGAGAGGGGGAACAAGCGGAGAGAAGTTGCTTTGCTGAACGCCGTGCAGCCAAGGAGGCAACTGGCCGAGGAGGTTGGCGAGCCCGGCGAGTTGGCGTGGAGGAGGAGGAGGAGGAGGAGGAGGAGTTCCGTGCCGAACCCCCCTGAAACCGGCCGAAAAGTGGTCGTCCGAACAGTTCCTGCCGAGGGCACGGGCGACGCTTGCCGCGCGTTGAGGTGGAGGGAGACGCTGAATCTTTTTATGGGATATATATATACAGTATATATAAATATACATATATATATATAATTTTTTTTTTCGTTAGCGTTCTAGCCACGGTTCCCAGCAGGGTCCTTCCGCTGCCATTACTGCATGCTGTATATGGAGTTAGGTGTGTATCGGTCCTCAACGAGACGAGATGAGCATCTCGGTCCACGCGTCCCTGCACCCCCTCGCCTTGCCACCCTCGGGTTGCTGCTGTGCGGGGGATGAAGGGCCGTGGGGGACCGAGGCCCCTCTCCGTCACTTTTCGCCGCGTGGCCCCGGCCCCTTCGTGGCGGAATCAAGCAAACTGAGGGTCAGAGGGAGATCTATATAGCTCAGTTTTCTATTTTTTTATATATATATATATGTGTGTATATGTGTGTGTGTGTGTGTGCGTGTGTGTGTGTATATATATATATAAAAAAAAAAAAAATTAAAATAAGGAAAAGAAAGCGAAGCAATGGGCAGCCGGCCACCCCTGCGGCCAAGCCATCGGCCAAAATGCGGGACCAGTCGACTCGCCGTGCGTTTTGGCGGGGGTCTCTCCTGCGGTCGGGTTTCCTCCTTCGGTTTGCTTTGCTTCCCCACGGCGGATGGCAGGGGGCCCGTGGGGGGCCCGGGGGCGGGCGGGCGGGCGGCGAGGGGGCTCTCTCTGCCTATCCATTAAAACGATTGTTCCATGTGGCCGCTCCGTCTGGTTGTGGTGCTCATTGCCGCGGGGGCCGGGGCCGCCCCATGCTCTCCCCCAGCACGGCCAGGATGGGGAGGGATGCGGGGAGGGATGTCAGGGGAGGGATGGCGGGTGGGAGCACTGAATCATTGCAACTGGGCTGGGAGAGCATCGGAGAGATGGCACCTGGACCTCACCGGCGAGCCAGCGGGGATGCTGTCACAGGTAAGGATTTGGTGAGTAGATGGGGAGGGTGTGGGGTGCAGCTGCGCCCTACTTGCCCCCACACGATCCCGCCTGACTTCTTGAGGCCCCAAAAGCTTTTCATGTAGCCCTCTGTGACGTTGCAGGGGATGCTCATGGAGTGGCCGAAGCGAGTCCTGCGGGAAGGAGAGATGCGGCGATGGTGCATCTGGTGGTGGTGGTGATGGAGGTGGGTGTAAGAAACCGAGTACCCCTATGCAAAGCTGCGTATGGGCGAAGCACAGCAGGCTGGAATTTGGGTCTCCGTGCAGGTGGGGCGTGTGTCAGGCTTCTCTTAGCTGGTGTCTTGGTTTTTTGCTGATGTGCAGGAGGTTACTTAGTGCATTTGGTCCTCAGCCTCAACTGTAGCCTCCGGCGTGCTGGCTTTTTCAAGCCATCTGGCGCATTTTGGTAGGGTCAGAAGCCAGTTGCAATGGTGGGACTGTTTTGTGTTGGTTTTTTTTTTTTTTTTTTTTTTGTTATTTCTTGACCCTACGATGAGTTTGTGTCACCCAGGAGATGAGCACAGGGAACAGGGAGAGAGAAAAAGCGATGGCAAGGTGTTGCCTTGTGGTGTGACATGCAGTGGCTGAGCGACAGCGGTGCGGGGCAAGGGAAGAGCTGTGCTCAGGTGCATCACGGCACGTCCCAGATAAGGGACAGCGTAGTGAGGATGTGGGGACAGGACAGCTGGGCACAGACAGCTGTCCACATCCCAGGGACAGGATGGCACAGGAGGAGGTGGCTGGCCAGCCCAGCTCCACGGGGGTGTGCTGGAGCCAGCCCTTCTGTTGGCTGTGGTTTATAGGAGAAAGCGCTGTGGCCCGTTTTGTCTTGGGCAGCAGATGTACCTCTGCCTCTCCCAGGGAAAAGGAGGTGGTGAAGGTCTTTGTGCAAGTCTTGGGACTTGCAGGCCGGGGTAGCTGGCCATGGCAGAGCAAGCCTGGCAGAAGAGGCAGCACCCAGACGCCTGCAGAGAACAGGGAGGGATCTGTCCTGGCAGCCAAGGATGTGTATGGAGGTAACAGGGTTGTCTCCCTCACCTCTTCTCTGTAGTTGCAATTTTTTTGGTGCTCTAGGTGAGAGATCAAGGAGCGTCTGATGCCAGAATTTGAGGGACAGAGAGCGAGTTAAAGAGAGACTGCTCAATGGGTGCATTTATGTATTAATTTATTGACAGATGTATGGGTGTCTCTTGGGAGGGGTGTGGAGGTCATGGCCTGAAATATGCCCTCCGTCCCTCTGGATGTAGCAGCTGAGGTCCTTGTCTTTACACACAAGTCAAGGGCCATGGAGGAACCCCCCCGCGTGCCCCCCGCGGGAAGGGAGCCGGCAGGCACCGTGCGCCGGGCTCGTGGCAGAAAGGGGCCGCATCACAGCGCTTGGCGATGGTGTAAAAGGGAATGATGCAGGTGAGGCGTCGGGATGTGCCACGAGGCGGGGCGCTGGCGTGTCTGTAGTTGTTTCTCTCCAGCTGAGGCAGGTCCATCGCCAGATGCCCACAGAACTGGCACGGTAAGATGGGCAGCATTAGCGAGGCCCGGCCAGTGGTAGGATGCACGGGGGCCACATCTAAGAGATGAGTGTTGCTTCATGGTGCCTCTGGTTCCATCGCATCAGTCCTGGCTCCCTAATGGTTGTTGGTTTGGGGGTTTTTTTTAAGAGGCTCAAAGCAGAGAGGGTTTCCAACGGCGGTCACCCATGCTGCTCGACTGACTGCGGCTAACTGAGGAAAAGCTCTTGTCCCCACCATGGATGGGAAAGGGTCCCTGGAGGCTGGGACAAAGCTGTGCCCGAGGTAGGGGGGCTCTCATGGCCCAGAGCCGCAGGGGCAGCGGTGTTCGAGGTGTCCGGGGACAGGCAGCACGGCACAGGCAGGGTGGCTCGCCCCTCCTGGCCCCCTTTCCTGGGGGAGCTGTTGGGTTTGGGGAAGCACTTACCTTTCTGCCGGCGTCACTCGAGGGGGACAGCAGAGGTGTCCCTGATGGGCGAAGTTGCAGCAGCTCACAGCAGTGCCAGGGTGGCGCCTGCTGACGGCAGCAGGACACTTTGTTGTGGAGTTGAGGGAGAAACTCTTGGGATGGGGCTTTTCATTCACACGTCAGGAAGGCGAGGGGAGATCTGGTCCCACCAAGGGGATTGCTCAAAGCAAGCGAGGCTCTGATGGGTCCGGCACAGTCCCACAGCCCCCAGTCCCCCCCACACTCCCCCACAGTCACCCCAGGTGCCCCCAGCATCCTGGGACATACAGCTGATAGATGTCAGCTTTGGGATTTCCCTAGGGAAAGGACTCTCATCCACTCAATGGCCACGCCAGCTCCATTGGCAGCCTGCAGCAATGAGGGGACCAGGCATCCAGAGGCGATCGAGCAACACCCGTCCTCTGGCTCGCCCCTGAGCCAGTCGGCAAGGCATGGGTCCCAAAGTCTCATGGCAGCCAGGCCCACGGCAGGGAAGCTTGTTGAATGTTTTCTCCTGGCTGATGGGGTGGAAAGGTGCAGCACCACCTGGGGAGCTGGCGGTTGCAGCCTGCTGCCCCAGCCCTGCATTTTTAGGGCAAGATCATAGCCATGCTAGGAGATGCTGAGGGTTGTGGCTCCTCCTGCTCTTGGTCCTCACTGTCTTTGTTCTTTGATGAAAACATTCTGTCTGTGTCGCACGCCATCGGATTGCAATAGGAACAAACCACCGTTAGGAACGTGTCATCTGCAGAAGCGTCTCTTGCATGGGGGTAGATTTAGTTGTCAGAGCAGGCGTTGGTATAAGACAATGGAGAAGATGCTGGGAACAGCTCAGTCACTGAAAAGAGGCCTCCCATCACACCACTTCTGCCGAACGTAGGTGAGCGATGAGAGCAAAGCCGGCCCTTACTCTGGAGGGGCTCTGCCAACAGGTACGTGCTCATCGGTGGCTGGGGGACGGAGGTGGGCAGGACTCGGGACCCATCAATGGAGCCACGAGGCCAGTTCACGGGCGAGATGCATGGGATGGGGTGGGGGATGAAGTGTTGCCAGCACAGGGGGTGACTGAAAGAGGCTCCAACTAAGCATCAGGCGTGGCTACAGGAGTGACAGAGGTCTCAGGAGCCCTCCCACTCAGCGTGGTGGGCGCCGGGCACTGCGTCCCTCCCCAGGGTGCGTGGGGTCTGTGAAGCAAAGCCCCGAAGGTACAAAGTTCGTCAAACTTTATTGATACACTGCACAATCACAACCATCTCTTATTCTTGCCGAATTAGAAAAGGTTACAACTACAATGTAACATGCACAAATCTCAGGTAGTATAGCCACCCTTGGAATACAATGATCGACGGAAACTCAAGACTGGCCGTTGCGGCCGTCGGCAGGAGTGACCCGGGAGCCACGCTCCCCCCACCCTGGGTGCCCAGTCGCCCCCCCAAGCATCCAAACGCAAAGAGCAGGGGTTGCGAAGGGCTCCGCTGCCCAGGCGAGCCACGGTGGGGCCGGCCTCAGACAGCCAACACGTTCCTCACAATGGCACGTTACATGGCACGAGAAAGTCGAATACCGCCCCGGCAAAGGACAGGGGAGCTGGCCCGACCCAGGGAGGAGAAGGATGGGGTGGGGGCGGCCCCGGTGCTGGGTCCGCCAGCCTCAGCGTGCGTCGTGGCGTCTCGTTGTTCCCTCTGCTCTCTGATATGCCGTGGCCTCTGGCCCTGTATAAGCTGGGGCTAGTTCACATTTCTGCTGTGGGGACAGAGAGAAATTTGGGGCTGGCCCAGGAAGGGGCATGGGGAGGGGTGGGGGGGCCGTAACAGGGCGGTGCAGACCAGCGAAGGCATCGGGTCAAGGCATCTCCTGTGCCCAAGGGTACTTTTGGAGCAGGCACACGGGAAAGGATGTGTGTGTCACCGTGCCGGCTGAAGACAGCGCCATCCCTGCTCTGCGAAGGTGCCTGGGGCCATGGGGTAGGACCCGGATCGCTGCCAGTGCCACCTTTCTGGGATGCTGGTGGAGAAGTGAAGCAGGACCGCAGGACACAGTCACCCAGGGTGCCGTGCCAGATCCCTGCCCACCAGGTAAGCCAGCGCATCGGGCTAGTGCCAGAGCGGCTTCTCCCTTGGGCCACGTGGATTTTGCCCATCAGCTGTGGTACAAGTTGAACATCCCAAGTGTGGGGGCAGGAGCGTTCATTGAGATTTTGTAGCTGTTGTGGGTTTTTCTTGGTGACAGCCTTGTGGCATATGCCAGTCGGCACGAGTCCCAGCAGCGTGGCAGGAGCAGGGACGAGGAGAGGACACAGCTGCACAGAGGGCGGGATGGTGGCCCATTGTGGGCTTGGGCTGGGGTTTTTTTTGTATCTTTCTTGTGTGCCCAGGACTATTAGCCCCAGCTTCCTCGTTAACCACAGAAAGCGGGACAGCAGGGCAAGGTTTTGGCCGCAGCTGAGTTTGCATGGGGAAGATGGCGTGTGCACGGCCACTGCTCTTAAGCCATCTTGCTTATGGAGGGAGAAGGAGGTGCAAGGCATGGGGAAGCGCTGGGTCAGGGCAGGGGGGTGCTTTGTGTGCTTCTCAGCATGTTGCTGTAGAGTTGAGTCTCCCTGTCACAGGCATAGGGTCCGGCACCGCATGTGAGTTTTCGGGAGCAGGATAGGAGGGTCTGTCCCTGGACCACTGCCCCAAAGCATTCCTGGGCAGCCATGGAGCGTCGGGAAGGCTCGGGGCTGTCACCGTGAACAGAACGAGGGGACCGTGGTGTGGGGCACTGTTGAACACGCAATTCTGTACGCAGGGAGGTGACGTGGCTGCGGCAGGTGGCAGGGGAGGGGGCAGAAGCTCCCAGGGTGGCTGGAGGAAGCAGAGGGCGCATCTGGGCGCATCCATTTTGGTGTCGAAGGCATGTCGCAGGAGGAAGGCTCAGCCAGCAGTAAGCGAGGGGATCGGAGACGTCCTCATCCCGGCCGTGCTGGCACAGCAGATCGACCGAGCCCGAGCCTCCTCCACAGGGTTGAACGCATCGGACTTTCCCCAGGCAGGGCCACGTGGCGGGCGTGAGAAGAGGCAGAGTGCAGACACGGCAGTTCAGCATCGTCTCCCGTGGTTTTACTGTCCCTTGGAGAGGCAGAGATGCTTGGCTGAATGGTAGGGGGGGGCCACACTGGGAGACAGACCGGGGAGGTGTGGTGCAGCTGAGGTGCAGAAGTCGAGGCCAGAAGCACGTGGTCCTGGCCCCTCCGGGTGTGCACAGATGGGTGCGACGCCAGCGCCATAGCAAAAGGGCCTTGTCACCTGGTGTTCTGCTGTGTCATTCAGTGTCTCTGCCCGGTGTTGGTGGTGCTGTGCTTTGGAAGTGCAGGTTGGAAAGGGCTTGGAAAACAAGCCCAGAGGAACCGCCCTGACAAGTGCTGGCACTGCATCAGGGTGAGAGCCACAGGGCAGCCCCCCTTCCCCCCCTCCATTAGGGGAGCAGCAGCGGAGCAAACAGGAGGGGCAATGGCCTGACTTGTCTGATGTGGCAAGCCAGGGTGGTGGGAAGGCTGTAGTCCCTGTGGCGCTGGCAGTGGTCCCCAGGGCTCACATTCCTAGGAGAGCAGCCTCATGCCCTCAGGAAGGGGAGGCGGGAGGGGGGCTAAGATGTTATCTAGGAGAAAGAGTAGCAGGAGGTGGATGACCCTTGAAGGACAACTGGTTGTGTCAGACGACCCCCTTGGAAAGGGTGGGTGAGCGTTGTGGTCAGGCGGCCCCGTGGGGCTGCGCTGTGGCCTTGGGGAGAGGGAATAGCCTGGGAATGGAGGCAAGGCTGGGCGACGTGGGTGATGTCAGGGTGCTTAGAGAGGAGCTTTGGTGGCGAGAGCTGACATTCAGGACCGAGAGGGCTGAAGGCAGAGCCAGGAGGCTTCAACCTTGGGGTCTTTTTGGGCATAGGTGGCTTAGCGAGACGACGAGACGGACATCCCCGGCTACGGCTCTGGGCGGCACCCGCCCCGACGACTCTGCACCCCCTACGTCGGAGACGAGGGGGCCATGGGGAACCCCATCCGTGCCGGACCGCATCCCCGGGGCGACGGTGGCGGGTGACAGTCTGGTGGCACGTGGTGGGGTCTGTACAGCGTAACCGGCGGTGAGAACGATCCCGGCACGCGGGAGACGGAGCCATCCTCGGACGCTTGGCGCCGCCGCCCGTCCTCCGGCGCATCGCCCATCCGACGGAGAGGAGTCCCCGGGCGGCGCGGCGGGCCGAGCCCGCGGCGGGGGAGAGGCGCGGCGGGGCCTCCCGGGACCCTCCGCTCCCTTATCAAAAGTTGAGGAGGAGACAGGCGAGGAGGGCGGCCCAGAGGCAGAGGCCAGCGGCTGCCCGGGACGCTGCGTTGCCACCGTCGTGCACTGCTCCAGGCCCTGTGCAGGGGAGAGAAGAAAAGGAAGACAAAGAACAGTATTACGGCCAGTGCTGAGTGGACGTGAAGGTGCAAAGGGAACCCACCTCCCTGTCGTCCCTGCCGTCCCCTTCATGTCCCACCCCACCCTGTGCCAGGCATCCCCCCAGGGCTGATGCTTGTCCATGTTTGAGAGCGTTGTTAGCATTGGCATGGGGTCCAGGTGGTGTCAAGGAGGTCAAGGGACATTTAGGTCCTTGTCTGAGGAGAAGGATGCCCAGGGCAGACAACAGTCTGCCCCCCCCCCACCACGCTTGGAGGACACCCTCCTCGGAGAAGTCCTGTGCAGCGGCTGCCCAGAAGCAGGCCATGCACAGGGGCCTGCCCCACAGGCGTAAGCAGCCATGTCGTGTCCGTGCTGGGAAACAAGGGTCCCTCAACCATCAGGAGATGAGCAGGGCACGGAGTGGGGGCTCTGGACAGGGCACACAGTTTAGTTGGGAGTGGAGTGTCATTGCGCAGGTAGGTCTTTAGCAAGAGGGTGAGGACGATGTGGTGGGCAGTGGCAGGGAAGGCACAGGTGAGGCAGGAGGAGGACCTGGATGTTCTGCCCATGCGGTACAAGAGTCACCGTGTGGGTAGTGAGAGCTGAGGAGAGCCAGGAGGTCGGATGGCTGTGAGTAGGTGATGGGGAGCACAGTGGGCTTGTTACTCTGGGTGCATGTCAGGGCGAGGAGCATGCTCCAGGAGAACCCTGGCACCTCACATTTTCCTGGTCCCAGGCCGCGGAGTTAGTTGGTGACACAGCATGCTTGCGTGCCGTACGCCGCGAGTCAACCCTTGGGAAGGGCCGGTGGGAGCGAGCCTTGCTGAGACGCACCGGCCGCGTCTGGGGAGAGGAGGCAGTGCCACCGCAGGTGTCCGTGCGTTGAGCTGGGCGAGGAGGCATCATCCCGTGCCATGCACCTGGCAGGCATGGAGCCCAGCACAGCTGGGGCAGCCAGGAGAGCAGATCCCCAGGGGAGGCCCTGCAGGGCCACCCCACCAGCTTCTCCAAGGTCTCAGGGTCTGGGCTGCTGGAAGGGGGGACTGGCCAGTGCAATCGCAGGGGGCTGATGTGGGATTTCTTCCCGTCAGGCAGGTGTCTAGGACAGTCGGGGGAGCAGCGGTGGCGCAGAGCGGCGCAGAGGGTGGAGGGGCCAGGCTGATCGGTGAGGGAGGCTGCCAGGACACCCATCACACAGAGGAAGCCTGTACTTGGTCAGCGTGTCTAGGGCCACGGGCAGGACATGAGTGACAGCGGCGTCCCATAGAGCAACAGAGACATGGCCCTGGGCGAGTGGGTGCGCATGCAGGTGGTGGGTCACGGCGTGGGGAGCAAATACAACGTCATGATCTGGTGAGATGCAAAGAGCCATGTGAGAGGTGCTGGGACCAGAGGGGATCCACACCTCGGCACGCAGGAATGGCACAACTCGTGGCCAGTAATACTTGCTGATGTGGGAGACGGCAGCATCCAGATGCGTGGAGTTTCAGGTACGCAGGGACATTTTGGGGTCGTGAGCAGGGGTGGTCCTCAGCAAGCAGGCCAGGCAAAGGGAAGGAGGACACAGGAGGGCGGCCACTGGGGTACGTGTCTGGAGCAGAGGTTTGTTGCATCTTGTCAGGTGAGGGCTGTTACTTGGGAAAGATTTGGCACACATGGGTGCCAGCTGGGATCAGATGAGGCAGCTGAGCAGAGTGAGGGAAGCGGAGGAGCCCTGAGGAGAGACTGGGCACAGGTCTGCCTGCACTCCCTATGCCTGTGGAGAGGCAAGAGGAGATGACGAAGGATGGGGGGATAGGGACAGAGTGGGGACAGGGACTGGGACAGCCAGGTAGCTCACGGGGCATGCTGCAAGCCCAAGATGCCCAGTGAGGAAGCTCAGTAAACAGATGCTGAGAAAGAGGCAGAACAAGCGTGGGTTTTTGGCTAGGTAGATCCACAGATGGGCCTGTGTTGAGAAGTACAGATGTACAGGGAGGTGGCCAGCTGGCCTTGGAAGGTGAGGAGGGTGAAAGGGCTGAGAGGGATGGGTAGATCTGGCAAAGAGTGAGGAAGAGGAAAGGAAATGTCATAGCAAGTGTCTACTACTGAGTGCCCAGCCAGGATGTAAGCACCAATGTGTTATACTATAGGCACTTAAGTGATTTGTCTAGATTGGTAGCCCTTGTGTTTCTGGGAGATTTCAACTTCCCAGACATCAGCTGGGAATATTGTACCACTGTGATGAAGCAGGCCTTGGAAAATCTTAAAGTTTGTAGGGGAGAACTTTTTGGCACAAGTACTCGGGGAACCAACTAGAAAAGACGCCCTTCTAGACTTTCCCTTTGCGAATAGAGAAGGAGACTCATCACTCACAGGAGAGGTGATGGTGGGCGGCTGAGCCATGGCAATGAGGAAACGGCTGAGTTTAAAATCTTCAGTGTCATGAGAAAAAAGGACAGCAGAGTTTCTCCCCTGGACTTCAGGAGAGCAAACGTTCAGTTATTTGGGGAGTTGTTAGCAGAGTCCCCTGGGAACCTGCTTTCGAGGACTCAGGAGTCCATGAGTGCTGGTCAGTTTTTTAAGAAATGCTTTTGAGAAGTGCAGGAGCAGGTGATCCTGCTGTGTTGTCAGTTGAGTGAGCGGGGTGGAAGACTAGCTCCCCTGTTCTCCCGTTGTTCTCTCCATTGGCCCTTTCTGTTTCCCCTATCCACAGTTTCACACTCTCCTCTGCATCTCCCTTTCCTTTCTCCCACCCAGTTCCCTGTCTTCCACAGGTCCCCCTCATCCCTATGTGCCACATCTCCCTCTTTTTCTTTTTCCAGGGCTCTGTTTGTCTGTCAAGTCCCTCCCGCTGTCTCCCCAGTTTCAGCCTCCCAGCATCTCTCCCCATCCCTGCCTTTCTCCCCTTCTTTGCCTGCCTCGTCCCCCATCACAACCTCTGTTGCTCTGCCTGTTTCTCCCTCCCCTTCTGGCTCGCTCTCTTGACCTGAGCATCTTGCTGTGGTTTTGAGCTGTCTCTAACTCTCTGCAGCCCTCCCTCTTGTGCTCCCCGTCTTATGTCTGGATCCCAGTCTCCCCCCGTCCCTGTGTCCACCTTGGCATCTCAGTCTCCTCTATCTCATTGCTCCCCTGTGTTCCGTGTCCCCATTCTTTTCTCAGTCAATTTGTCTCTCCCGCCCCTTTGTGTATGTCTCCCTCTGTTCTGCCCCTCCTTGCTGTCTCGTGGTGGGTCTCCTCTTGCTCTCCTCCTCTGTCTGAGGACCTCTTTCCATCGGGCCACCTGAGCAGCCCCCTATTTGTTTCCCCGCATCTCTGCCCCTGGGTCTCTCTGTGTCTGTCTCTTTTTCTTCCTGTGTCTCACTCTCCCTGTCTCTCTTTCTGTGTCTGTCTCTTGGTTTTCCCTCCGTCCCTCTCCCTTGTTCTGCCCCCCCCCCCCTTCTGCCTTGGCCCCTCCCTCTCCCTGTCTCTGGGTCTCTCTCTGTCTTCCCCCCACTCTGTCTGTCTCCCTTCTCTTTGTCTGCTTCACAGTCAGTGGCTGTCCCTCACTCCCTGTGTCGCTGCATCTCCATCTCTGACTCTTTCTGTCCTGGCTTATGCCAGCTCTGCCTTTTTTTCACTCTCTGTCTCATTCCATCTCTGTCTTAGTATCTCTCCCGTCTTGTGCTGCAACCCTCTTGTTATCTAACTGACTTTGTTTCTCTACCCATCTCCCTGCAACGCTCTGTATCCCCATGTCCCCATCCCCATCTCTCAGAGCTCTTATCTATGTCCCCATGTTGTGCCATCCGCACCCTTTTCTGTGCATCTCTAGCTCCCTCAGTGGGTTGGTTTCTCTCTGTTTCTCTGCCTCCCAGTCTCCTTGCTGCATACATCTCCTCTCTCTCTTGCGTTCTCAGGCCCCTTTGCTGGGTCTCCCTCTTAATGTCTGTCCACTGTCTCTCACTTTCTTCCTCTGGTGCCCTCTCCCTCTCTTTCCCCAGTGTTTCCCTGCCTGCCCACCCTTCCTTCTCTCTCCCTGGCTGGTCTTTGTTTATCCTCCTTTTTCTCTGATGGCGACCCTTGCTTGTGTCCATGCATCTCCTTCCCTCCCTGTGTCCTTTTCTGTGTGTCCCTCTGTGCCTCCACAGCCTCCCCCCCTTCCCTGTCCTCCCCACTGGTGCTCTCCCTTGTTGTGCCTGCTGCTGCATCTCTCTCTGGCACTTCTCTTGGTCTCCCTGTGCCTTTCCCGTGCTCCATCTTCCACACTTTATGTCCCCCCCCTCTCTTGCTCTGCCTCTCGGGTATCTCCCTCAGGGTTTGTCCCTCTTTTGGTTTGTCTTACTCCCTCAGTTTCTCAGTGTTGTTTTTACTGTCCCCTCCCTTCCTCTGGGGTCTGGCCATGTCTCTTGGAGGTGTCCCTTTGTGTCTCTGCCTAAGTCCTTTTTTCCCTCGTGGTGTAGGTGCTCTTCTCCCAGTCTCCCTCTCTGCACCGCATGTCTGGGTCTTCATCTTCTCCATCTCTTGGACTCCTTCTCTGTGTCTCACGTTGCGCTGTCCACCTTCTTTTGTTGGTATCACTGGTGCCCCCCAGTCTTCTCATCTCCGGGCACGTGTCCCTTCTGTTCCATGGGGCTGTCCACCCCTCCCCATGACACTGTCTCTCTGGACCCCAGTTGGCCATCTTGCCACGCTGCCCTCCTTCCACTTGCACCTCTGTGTCTGTGTGTTTCCAGTGCTGCACCCCATACTCTACCCTCTCCCTGTGCTTGTCTCATTCCCTCTCACCCTGAGAGTCATCCTCTCTCCCCTTTGTTGTTTGTCCCCTCTTTTTTTCTAATCTAACCTTTTCCCTGTCTGTGCATCCTCCCCTCAGCTCCCAAGTCTTCTTTTTGTACCCTCCTGGCCCCAGATCTGACCATTTGGCATCTGAGCATGTTTTCCCCATTTGCCAGCTCCCCTCTCTTCCTCCTTTCTAGGCCTTCTGCTGTCCCCTTCTCTGACCCGTCTCTGATGGTCTCTGTTGCCTTTTATGTAGCTCTGTCCCTGTCTGTCTCTGTTGCTCATTCCCCTTCTGCAAGTCTGTCTTTTTTTATGACTCCTGTGTCCTCCTTGGTGTCCTTCCCATTTCTCTGTCTGTAGCACTCTTTCATTGTAGCTGCTGTGGTCTCAGTATCTAAATCTTGCTCTCCATCTCACCCTCTCTGGGTGTCTATCTGCCTATGTCCTTCTGATTTGGTCTGTCTCTGTCCATCTCTCTCTCTCTATCCCTCTCTCCTTTTCTCCTCTGCCTCTCCCTCTCTGTCCCTCCGCCCCCTCTTTCTCTCTGTTGTGCTCTCTGGCCCTCTTCCATGCCCATCTCTCTCCCCCTGCCTCCCTAGGTGTCTTCCCCTCCTCCTTCTCCCCAGTTTCTCCTCTCTTTGCGTGTAGTTTTCTTCGGTTCCGTGACTCTCTCCCCATCTACTTAGTGGTTCTCCTGCAGCCTGCCTGACTTAGTCTCTCTTCTGGTCTCCCAGCCAGGTGCTCATCCAATAATTGTCTCGAGTGACCCTGGATGAACGTGTCTGGGTGTCTTGTGGTGGGTGCACACAGGAGCAGGGAAGGTGAGATCCTTTTTTTATTGGCAGAGGGTGCTTGGAAGGGAGATGAGTTGTTCATCAGCATTTGGAGGGAGAGAAGCAGGTCACAGTCCACCAGCTCCTCAGTGACTGGAGGATGCAGTTGGTCATTTGTTTGTAAAGACTCCTTTGCTCACACATCAGGGATCAGGCCTCGGTGGACAAGCCATCCATTTGCTAGGAGCAGGGCATCGCTCTCGGCCCCACACACATCTCCTGAGGTGGTACCAACATGAAACCCAAGGCTGGAGTAACTCCCGGGGTGACCCCAGGGCCTAAAGAACAGGACCGCCTTTGGCTGATGGCATCCCTGTGCACTCCAGAGAGGGTCCTTGCCCCTCAGAGGAAAAGAGCACCTCCCACCCATCGCCCTCCACACATGGACAGCGGCAAGACCTGCAAGGACACTAGAAGGCGTGGAGGGGGCACATTGGCACCAAGACCATGAGACAGAGCACTGACACCAGGCCTCTGAGAACAACTAGAAGGGCACGCACAACAGCAGAGGAACAGACGGAGCACCAGCAGGAGAACAGAGGAGATGTAGGCAAGCAGTGTGGGTGAGAAGAGGAGATGGCCAACAAGAGAAGGACAGAATGAGGAAGAAGCCCACAGCTAGAGGGAGGGACATGGAGAAAAAGGCAAGGCATGAAACACCCAGACACAGAAGATGCTGAGAGACACCAGCATAGACACGTGTCCAGAGGCAAAGAGGAAGGACCTACAAGCAGATGTGGCAGCACCACGCGAATGACCACAAAGGGGTGCCAAGAGGGTAGCACTGACAAACACCCACCCGAAAGACCGCAGACCTCAACCCACTGAGACAGGGTGAGACAAAGGCCCACATGTCACAAACCACTAAAGAACAGCACAGCCGCCTTGAGAGAAACAGCTAGGGCCACCCCACAGTGACCACTGGCAATGGTGCTCATGTGCTCAGCACACATGGAGGAGGCTGCCCAAGGTGAAACCTCCAGAGATGGACAGGCACAACGCGTGCATCGGGACCAACCTGCACACTTACACGACAGGAACAGGCTGAGCCACAGAGAGAGGACTGCAGGAAGATAGACAGGTGACACACACGATCCAAGACAACTGGGAGCCTTGCAAGATGTGAACGAGGGTGCTCTGTGCTGCTGCAGACCCAAAGCACACATGCACGTGCCTACAGACACCCAGAGACCAACACAGCAAGACCGAGAAAGAGCCTTGTTACCACAGAGAAGACAGGCACAGACACACTGCTAGACAGAGGTGGTGCCCGACGATGCAGACGCACACAAAGCAAGAGGCGCTGAGACTGGATGCACTGCAGGGGGGCTTCAGACCCACAGCAATACACTGACAGACAGAAACTGGGGCGACCAGACACCCTGCAGTGAGGGGCAGCACAGCTGAAGGCACAGACTACATCCCAAGACACCATCTGCAACCAGGAAAAGGACCCAGAGGCAGAGAGGGGAGATGTGGGCAACAACACAGCAAGCCACAGAAGCCAGTGGGGAGATGCCCCAAGACTCCACACTGTAGATGTGGTGGCCCTGGGTGTAGCCATACACCCCTACGCAGGCACACTCAACCCTGGCCACACGCCCTGGCACAAGCAGTCCAAAGAACCTATGCTGAACCCAAGACAGCCACATAAACAACTCCCAAACCCACCCACCCCACCCCCGGACACACTGCCAGGCACCTATGATGATAAGATGATAAGCCACGGCACAGCCTGGGAGACGCGTTGCCAGCAGGCTCTCGCATCTACGCGGGAGACAGGGGAGACCAGTGTGTGCAGGTCTAAATCAGAGCGAGAGAGCAAGCGCAAGGGTGCCGGTGGGACAGCAACAAAGAAGCTGGCAGATGCAGAAAGGTGGCCACAAATACTGGGGTGCAGACCCCAGTGCCTTGAGACTGCCACTCTAGCCTAAAGGAACTCTACCACATGGGGACCAAACCGTCACCCTTCGCTCTCCGACAACCCCCTAGCACATCCCTACCCCTTAAACAGACACACAGACACCCCAGACACACCAGTAGACACCTGGCACCACGTGGGACTAATACCCTGAGCCTCCACTGAGGAAAGACAGCCAGCCTCGCCAGTGCAGGTCAACCCCTGCGCGCTGACACACAGTAGTGGTTTTTACTGAAATAAAGTGATTTTTTTTTTTCCCCCTGATGTAAGTTATCTCCTTCTAGCACAGCTCCTGCAACAATATCTTTCCAGTTAGCGACACAAACGCAGCTGACAACACAGGATTTCTTTCTCTGTCCTCAAGCAATGCTTGTGCCCTCCCTGTCCCACCCATTTGGCAACATGAGTGATGAGGGAGAGACGGTTGCATTCAGCCTCCCAACTGCAAGGCTGTAGCACACACCACACCGGGACAAATGACAACCCACACCAGACCACAACACGACCCAACTAGGGCAGACTGGCCCAGCACCGAAAACCGTACAATGGGTTAGAATGCAATAGGTCAGCTCATAGCAGAGTTCACCTGATCGATCAAAACACAAGAGAAAAGACGAGAACAGAACCTGACAGTCTAGACCCAAAGAAAAGAGCCCGGACCAGGGCAGATGGGAACGAATTAGAATAGAACAGACTGGCCCCTAACAAAACAACATAGATTACAACAGAGCAGACCCAAACTCGACTGCACAGAGTACAACAGAGTAAGACCAGAGCCAAAACCCCTAGAGCCGAGCAGGACAGGGCTGACCGCAATGGAACAGGGCAGGGCAGGCTGGTGCAGAACAGAATACAGCAGCACACAACAAATTAGGGTGTGCTGTCCCCCCTCAGCTTGCCAGAAAGCCAAAGGGACGTGCCACAGCATCGCCTTCCTCAGTGACAGCTGTCCAGTCTAGCACTCCTCAAACACCGTGCCACTGCGGGCACCCGACGCCAGCTGCCCCGCTGCGGCCCTCCACACCTACAGCGCTCAGCCTGCTGCTGCCACTACGACACAACTGCCGGTGGTGCTGCCACTGCAACACCCGGGACAAACCCCACGCCGTGCACCCGAAGCGCGTGCTCACCTGGCCCGGGCCCCCTCCTCGGCCCTGTGCTCCAGCGATGCCGCAGCTTGGCCAGGAGCCTCTTCTCCGCCTGCGGCTCCGGCTCTGCAAAGACGAACGGCTGCCTGCCAGCTGACTCTGCTGCGTGCCCCTAAACACCCGTGAGCGCCGTGCCCACCACAGCGCTGCCCAGCTGTGTGCGCCCGCTTGGGCCGATGCAGGTATCAGCTGCTGCATCCTCTCTGCGGGACCTTGCCACCCCATTTGGTATCTCAGCAGGCCAGCAACACTAAATACAGCCAGCTCCACTCCATCGCCGCCTGCCCGCCCACCTCGCTGCCTCCTCGTCGTCCTACTCTGCCTTGCTAGAGCTTGCTGCAAAAAAACCCAGAGCACCTACCATACAGGATGATGCTGGCATTGGTGTTGCCCAGCTTGTTTGTGGCCACGCACGTGTAGTTGCCATAGTCCTTCTCCGAGACGTTGAAGAAGGTCAGCGTTGACAGGCGGCCCTTGCTCTCGATCCGCACGCCCTCCAGCCCGTTCGCTAACCTGTGGGGAAATGTGGATGATGGCACTCTGTGACATATCTTGCCCTCTCCCCAGACACCCCCTCTCTTCCCACCAACCAGCATCACTATACAGCCACATGTTGTCACCAAGACAAGTCCCAATATGCTGCCCAAAAGCACACCACGCTCTCCATCCCGTAACTCATCTCCCTGCCTGACTCATGGCCAACATTACCCCCTGCAAGCCACAGCCACCATCCACAGAGAAACCACCCTGGGACCTCCGCAGCCTTCAGCTAAGCGCTCAGACCCACAAAAATGAATTAATTCCAGCCTTCCTCCACACTTCAGCCCCGAGGCTGGTGTGGTTCCCCGCCCCCCTAACCCGCTATGCCCTCCCTTCTGCAACCCCTCACCTGGTGTCCTCTTTGAACCACTGAAATTCCGCCATGGGGACGGCCGAGGCCTCGCACTGCAGGATGCCCTTCTGGCCCACCGAGGCGCCTGTGTTCTTGGCGTTCGAGATGTACGGCGGGTCTGCGGAGACGCCGTACTGCATCACTCTGGGCCACGCATGCCCACCCCGCCACAATTCCCCCGTCCCTTCCACTCACAGTTGACGGTGACTTTGACTTTCCGCACGTCTGGGACAGCCACGTCGTTGACAGCGCTGCACTCGTACTCCCCGGACTGCTCCCGCGTGATGCCTGTGATCTCCAGGTACTCATCCTCGCTTACAAAGCCCTGCCCTGGGAGACGTCCCGAACACATGGCACCATTGCCCACGGACACTGGGACCTGCCCCCCCCCTTACACCCTCTGCCTGGATGTCTGGCATGCCCTATACCCAGGAAGTTTGGGACATCCTGTAACAAGCATCCTCACCCGCAGGTCAGGGCACATCAAAGGGCCAGCACCTCCACAACAGACAGCAGTGGACTATAGGCCACCTTTGTACCACCCTGGCCACCTCTATAGGGACATCCATCCCACGTGGGCTGGGTGAGACCCCCCCCCCAGCTCGGACCAAGATGGTTCAGCCACCGAGCCCTGAGTGTGGGCTCACCTTTCCCGGAGAGGTGCCGCCACGTGACGGTGGGCTCTGGTCGCCCGAAGGCCAGGCACATGAGGGTCACGCTGCTGCCCTCATTCACGGTGATGTCAGATGAGATGTTAACAATCTGGGGGGGAACTGCAAGACAAAAAGAAGAGCAAAGCCACTGTCAACACACCAGCTCACCACACCCCACCAGGAAGCCCGGGCAGTGAGATCTGCCCCATCACTGGACATCAGTGTTCACCCCATCACCCTGTTTGGTTGCCAACCCTGTTGTCTCCAAACCGCTATCTCAGACCGAAGCTGAGCATGGACCCAGGCCACGAAGGGGTGCCCCTCCCCGTGGCTGAGCCCCCGATAACCAGCTCTCGTTATGGCCCATGACAAGGCTCATATTTTAGCATATTTATTAAAGCTGTTTAAATTACTGAGCGTCTGCTCCATTCAATACCGGCCACAGTGATTTATATTACTCTATCCCCAGATACTCCATCTAATAAATAACTTGGCAATCTCCACACCCATAAATATCCCCGGCCCCGGCAAAAAGCAATTAAAGCCCACTCACCAACGCCGCTTCCCAGCACTCTGGGCCATTGGATGCAGCCCCCAAAGGGTCTGTACCCCAGGGAACAAGTAAGGCTGTACAAAATGACCTGCCCCAAACTAAACACCACTCCTACAACACCAGAAAGGATGCCCTGTGCCCCCTCCCTGAGCACACCATGTGCCGAGAGCCCCAGCTCATGTGGCATCACACACCCAACCCTTGTGCCAAGGGCTCTCCCACAGCACTGCGGTGATTGCCCGAAAAATACTGTCGCTGACACCGGCACCACCTGGAAGGGGACATGAGGGCTGCCCTGGTGTCCTCTCACCCCTGAGGACTGTCCAAGCCAGGGCTTTAAACGGACCAGGCTGGGTAAGCACAGAGGGATGCCCAGCGGGGCCAGGGCTACATCCCTTGAGGTGCTCGGTCTGTAACCACCAGGCTCTGAGCCTCACCCGGCTTTAAAAAAACCAACACCCTGAGCCAGCCTTTTGCTCCCAGGCTTGGGAGAGACGGCACAGGGGGGACAAGCCGCAGCAAAGACGTGGCGCAGTCTCTGTGGCCTGATGGGCCCTGCAAAGCAGTAAATTTCCCAGCAACTTGACACATTAATATAGAAGTACAGTCTTGTTATAGCAGAGGGAGATTGTCCGAGTCCTTCAGGGGAAAGCAGCAATCCGAAAATGAAAAGCGTGCACTGGCAACTGCTGGAAAATGTAGTTAACACTTGGAGCAGGGCTGGCCAACTCCGATGGTGTGGCCCCAAGGAGCTCCACCATGGAAGGCTGCCAATGGTCCTCCCTTGCTCAGCCAGGGAGATGACATTATGCCCTATTAGCAGCATCCTTGCACTTCTCCCCTCTATTATAACAGCACCTCAAACAGGTACCAGGAACATCTAAAACCAACAGCATCAAAGACAAGCCGTCCCACAACTGGGGGTTTGTCACCCACTCACAAGCCTGCAAACCAGCCCTCCTTGCATGCAGTTTTGGTCCAAGATGACAGCAGCACCATTAGTAGATGCTGAGACCCTAGGATGCCTGCCCCTGCTCCAGATTGCACCCTGTCTCTTCTGTCTCTTACTTATAAAAGCCATGGAGTCAGATGAGAGTGACAGTGAGTGATGCATGGCACCAGCAAAATCATGACCGTTGTACTATCCCTGCTGCACTTAAGGCAGCACCCTCCCTTCCCACCCACACCCCT